>CM044964.1:27513345-27737296 GCA_024516035.1 Bactericera cockerelli | reverse complement strand
CACTGACCCCAGGCTATGAAGCGATAAGTGAATTGACCCTTTTCTACGTACGTTACCAGTGTTATCAGAATTGACAGTAGAGCAGTTAGAACTGAATCAGAACATAGCACACAATCATTCTCATTTGTATATCATAACTGGTGTTGTTATGATATCATAAAATCTGATTTGTACAAAATTATTTTAGAATCCTTTTAGGAAAAAGTATCCTACATTCATAGAATATAGGACAAATCTTTGATTTTTAAGTGTGTTGTAAGAGAGGTAAGTTAGTGTTACCAAGTGTTGAGAATTCTTATAGAAATTCGGATCATGGAAATCGAAATCTACTTTCACCTCTGGTACCCTCTACTATTCTGCTGCACTCTTGCTAATGCCGGGATAGTGGAGCGCTCTGCCAAGAAAGAAGTCATCGTCGGAGCCCCAGCTAGTGTTAATGAGAATGATCCTGCTGTCCTGGAAGCTTCCCACTTCGCTGTCAACTCCATCAGTGAAGGCTCTGGCTCTGCCAACAAACTGGGACTCTTCAAGGTTGTGTCTGCCTCCCGACAGGTGAGGCTGTGCTTTTTTTTTTTTTTTTTTTTAAGTGGGGTTTTAACGTCGCTTTCAACTGCCATGGTCATATCACGACGGGGGTTTTACCCTCCATTCGCAGGAAACTCACAAACCTGCTACTCACATTGACCTCACCCAGCCTGAGTGGGGCCGGGAAAAGCCAGCGTCACGAGAATTAGAATTTGAATGGTCACCCATCCAAGTCTTAACCTCGCTGGATGTCGCTTAACTTCGGTGTTCTGAAGGGAACCGGTGTATTCAACATGCCATCGACGCTGGCTAGGCTGTGCTTTATTCGAGTGGATTTTTTTTTAAAAATATATATTTTATTAAAATTTACAGATAGAATATGGATGTCAATTCTTCTGATGGCAATGCTCTCAACACGCTGGCAGCATTACCTCTCTCGATTGTCATGCTTATTTTCGCTACCAGGTGACTCATTGATTGTGTGTCCCCTGTCTTCTCAATCATCTTTTTTCCTATCGATAGATAGGACGATAGATTGTTTTTGCCTATTAACAATTTTTAGTTCAGGAATGAGAGAGAAAGAGAGAGAGACAGAGTATTATTCGAGTTATGGGTAAGGGGGAGAGGGACATGGCATATTCACTCTTCAGACCATATGAATTTCTGTCGAAAGTCCAAATATATCCAAGCGCCCAAAATTAGGTATCGTTTCTCTTGAGATTAGGGTTGGGACATCGAAACAAAAACATCGATGTTCGATACATCGATGTTTTGAGAATACGATATATCGAAAACTCGATACATCGAAACAAAAACATCGATGTTCGATAGTATCGGATAAAAACATCGACTTTATATTTTAATACATGCATACTAAGAGCTCTTATAGTGACGTAGTAAGTAGTTGAAAATGCCTTCGAGTGAGTTGAACCGTTACCCTTTTGGGTGGTAACTGGTTACTTACACTAAAGATTCCTCTCTTTATAATCATTATTAATTCCTGAGACTTGAATAGTTAGATACAAGAGAGAAAAAAAAAACCAAGTGGTATTTGCAAAAAAAAAGAAACAATAACATCTTTTATTTAAATAATTATTATATTTGTACCCTGTAGGATGTTGAACTGAAACACCGACAGCTTTGTCAAGTCATATATAGACAATAAAATACTCCTGGATGGAGTCAAAATGAAGGAGTCAGACTCATATTATGCTGTGTTAAAATAATTCTGAAACAGGAAGATCCTTTCTCTAACAAGTTTACTTGAGTTTAAAAAAAAAAAGTATTCAAACCGTATAACTTTGGCCTTGATTTTTTTTTTTTTTTTTTTTTTTTTTTAAACATGTACAGTTCTTTAAATTAAATCAGCTTTTCAAAAATGCAATATGGGCAGTCTCATTTAAGTTTTTAAAATTAACCCCCTGCAAATGCCCCTGATAATGTTAAAAAATTAAAATTTAGTTCAGTTATATCAAACACGTCTTTTACCGGTTCTTGAAATTCTAATCTATTTGCCAGATATTTGAGTCCGTTCCTTTTTTTTATAGTTATACTGACCCAGAGGTCTCAGGTTTGAGTCCTGGCCAGGTAATTTGTTTAGGCTGTGGACACCAAAGAGACTTTCAGAAAAAGTCCTTCATATCTGACATAATCAGATCTGAGCATAGCGGGTGCAGCCTGCTAGAAAAATAAATAAATTACTTAATCAACTTTTGATTTAAGAAAGAGAATTTTCTCTACTTTATCTCCCTTTAAGCAACATTGTAATCTTTTATGAAGGTAGAAGCTAGCCGCATTTTGGCATTTTTGGCAACTTTTTAACATTTAGCAGAAGCAGCGCGCCCACCTAACAAAAACATCGAACATCGAGAAAAAAACATCGATGTTAACATCGAACATCGGGAAAAAAAACATCGATGTTAACATCGATGTTTTCGTTCCGATGTATCGATGTTTTTAAAACATCGATGTCGATGTCCCAACCCTACTTGAGATACATATTTTTACTTTCCTTCTCTTTTAATAAGGAAAGTGTCGTATTTTCAATACCAAGGGTGAAATGAAAATAAAACGAAATCGAGATCACAAGTTCGGACTCAAGCAATAGTTTCCCCATTTAAAACAATACGCAAATTCTAGATCTAGACTTAAGTCCACAGAGGTATAAGAAAAGGTCTATTAATTTCACACTAAACACTTATTTGCCCTGCATAATTATTATTTTGTCCTTTCTAATAATATGAACTAAACAATATTACTGCGTGCTTCCTATAAACCCTATGCAATCATTCTGGATTAATAACGAACTACCTTATCCATCGAGCTATAATGATGTAGTGATGTTAGCTCGAGCTACTGAGCGTCGGGTAACTGATTAACTGAAGGATAACGTCGGGTAACGGCTCTTTTGGACCAGATGCTTTAGGATTATTAAAATCTGTTTCCAAAGCTCTGGTGCAGGAGACGAGGGATCAGAGAGCAGGAAATTTCTTAACTCAGAGATTAGGCATTGCTATAATTAGAGGGAATGTAGCATCTGTACTTGGCACACTACCCAAGGATGATTGTTTGAAAGAAGTGTATAATATTATATAAAAAGGATTCGAAGGTACCTAAAAAAAAAAAAAAAAAACCTGTCAAAGTCTTCAACTGGTGATATACTTACGCATTTGTTAATACGTAAAAAGTAACTGAAGGATTAGGACTGACTGAGTGACTGAACTGAACTGAACCAATTCCTCTCACCAGGTGGTGTCGGGTGCTCTGTACACCATCAAGCTGCAAGCCGCGCGCTCTGACTGCAGCAAGGCAGCCCCCAGGCCCGTTTGCTCGGTGCCTGCTGACGCGGCAGACAGCACGGACCCTGACTTCAACGAGTGTACAGTGAAGGTGTGGGACCAGCCCTGGCTTACACCCAGGTTCAAGATCACCTCGCTCAAGTGTTCCCGGGAAAACGCCAATGCCACGTAGAAATAGCACTTTCAATGCCACGTAGAGATAGCACTTCCAATGCCACGTAGAGATAGCACTTCCAATGCCACGTAGAATCCTTTTCTTTATTGACGAAACCTCTACGTAGAAATAGCACTTGATCCTTTTCTTTATTGACGAAACCTCTACGTAGAAATAGCACTTGATCCTTTTCTTTATAATAATAATAACACTCTTTAGTGGAAGGTAACCACCAGGCGAGGTTAATGCTCAAAGCATTTTCTACCACCTAACCCTTAGAGTCATATTATTATGTGGTTACAAACTCAAATTAATGAGGAAAAATTCATGCACTGGGTGGGAATCGAACCAACGGATCCCTACGCTACCTGGATTACCAGACTAGCGCGTTAACCACTTGACTACCAGTGCACTTTATTAACGAAACCTCTAGAATCTTTTTCTCAAAAGCAATCTCAAATAAAATAAATGGTGTCTTTGGTTCTCTAATCCCACCCAGTGCATGAATTTTTCCTCATTTATTTGTGTTTGTGACCAAATAATAATAAGACTCGTAGGGTTAGGTGGTAGAAAATGCTTCGAGCATTCTCGCCTGGTGGTTCTCTCCACTAAAGAGTGTTATTATTATCACAGGTAATAGTACCAATCGTTAATTAGTATTTTACCTTTTTTAACCAAATATTGTATAAATGAGACAACATAGCAGATAAATTATAAAATGCAATATGAAAACTTTTCTGTATTTATTTTATTATTAAGTATAACCTAGAATATTGAACTTAATTCGAAGTTACCAATAGTTAAACACAACATTGTGATTACCGTCACCGTAAACTCTCACACATATGGGGAAATAATCAGGGTCTCAATAAAATCTAAGGAAAGAAAAGAACCCATTGGTAAGGATACTCTTTGTTGATTAAATTTTAAACCCAAGATCACAGTAATTTTAGATTGCAGAAGAAATCCCATTCACACAATAAACAAATAAAAACAATAATTATTTATCCATAAGACACTCATCTCCCTCTTTCATTGAATACTAAATGAGACCATTTTTGAAAATAGACGTTCCTATATCCATCCGCCATGTTGAAAGTAAAAGGGAACACAATACACAAAAGCACACAAGTGCAGACATTTCAGGCTATCTAGTTCAATAACTACATATCTTCCACATGGCGAGTATTTCTTTTCAAAGCTATTTAGAAAGCTTACATTTTTATTTACAGTTATCAAGATAGCTCTTTCATTTCTCATGCTGCATGCTCAGTGTTCACTTCTTGTTCATTCTGTTGAAATACTCTTTGGACTCAGCAGGGTTTGGTTTGATAGTTGGGGAGTCGGGTTTCCAATTGGCAGGACAAACTGAAATCAGAATTTTATTTATTTATTTTTTAACACTTTATTTTTTTCACAAAACAATCATCAACAAAAAATTAATAACAATAAATTATATATAAAAAAAAAACTTAGAAGTATGTATAAAAAATAAAAAAAATAAATAAAGATCAATATTAATTTTTATTTACAATTGTTTTGTAATCCGGGGCGAAGTTAAAGCCAGGCATTCTCTGCCAAGAATGGGTATGTATGGTTTTATTTGTGGTGAAGCTCGAAAGCCTCTTCACAATTTTTTGGGAAGCGCAGCATTACTAAGAGCCTCCTTTACTTTTCGAATTGTTCTATTACATTCATTTCTTTTTACTCTGGTACCGCCACTGGTCGTTACTCATACAAGTAACTACTCATTTTCCTCACGAGGTATAAGTGGACCCCGAACATCCAAGTACAGAGCAGAAAAATTCCTGCCCCGCTGGGGATCGAACCCAGGTCATCGTGCGTGCAATGTCTAGCGCTCTAACTCACTCGGCCACGGTGACTACATTCTTTGTCAATAATGAAAATTGAAAATTGCTTCGGAAGTTTACAATATGTTGAAAATATTTATTTACTTTATATGTATCCAAGGAACAATTACAACAAAAAAAAACTAAAACACCACCATACTTATGATCATAGCGTGTAGAATTAAGAAGCGTTGAAACCACCCCCCGCCAGCCTACGTAGCGTCCTCAGCGCTAGTATCGCAAAGGAGTCTCCTCTCCTCGTCCCTACCCGTATCAAATGTAAACATAAACATAAATGGACCGCCAGAAATATTCTACTCCTTTGCGATGGTGTCGCGCTATGTGGCGTTTCCATGCAACTGGGGTTCGTTTCCACACTTCTTAAATCTACACACTATGCTTATGATATTAAATTCATCGATATACTTGGAAATAATAGCAATTCCTGACACTTTTATTTGCTTGATCTAGGATACTCTGTTTCTGGGGGTTTTATGTTTATTTCTTTCTTACCTTCACCGTATTTGTCAACAAACTGGAAAGCCTTCACAAGTCGCAAAACTTCTTCCACTGATCTTCCCACTGGTAGATCGTTGATTGTGATCTGACGCAGCACTCCCTTGTCATCAATGATGAACAGACCTGGAATAATGCATGAATCACTCAATAATAATAATAATATATCGTCTTATTTATACTGCCCGATTAAGACTATTAAAGTCCCATTATTCCAGCAGTAAGCCCAAGACATATTATTATGTGGTAAAAATCCCAAATGGGAGGAATGAAGACGTGTTGAATGAAATATATTAAATCGTTTGAGAAAAAAAAAAAAAAAAAAAAAAAAAAAAAAAAAAAAGGGAGGATAACTTGTCATGTCCCGGCTGGGTTTCGAACTCAATGGTACTCTGGAACCCAATGAAACTCAATGGTAGTTTCTCATGTTAACATTGAACGTACTGATATTTAATACCGACCTCAGTAGCTTGATCGATAAGGCGGCGGACTTGCAACCTCGAGGTCGGTGGTTCAAGTCCCGTTTCAGCGTAGATTTAGTAAAGCTGGTTTGAGTAGTTGTGATATCACGAAGGTGATTAACACACAAATATGATAACTTATAAAAAAAACTTTTCTGATATTGAATACTCCAGTTCTTGTTAGGTAATGACTTGGAGCCGACCTCCGTGGCTCAGTGGTTAAGAGCAGTGGTTACTGACCCGGAGGTTGCGGGTTCGAATCCCGGCCGGAGCGGAAATTTCTAACCGAAATTTTCTGTTTCCGGAATGGCATGGATGTAAAGGTAAAGTGCCCTGAAGTGATGCAAAAGTGGCTCCGGAGCACTTACTTTTTTTTTAATAAAAAAAAAATGCTTAAAAAAAAAAAAGGTAATGACTTGGAAGGGTGATCATTCAAATTCGAACCCTTGTGATGCCCAACCCAGTCTGGGTGACAGGTAAAATGAATAGCAGCAAATGAAGGGTTTAACCTCCATCTCGATATAACCTTAGCAGTTGAAAGGGACATTAAACCCCCAGACATAACAACATCACTTCACAATATTGTACCTGTCCCAGTAGACGTCTGTCTGGTAATCAAGCGGTCGGGGGTTCAAAACCCAGCTGGGACATGACAAGCTATCCTCCCATTTGGGATTTTAACCACACAATATATCTTGGTCTTACTGGGATGTATTTGTGAGGATATAATAATTAAGAGTCTTGTTTGGTAATGTTTTCCAGCAAAGAGAAGACTACCTGTTAGCGTTATCCTCCCATTTGGGAAAAAAGAAACTGTTAGCGTAATGGGAAAACTGTTAGCGTAATGGGACTTCCTGTCTCGAGCCGACAGTCTAAATAAAGCACTACTATACTATACCTCTACATTTTTCTATTGAAATCGTTTTGGAGGCCCTTATTATTAATAAATCAGCATTCTTAGAAAGTAAGTGATAGGAATTCTATTGATTACTCTGTTCTTCACTGTCTTGATGGTTACCATGGTTCACACATATGGCACCCTTTTATAATGATGAATTGATGATTATTACCTCTCAATGGAATGCCAGCAGATTCTATGAGAACACCATACGATGTGGCAATTTCTTTCTTGAAGTCTGCAAGAAGAGGATACTTGAGATCACCCAGTCCTCCATCCTGTAAGAAGAAAGATGATATTATTATTTTATTCAACAATTGGTAAAATGTTGCGCTCAGATATAATTTACATCTTTTCAGCAACTTGTGGTTCTGGGTAAGCAATGTTGTTTGGGCAAGAGAAAAATAACAAAGTAACGCCCTGCACTTGTGTGCTAGTGACGTGTCATGAATAATATTGGTAAATTAGAGTACATTATTTCTGAGCAGTAACATTAATTTTATTGAATAAAATTATGTACAATAAAAAGGAAAAATTAATTGATAATTAATTAATATTAAAAAGGAGGCTTATCTCATAATTACCTAAAAGATACATTTATTTACCTCTTTATTTATTATTATAGCAGATGAAATTCTAGTTGGGACAAAAATGAAAAAGTCTTTGGTAAAAAAAAAAAAAAAAAAATATTGGCTACACTGAGCAGGCCCAGTTTTTAGACACTGATAATTCCTTTTACAAAATAAATTATAACTACATCTACAAGTATAAGAAAATACAAAAAATATAGGTTGTGAAGATAGAGAGAGAGAGAGAGAAGAAAAAAAGGAACAAAATCAACGCGGTCCAATTCCAGGAATCAACCATAGTTTAAAAAGTCTTTAAAACCAACAAGCAAGCTAATAACAGACAATGTGAGAACAAAACATTTATTTTTTAGAACCATATAAATGTTACTATTTCTATAATCTCACGATTAAAAAATAAAAATAAATGAACTGTCTTTTTTCACTGTTCATTTTTTTCCCCTCAAAAACTGTCTGAAATTCTGGAATCTTACTAGATAAAGACTTGTCCTTCCATTGAATAGTGTGTTCTTGGTCTCCCTAACTAAAGGACCATTACAATTATAAAACCGCAATATCCATGAGATAACAAAAAAAATCAGACCAAAAAAATTATTTTTTTATACATAAAAACGAACAATACTTCCAATTTCTAATATTATAAATTTCACGGAAGTAATATGCTCTTTGATATGGTTAAGCAAAAGTTTTCTTTCTTTTTATTTCTGGAAAACCTACATTACGAGGTGTGTTGATCCAGGCCAAATGAGTGAAATGAGAATCACAAGATACTCCCACCACACTTGCATTGATTTTGTTGAACTCTTCAATGTAATCACTGAATGCAATGATCTCGGTGGGACAGACAAATGTGCTGAAGATAGAAAAGGGAAAAATATTATGTGGTTAAATATTTGTGAGGATATCTTATAATAATAATAATACTCTAGTGGAAGGTAGCTCACAAGGTGAGTTTAATACTCAAAGCATTTCCTATCAGCTAACTCTAGGAGTCTTAATAATATGTGGTCATTTACTCAAATAAATGACAAAAATTTCAAGCATTGGATTGGATCTGATCCACAGATCATTTTTTTTAAGCTTTATTAGGAGGACAAAGTACAATGGTAACAGTATAAACTTAAGAAAAGAAAAAAAAAAAACAAACAAATAAATGACAAAATTAATAAGTAAAAAAGAAAATAACAATAATGTCCTACCTAAAGGCTATTGCCTGTGGCAATCTCTTCCATCCAACCCTTGATCTACATGCTAGATTGTTCATTATAAATTATAACCACATTGACTACCAAGCATTGGTTTTTATAAGAAAATGTTCAACCAATAGACAAATTAGTAGTCAGCTTCCATGGCATAATGGTTGAGCCTACTGCCTGTAATCCAGAGATTCCAAGTTTATGGTTAGGTTGATTCCCACTTAGGGCAGACTTTTCAAAGACTTCAAATTCTGTTCCCTTGAAACACATGAGTCTGGCTTTTTCGGCCCTACCCAGGCTGGGTGAGGTTAATGTGGGTAGCTGGTATGATTCCCAGCAAATGGAGGGTAAAACCCCAGTCCTGACTACTTCAAATCAGGATGTTAAAACCAAATAGAATAGATCTAAATAGGGGTTGGTGTGATAATTGGTGTTTCTCTTGTGGAACTCCAACCAGTCTATAATAACAATACATAAATGATATTAGTATGATATGTATATTAGAAATTTACAAACTTAGTTATTTTAAAATCTGCTTATGGTGTCATAAGCATTTGTGCTTGACATCTTTCTTATCATTTTCTATTGTCGATACCTACCTCTTAAAAATAATAGGTATGTATTATATGTACATTAGTTGAGTTTACTTACAAATCTAAAGGATAGAAGAAGAGAACTAAATATTTTCCTGCAAAGTCTGAGAGTTGAATTTCTTTGAATTCCTTGTTGACAACTGCTGTTCCTTTGAAATTAGGAGCACTGGCTTGAACTTGGGGTTTTTGGTTTTCTGCAAATTTATTGTGAAAAGACATTAATACTTGTGTGAATTGTGTTTTTAATTAGTTATGTAAAAGTTGCTTTTTTTCTTGGTATAAAGTAATGATGCTGTAGAAAATTTGTTTGGATAATTTTTGCTTGTCAAAAGTAGTTTCCTCTTGAAATTTTACTAATTTCATACTTGTAGAAGTCAATATTTATCACCAAAAATATAAAAGTATATACCAAAAAAGCAAAAACAAATTGACCTAAATATGGGTGACCGTAAGGTATTGCCAAACTTCAAGGTATAGTAGGACTTTAAAACTAGAACATATGGGTCTATCAGAAACCCAGCCAGGACATGACAAAAGTTATCCTCCCATTTAGGATTATGAGTATTCTGACCAAATAATCATATTATGTCTTGGACTTATAACTGCAGGAATAATAGAACTTATTAGTCCTTGTTGGGTAGTATAAATAAGGCAATTTTATTTAAGGATTGATTGAAAAAAGTAAACAAAATTTACTTTGAACATACCATAGGAATAGAATGCAATTGATTGGAAGGCTGGAGTCTTCACAGTATTTGCTTGAAACAAGTTTTTGACATTCTGAAATAGTACCACAAGATAAAGTTATCAGTTGTCTAACAGATCATTTATTTTTGAAAACCAAACCAGATAATTTATTTTTATTTAATTAAATTTATTTTAAACCACCCCCCACTGGCCTACATTGTGGTGTCCTCAGCGCTAGTATCGCAAAGGAGTCCCTCACCCGTATCAAATGTAAACAGAAATATAAATAGACTGCAAGAAATATTCTACTTCTTTGCGATGGTGTTGCGCTATGTGACATTTCCATGCAACTGGGGTTTGTTTCCACACTTCTTAAATCTACACGCTATGGTTTGACTGTAAATAGTTTGAGTATAAGAGATTGCCATAAGCTATACCCCTGTTATTTATTTAGATCTTTCTCTTTTAGCATAATATATATTCAATATTCATGCATGTCTACTTGCATGTAATCAATTATAACTTCCATATAAATTATTATATAATCAACTTCAAATTTATATAATAGTGTAGTGAGTTACATAACCATTTCTTTTGAGTTGGTTGAACGGAAGTAAGTAATAGCAAGCAGCTTTATGGGTATTATATTTCATTATGTAACCTAGGAGCCTAGCTTAAGTTTTTGCAAACTTACAGTTTTCAGAAGATTCGAGATACTAACGGATGACATGATAGAATACTTAAAAATTAAAGACCGCTGTTTGTCTTAAATCACTTAAAAGCGTAAAGTATGTATCTTAATATTCTTGATTATTTGTTTGATTAATGGAACTCCGTTATCTCTTATCAGATTTTTCTATCTGAATTTTATTTTCTGAAAGACGAGCGATTCAAAAGAAAACAGAAAATATGACGCTCAGTGTTGCCAGATTTACAAAATAAAGATTACCGTACATGTATGGTAAAGCTACTATCTACGACAATTTTTGAAAATCGTAACATTAATAAATTATCGCAACATTAATAAATTATCTAATTAATGAAAAGTGCTTTAGCAAGCGTTAAGAAGCAATATTTCTCATTTACAAGAAATGTTGTACTCAAGGTGATCCCGTCTTTAGCGTCAAACCCCACAGCAACGCTTTGCAACGCTTATAAAATTCGAGACAAGTAGAGCAGTATTTTTTTTCTAACCAAAGTGGATTCAACTGGAATAAAATGAACGAACTAGAAGAAACCAAAATGGATTTATAAAATTCTTGCTTCCAGTTCTTTTATAGGTTAAGTTTTCATTTTACTTCCGAGAAATTTCTAATATCAGAAATCGGAAGTATTGTGTTCGTTTTTATGAAAAAAATTATTTTTTTGGTCCGATATCAATTTTTTTCATATTTCTGGACGTTTCATAACCTCCTGAGCAAATTTGGTTTTGTGTCCGTCTGTCGATCTGTTAAAACGATTCCTTGTAACGCGCAAATCTCGGAAAATACTAGACGGATTTTGATGAAATTTTGCACACATCTAAGAGACATTCTGTGGATGGTCCCATTTAAAATTCATCGAATTCGTACTAGCTGTTCTGGGTTAAAGAGACCATGCGCCTGACCACTAACTTTTTACTTAAACGCTTATATCTCGTGAACGGTACACCCGATTTTGATGAAACATTGTATGTATATGCATATTATTGTTTTACATAGGCTATCTATATTTATTTTTTAATTAATTATAATTTGACTCTGATATATATAAGAAAATCCGAAATTTTGGACAAAAAAGTAAAAAATAAGGACCACGACTTGCCAATACAGAATTTTTTGTGGAATCTAGAATGTATAAAAAACAATATTCTACAATATAAAATAAATTTGAAGAAAATCAGTTCAGTAGTTTCGGAGATACAAGTAATTTTATATAAAATCTGGCACGTGTTTACAATGTGAAACAATCACGAGGAAGTGTTGTGTCCATAATTGGCAGTATTTTTCCACTGTTTACTTTTAAAGGTACCGAAACGCATTTTTCTTTCACGAATAGTGGGGAAGCTAAACTTGGAAGAAAATAGAAATATTTGGAAATATCAATCCTGGAATTTTAATAGAAAAATAGAAATATCAATCCAAAAGAAAAACACGACTTAGAATTCCGGCTTTACCTTACACCAAAAACCGGATTTTCTAATAACTTCATCTGGCAACCCAGCAAAACCTACACATGCCGGCTGTTCTTGTTTTTCTTATCAGCTTATCACAGAAAAATCGTTAATTGAGTTGTTGAGAGTTCAGTAGTTCTGATTCAGAGTTCAGACTTCATTTTTGTATGTATATGAAAGAGAATTAGGCAATTATGGACCATTCAATATCCAACTAATTATTGGTCTATTGTCTGAAATCAAGATTAGATAACTGTCAATTAGTTACTTCATTTTGGGTGTACCATTTTCATTATTCTAGCAGGTTTCAATTTACTTTACAGAATATTCCTCTGAGACAAATACTAATTTAGATCTTCCAAGTAATTCTAGATTGATAAATTCTAGATAAATCGGCTGCAGTTCTCATGAATCATATCATGAATGTTTCCCAAGTTCTCAACTGTGTCACCCATGTTATATTTGACATGGATGGATTATTGCTCGGTAAGTTTATTTCATATTGCCCAGTTATAATTATAAGTAGTGATTTCAGGGCAAAATGAATAGACGAATTCTATAATTCAAGTCACTGCTAAGTGTCGGTTTTCCCTATCTTACACAGTACACAATCCGTGACTTAGTGCCACAGAGGTATTACAAAAACATGTATTATTTCCACCCTTAGAAGTAGAATGACAGGATGGATCAGATCCCTACTGTGTTAAGTAGGTGCTTCCACGTAACTGATCATGTTATACAAGAAGCAGACCAACTAACTATAACAACTTATAGCTAATTCTGGTAAATTTTTGGATGGTTAAAATAGGCTCTTTTTTTGTAAAAAGACTAAGGGTGAAATTAATTGACAAAATTGAGAAATTCAGTCATGATGTGGAATTAGGAATCACGACCTCTGTGAATCCAAAGATTCCAGAGGTCGTGGGTTTGAAACCCAGCCAGGACATGACATGTTATACTCCCATTTGGGATTTTTACCACATAATAATACGTCTTGGGCTTACTGCTGGAATAATGGGACTTTAATATTCCTAATTAGGCAGTATAAATAAGGCAATATTATTATTATTATGCAAAGTCTATCCCCAGCTCCACAGGGGTATTTCAAGAACATCTGTTAATTTCACCCCAAGTCCTTACACTGCATTGGTTGGTTTGACACAAAATAACACAGAAAAATAATTATTCTGTCAGCATGAGTCAAGGACAAGCTGAGAATAGTGCATTGGGAAAATTTTAGAAACATCTTTATGTGGTAAAATAAACTCTAGTACTAATTTTTTGATATACTTCTAAACTAAGACTGAATAAAAAGCCTGGTTAGAGAAAACACATTATTTGATAATAAAACTTTATTTTACAAATCACGCCACTGAAATATTACCAAATAATATTTCTTTACCACTAAAAAACTAAACTATTTTTTATATAAATAAGAAAATTCTTATGTAAACATCTATTGATATCGAAATACCTTTTGTCTAGACACTGAGAAGATTTACAAGTATGGAATCAGCACAATTCTGAAGAAGTATGGGTGTGATTATCCAGATGAAGTGAAAGCCATGGTGTTGGGTAGCCAACCTCCTGACATGATGACCATATTGTTTCAAGAAACCCAAATTGGAGAGAGTGGAAAAACCAAAGAGGAAATTTACAAGGAAATTGTGGACACATACACACCTCTCATGTCTTCTGCTGAATGGATGCCAGGTATTTTTTTTTTTTTTTTTTTCAGGTATTCAAGAGTTTATAAATAATCTTAGAAAACCTTTGTCATGTTGAATAAAAAAAGCCACCTACATGCTTTACTATATAGAAAAAAATTAGTGCAATAATACATCCCTTAAGCAAATGATGAAAAAGTACCATGTTTACAGCAGAAACACTTCTTCCTATAAAAAAAAAAAAAAAAACAATATTATTTATGTATCTTCAGGCCAAATTATAAACTAGGGCTATAACAAGGATAAGGCAAGTTCATCTCTAATCCAAGATGTTATCTGGTTGGGTGAAAATTGACTACCCTCAACTTTGTAGTAATTTCATTTTGTAATTTAGCTCATATTCATTAATCAGGTGCATTGAAACTCATCAACCATCTTCATGCACACAAGATCCCTATTGCGATTGCCACTAGTTCTGCCCGGGAGAGTTTTGAACTCAAAACTGTGCATCACCAGGAACCTCTCAAACTGTTTCACCACATTGTGCTAGGCTCCGCTGATCCTGAGGTCAAACATGGCAAACCTGCTCCTGATATCTTCCTGGTTGCTGCAAAACGATTTGATGAGAAGCCAGATCCCAGCAAGGTAGGATTCAATTTAATTTAAAATACTAAATATGTTTTAGTCATTTACTTGTTTGACACAAATTTAGCTCTTTTCACACAAAGATACATATGCCTAGGCATCAAACAAAGTCATAAACAGTAATCAGTTATTTATTTTGGCAATTATTTAAGTTCTAAAAACTAAATCCTCACAATAGTATGACTCATTTGTTATTACCTTGGTTAATTTTCCTCACTCTCAAAAAGTGAAAATTAATACCTGTATGTCAAAATTCACAAGAGTTAAAATAACATAAGGTTATCATATTTTGTGTTACAAATGTGATGTCATAATAGTTCTCAAACCTGGTTTGCTAATATTTATTTGCTTGGAACTCAAACAACAGACCTATAGATCTGAATCAAGCTACCAAAATCAGAAATTATATAATTCTTGTAATTACACTGTTTTTTTTTTTTTTTAGAAGTATAGAATTTTTTTTAATAATTTACAAATAGAATGGGTAAGAGGATTCATTGAGCCTCTGAGGTTGGTAATCACATTGACTTTTTCTTCCTCCAGTGTCTGGTGTTCGAGGATGCTCCAAATGGTGTGACAGGAGCAAAGGCAGCAGGTATGCTGTGTGTGATGGTACCGGATCCCACTGTACCAAAATATCGCACCGAGGCTGCAGATCTGGTAATTAACTCACTTGAAGAATTTAAACCTGAGCACTATGGACTACCTGCCTTCTAGATTTTCTCAAGGCTGGACCACCCTGTCTTATTAATTACATTCAGGTCACTGCTAGGCTTGTAGGTTGCCTGATTAAAGGGAAAAGTTATTTACATGCCTTGTTTCTACCAGGTTCTATGATTTTACTCCTTCTACATGGTTTGGTAAAAAAGAGGATTTTTTTTAAAAATATTAATTGTATTTACCATAATAAATGAGTTTTTACTCCTTTCTATTGGTATCATTGCATTAATCTTTTATAAATAGTCACTTTTTTATTTCAAATGGAATAGTTGGGACTCATCATGTTGTTTGACAAGTACTTTTTCTCATTTGAAGATGTTGTAATGAGTTGTAGTTAGAAGATTCTCTTCATTCCAGACATTTATAAATGTTTGATGCTCTTATTTTCACAGATAGAAGTTGTTGTGCATTTACTATTAAATAGTTAAAGCTTAATAATTCTTGCAAAAAAATCATTAGTGCAAGCATAATCATTGACATTTTGACTGTTTTGGTGGAATAAGTAAGGTCTTGTCATGTTCAGAATATTTTTAGACAATGTGTTCTACGGACTATTTCTTGAAAAAATATATTATTATTTATGTTTTCAATAGTTATTTTTTCTAGAAAATACCAGATTTTAGCTCTAGTCATCATGTTCCTTTACTTTATGTGTTTTTTTTTTTAAACTAGTATTCATAATTTTAACATTATCTTAATTGGTATGTGTGACCAGGAACCATTAAATCCTAAACTGAATGATCAAAAAAATAAACACTTATTTCTACTGCCGGATTAGAACTAAAGAGTCCCATTATTCTAGATGTTTTGTTCCCAGTTTAATGTGGTTCAAGTCTCAAATTAATTAAGGAAAAATTATGCATTTTCTAGATTCTGACAGTTTATAAAAAAAATTACCCACCATTTCTTGAGAGTAAAAAATGACTCTGATGCAAAGAGCTGAATTGAAGTTGTTTATTTGTAAAAAACCAGAGCAAACCATAATAATAAGACTAAGAGTTAGGTGATAGAGAATGCTTTGAGTATCAACCACACCTGGTGGTTATCTTCCAAAAAAAAATAATAATCTTTTTTTTTTCTTTTTGGTTTTAATGTCGCTTTCAACTGCATGGTCATATCACGACGGGGGTGTTACCCTCCATTCGCAGGAAACTCACAAACCTGCTACCCACATTAACCTCACCCAGCCTGGGTTGGGCCGGAATGCCAGCATCACGAAGTCTTCACCTCGCTGGACGTTGCTTAACTTCGGTGATCCAATGAGAACCGGTGCATTCAACGCGCCATCGACGCTGGCTAATAATCTTTTATGGGTGTTTAAATGATCCTATGAAAAGTGGAAAATTTCCATCACTGTTTTTTTTAACTCTTACTTTATTTCAATGTCAAAAGACACAATTTACATTTCTTCATCACACCAATGAGTCTTCTGAAAAGAACAAAAAAAAATGGAAACCAATAAGTTAAAGTTTTAGCTTTTCTGTGTGATTGTCAGAAAGTCAATGTTTGGGTGGGTTTATAAATAAATTATATGTAGTTTTACTTTCTATTAAGGTAAATAATGTATTGTTCATATACAAGATTATCTCAACAAATGTACTTAAGAGTACTGTTAGTACATATTTATAAATTACTCTATTTATTGAAGAACCTGCCATACTGTTTGCATTATTTAGATTTATTTCAATGTTTTATTGTTACGAAAATTTCTGTCCCTTGTGGCTGAAACTGTTCTTAAGTGAAATTTAAGACCAAATACAATTTTCAAATATATATTTATTGTCTGTGTTCAAAATCCATCATTTTTTTATTTCTCATGTTACAAAATAGGTTAACTTTTTTTATGGCTTTTTCATTTTTTTTTTTTTTTTAATTATTGGATTTGATTTTTTTTTTTTTTTTTCTGGCAGAAGCGCTTAAGCAAACAGTTTTAATCTTTTATTTAGTTTTGATAACCATGCAAAATTTCATGGCCAGGCTTGCGGTGCATGTGAGTTTATCAAGGCATATGTCTCTTTTTTTTGTGGCTTAGTTGCTTTTTAAAATCTTTGAAACAGCCAGCTGACTACTGTAAAATATCTGTTTCCTGAAACCTGTGGCAGAATCTAGTTTTTTATATTATTATTTTTTTTACTTTCCTTATCTTATAATAAGGAAAGTATTTTTTGACATTTTCATGTCTTTGCTCTGGCACATAACCAAAATTATGTGACGAAATTATGTAACGAAATTATGTAACGATATTATGTAACGATATTATGTAACGAAATATCGAATTGTAAAGGGAGAGAAGTCTTCTAATATCGGATATCGATATTATGGTTTCGATATTATCGATATACCTAATATCGATATTTTCGTTTCGATATTGCAACCCTAAGAGAAGAGGGAAGTGTGTGTCATGCGCACAATACGAAATTTGGTCAGTTGGGTTTTGGACCTTGAATAGTAAAGATGAAAATGTCGAAATGGTTGCAGACTCGTATGCAAGCGTTTTTTTAAACAAAAATTTAACATCGCTTTCAACTGCATGGTTTTGTCGGCGCGGGGGTTCGAACCCGGGACCTTCCGCATGGCAAGCGAGTGCTTAACCACTGAGCTATTCATGGATATTTATTTAAAGACAGATTTTTTCAAAAAAAAAAAAAAAAAAGACAGATTTTTTTGCTACCCTCATAAATTAAATTCAGTTTTTTCTTTTTATGTCTCACACTGTCGCTGATTTTTTACAATACTTCTGATCTTATCTGAATCTATCAAGAGTATAGAGTGTAAATTTCACTTCCATGTATACCTATAAAAGGATTTGGAAGTATTGTGATGGTTCTTGTAGGATATTTTTGCTTCTTTCAAAAAAAGATTTTGAAGAAATGTAAAAAAATTGCTTTAGTTTAAAAAAAAGATCATTCATTTTTGTTGAATATTCAATAAGAAGATTGTTTTGGTAGAATGGAGGTAGCATCAGTTTGACAGTCTATAGATCATCAGTGGACTCACATATGAGTGGAATAATTTTATGTGTCTCAATCAGAATCTGAATCATCATCCACGTCCAAAGTCTCAGGTGCTACCTTGGCTACTTTGCGTAGCTCCTTCAGTTTTGAACGGGGACATTGCATTTCTGTCCACGAAATGGGGACCATCACTTCACCTGGGAAAACAGAATCAATTATTAACATACATGGAAAAAAGAAATGTTTCAATATCTTGGTAGTATCACAGTCAAATATAAGAGAATTCTAGGAACATGATTTTTTCTCTTGTATCCAGGTTTCTCTTTCTTATGAAGAGGTTATTTTATCTTAGCAAGAGGTAAATATGAGATTATCTATGGTGAGGCAAGAGCCTCTTAAAAAATTATTTAACACAATATTTTGGGATAAGAACAAATTTTTGTAAGTTTAAATATAAAATAATATGAGTATGATCAGTATAAACAGAAAAGTGATAACATGGGTGGAAAACAGATATGTCTGTTATCCTAAGAACTGCATTTCAGTTAGTGATGTGAAAAAATGGACTAATTGCAATAGAATACCTTACAGATGAACAGATAGGTAATAAACAAAAACAATAAACTCACCTGCTTCACTCAAAGCTATGACAACACCTAACTCATTCTCGGCAGTGGAGAGTTGATATGAATGTAACTCTTTTAATGGAAGCTGAGAGAAGAAAAGAGTTAAGGGAACATAGTTTTTGGTCATGATGTAAGAGATTGCTACCAGAATATACCCAACCAAAAAGTAACAAACATCAGAAATAATAATAAAAATAAATATTTAAAGGGGTATTCTGTTAAGTGGTGACAAAAAATATGGTGAATTCTATACATCAAGGTATGTCAAAAAGTCAAGAGACAGGACAAACGCCTGAAAAATTACTGAATGTGTAGAGTTTATTTTTCAGGTAATTTTTTTAAGTGATTTTTTTTTTTTTTCATTTTTAGAAAAAAAATTGAAGTTTTATTTTTGTCTTAGAATGTCTCCTGGATTTGATTCTGAAATCTATACTTATAAAAGAGAGTTTCACTCACTGACTGACTCACTCACTGATTCATCACTGTTTCTCCAAACTGGTAAGTCCTAGGAAGCTGAAATTTGGTAGGTAGCTTTGTCTTATAGTCTAGATGTGCAATAAGACGGGATTTTTCGAAATTCCCACTACAACACCTGCCATTGGCGAAAAAGGATTTTTTGCTTTGTGGGCCATGCCTCGGCCCGCTAGTTTTCTATAATATACAATAAACTAGTCACTGTATAAAACTCTCTAATTCTATAGTGATTTAGAATTAGATAGTTCAACATAGTGTTATAATGGTTATATTCTACAGCTTTCTGAATGTTCTATAATGTGTATATTTCAAAGGTTTTTTCTCACTACCAAAAAAGTTATATTTGAGCTTTGATTTGAAATTTTCAATACTTTCAAATTATTCATTGAAAGTCACAGTACTATTAAAATTTCAGATGTAAGTTAATGTAAAATTAATTCATGTTATAAATTGTCTTCAAAATTGTGAAAAAATGGAGCAAGGAACTCATGATGAGTGTATATGTATAAGTTAATTTTTCCTCTCCTTTTTTATTGATATTTCAAAAGGATACAACTCGAGCCAGTATTATATCGCCAGGTCGATAGCACTTGTACATCTCTATCCGATCAATCTCTGTGGCCCTCACATTCTCTCGCCTCAGTAAAGCACGGAATGTACGGGAGAGAGCTACATGGCCAACACTGATAATGTGAGCTTTACAGAGGTGCTGCTGTACGGCCATTATCTGAGGGAGTAAGAAAGAAAATTATTTATTTTATCTGTTTGCTTTTCTTTGAAATAATGAAATGCCAATCTGGAAGACCATTGGTGGGTATATTTCTTTCAAGTTATAATAAAATATTATTAATTTAGGTACACAGGTGTGTATAGTATATATTTATTTACAAAATTATTTATAAAATATAAAACACAGGTAGATACAATGCATCTTGAATGTTTGACTAATTAGAAACATTTTTTTTTTTTAATTTGACCAAAAACTTACCCTTGCTGTAACTATGTCTCCTGGACTAGGAACAATAACTTCTTTCTTATAAGATGATACTTCTATAACTGACACCTGAAATTTGAAAGAATATTACGTTTTCTTTAGATGCAAACATTCAATGAATAGTTAGCAAATTTAATTATAATAATATAACAATAGACTACCACATGATGGTGGAAGCATTAAACTTTAATTAAGCACACTTTCATACTTTTTTTTCTGATAAAGACAAATAGTCTCTATCAAAAAAAAAAAAATATTACTATTATTGTTATTATTTAAAATAAAATCTAAATGGACATTTTATTTATTTATAGATAAAACAATTAATGTAATTCTGCTGATGGCAAAGCTGACAACACACTTGCAGCATTACCCATCTTAATTAGTAAACTGATCCTTTCTGTTAAGTAACTCTTTGTTACTTACAATAACAATTCCAAATCTATTCTTCTTGACTTTATATCAGAATTAGAATTTCATTGTTATTCATTAGAAAGAAACATTGATAATAGGTATATGTATACAACAATTAATGATAAAAATTTGGCTAAAAAAAGAGAAGGTGAGGTTATTGTTTATAATGTTTATGCTATGACAATCTCTTTTAACCAACCTTTGGTTATTTGAATTGTATGGCCATGTACTAGTGCTGTTGTAAAAATTCTGGAAATCAGATAAGGTAAAATTTAATAGTTCAGCAAACAATATTTTTAATCTCTTCAACTTACTTCTTTGTTGTCTTCAATATGTTTGTTAATAGAGACTGTGCCGGCTAGAGTAGAGTACAAATATCCTTGTCTCACATAAGTTCCTCGCCCTCCCACAATATCAGAATCTAGCTGGCAAATCCTCTGACCTAAAGAAACACATGACATGAAATATAATATAGGTACAGGGTGTCTATAAAGTCAAAGTGCCCATATCACAAAAAACAATGAGAATATTAAAAAAAAAAATGCATATTCCTTAATTTGTTGGGGAATTCAAACTTTAAAACAAAAAAAATGGCACTGTGGCCCAGATAAACTTTAATTTTTTAAATGGAATGGAATGGTGTGTGGCATATTGTTTTAACAGGTTGACAACCATAAGACATGAATTTGTGTCTTGTTGTGTCATGCCACAAGGGACAAATTCATGTCTTGTTGACTTCTTTGGACCCATTTTTAGAAAACTGGGAGATAGAGATAATATGTGAATTCTTTTATCTCAAAATCCATACCTATGGCTAGATTAAGACTTCAGGAACTTAAAAGTGTCCTTAGGTGTTTTGTAGGACCTGTAGAAAAATGTCAAAAAACGCTTGCATACGAGTCTGCAACCATTGGGACATTTTCATCTTTACTATTCAAGGTCCAAAACCCAACTGACCAAATTTCGTATTGTGCGCATGACACATACCTTCTCTCTTCTCTCCCTCTACAATTCAATACTTTGCCATTGTGCGCATGACACACACTTTCCCTCTTCTCTTCCTTTACAATTCAATATTTCGTTACATAATATCGTTACATAATTTCGTCACATAATTTTGGTTATGTGCCAGAGCAAAGACATGAAAATGTCAAAAATCCCATGAAACTTTTCCCTTTCAAATTTTCTAAGAACAAGTGTCTCGTCCCCAGGCAAATTCAGAGAAAAGTGCTCTGGTTGTCAACCTGTTAAAGGCCTCATTGAGAGAAATTCAACTTTGAAATTGTGTCAAATTTAAAATTTCCCGTTAGGTAAACTTCAAAACTCAAAACATTTGTCTCATTAATAAGTGTTGGATATTACTGTCAAGATCACATGACACGTAAGAAAAATCAGAGAATTTCCTGTTGTACCCAGAGCCTATTTAGAAACTCATCCCAAGAAAATTCACCTCTGAAATCCTCTGTAAATTGCTCATAGGTACCTAGTACACTAAAATGGGGATCATTACCTGGGATACAAATGGGATTTGCCATTGTTAGTTTAAAGAACACTGAGAACAGCAAATCAGAAATTGATTGTGGAATTAAGGACTTTTAGGTGAATTAGAACTTGAAAAATAAGAACTACAACGGCTGAAAAAGAGAAAAATGAAATTAATGGAAAAAAGTAGTAAAATTTCACACTTTTCCCGTTTCTTCAAAAAATTGAAATTAAATACTTTTCAAAAAGTTCGCGGGGAAATGAGATAAACGGCTTGCTGTGAAGATAGCTTAAGTTTCAAACCGAACCTACAACCAAACCTTTTTAGTTGCCAACTTCTCAAGTTCTGAAATTAGTTGTTGCTGGCTTCCCATACCCAAATAAATTTGCGGGCATTGCGGGTCAAGTTCGCCCCCGGTCTTTTTTAGTTGCGGTTACAATTTGCATTTTCCATTCCATTATCCATCTGCACTATTTGCAGTTTTCTATTTGAAAGGAACTTGAGGTGAGGATAAGGAGGATTTACTTTTATTTTACTTTGTGAATGGTAAAGTGATAAAATTATTAAAGAAAGTAATATCAAACTTTAATAAGTTCATGTAGAATATTGTAGTCTAGCGTGTCTTTCATAGCTCCCTATTCTGTAGTTCTGTACATTGAATTTTTAGTAACCAGTAGTCCAGTACCATTTCTGAGATTCCTGTCTCCAAAGCTGAACATCACCCATCACAATGTCTGTGGATATCTCTAAATTCAAGGTATGAATCACTGATAAATCAACTTTTTCTTTTCTGGGGGTTTCCTGAGAGCATTGTCTAAGAGTCATTTGAGTGATAATCAAAGTGAGGCTGCAAGACATTAACCCTATATTGCTGGAGTGTTTTTTTTATTGCTGGATATATTATGTATCATTTTGATGTCACTGGATCTATATTAAAATGACTTACTGGAAAACACCGTAAATGCTGCATCTATTTCAAATAGACTCACAAGGGAAGAGCATTTTTGCAGGTTCTGTTAATATATACCTACCAAAAGAAAAAAATGCAGTAACACCACAAACAGTCATTAAATGACATGTTATCTTTTGTAAAAGCTAATCTACATATTTGTGATGTCATTTTTGATGTAATGGTGTTTTCAAGACATAATTGTAATCTCCGAGGACCACTGTGTTATTTTTAGATCAAAATTAACAGATAAAATCTTAGGTTTCCCCTATTTATAGTATGCACTAGTAATCCAGTGGTTAATGTGTTAGTTGGGTAATCCAGGTCCAGGTAGTATAGGGATCCATTGGTTCGAATCCCACCCAGTCCATGTATTTTTCCTCACTAATTTGAGTTTGTGGCCACATAAAAATAAGCTCTGAGGGTTAGGTGGTACACAATGCTTTGAGCATTAACCTTGCCAACCTTTGAGCATTAACCAAGAGACTTAGTGCCACAGAGGTATTACAGAAAGGTCTATTAATTCCACCCCTAATACCTACATC
This sequence comes from Bactericera cockerelli, assembly GCA_024516035.1. Taxonomy (NCBI): domain Eukaryota; kingdom Metazoa; phylum Arthropoda; class Insecta; order Hemiptera; family Triozidae; genus Bactericera; species Bactericera cockerelli. The sequence continues at coordinate 27,713,408 of CM044964.1, read as the reverse complement.
TATAGCAGCACTATTGCTTTTTCATATCCAGACTTTCTTTGTTTCTTACATTAATACCTAATAGTTTTTATTAGAACTAAGTTTAAGGGCAGAATAATTTATAGAAAAATTATATATCACAAGTCATTGCTAAGCGTCAGTTTTCCTTATCTTACACAGTATGCAATCCGTGACTTAGAGCCACAGAGGTATTACAAAAACATTTATTAATTTTGCCCTTAAACAAGCAAAAACAAGAATGGTCAAATATGATAAATATAGTAATAACAATAACACTATTGAACCCTAGAAATCATCTTTCTTGATATTTTTCTAGGTTGCTGATCTCAAGAGAGAATTGAAGGCAAGAGATTTGAGTACATCAGGAAATAAACAAGAACTCATGGACAGGCTTCAAGAAGCTGTCAATACCAAAGGTAAAGGTATAAAGGTTGTCTCATCATGAATTTAGTTTGAGATCAAGTCTACTAAAAACAATTGAAAAGTTGGATGCAACTCTAGGTACTCACTCTTAAGTAACAATGTTCTAAATTAGCTTGCTTGGATCCAAATTATTTAAAATTTAACCACTAACTTTTGCTCCTCAGGTGGCATTCCACCTACTCTCTCAACCTCTATTTCCATATCTGAGGCTGAATCTGGAGATGAGGAAATTGGAGACGCTGCAGAGAACCTTTTGACAGAAGATTTGGATGAAGAAAAATTGCTCAACACTCCAACTGACATACCCACGTCCACCACAAGTACAACAAATTCACTTAAACGGAAGTCTGAGAGTCAGGTGTCAAGCTCCAGTGAATCACTGGCACAGGTAGTTTATTATTTATTACAGTGGCTTCTTTAGGAAAACTCAAGTGAAAGTTAGGCACCAGTGAAAGTAAGGACGGAATTAATAGACAACATCAATAACTTAAGTTGTTGCTAAGTGTTGATTTTCCCTACCTTACACAGTACACAAGTGCCACAGAGGTATTACAAAAATGTCTATTAATTCCGCCCTAAATCACTAAAGTTATATCCTCTACAAATCCAAGAGACTCTTTGTTGGTGTTGAGAAGAAAACAAATATGTATGTGAAAAGCAGGTAGCCCTCCTGAAAACTAATTGAAGCTCATTGTGAATTTTATAACCTTATTAATATTATAAATGGAAATTGGAAAACGAAATGTTACACTGCAAAAATAAGAAATGATATCCACATAATAGGTTTTTTTTAAATATATTACTTTTATTGTATATTTTAGTACAGACATCATATTTTAATACATTTAAAATGAGACTATTTTAAAGAGTAAAAAATATGGAAGTATTTTGTACCCCATTCAGGTTAAATCTGGTGGCAGGATACAAGAAAAAAAAAAAGAGAGTTACTATGAAGTTAAGTCAAAGAGTAATAACAAGTAGAAAAGATTTTTTATATGTCAAATTTGAAAGTAAAGTAAATCAAGAAGAGATCAAGAAGTGGTTCAAGTATTTCTTAAGGGCAGAGTTAAAAAAAAAAAAGCCAGCGTCGATGGCATGTTGAATACACCGGTTCCCTTCAGAACACCGAAGTTAAGCGACATCCAGCGAGGTTAAGACTTGGATGGGTGACCATTCAAATTCTAATTCTCGTGACGCTGGCTTTTCCCAGCCCCACTCAGGCTGGGTGAGGTCAATGTGAGTAGCAGGTTTGTGAGTTTCCTGCGAATGGAGGGTAAAACCCCCGTCGTGATATGACCATGGCAGTTGAAAGCGACGTTAAACCCCACTTTAAAAAAAAAAAAAAAAAAAAAAAAAAAAAAGCACCTAAAATAAAATAAAAAAGGAATCATGCCAGTAGTAATAATTTTTGTAATGTTATTTGGTTAGTTAGGATGTATTTTTTAGTTCTGTTTTTCAACAGAACACTTGTTTGTTATTTTTTTATAATCTTCATATATTTTTAAAAAGTAATGCCATAAATTTGGTTAATTTTACATGTAAAAAAACTAGCTTAAACCCAGAGCTTTGTTGCCATTGAGGTTTTAGCCCATGAGTGGCATCCTGTTTGGATATTTTTTTTTTAATATTACACATCTCAAAGTGATAACACATCTGATGGCAGTGATTGTCTAAATACTAAAAGGAAACTCTGTGCTAAACTGTTGGCATAATGGGACCACCTGTCTTGCGCTGACAGTCTAAATAAAGCACTACTTATACTTATATTGGGAATCATTTGGTCTAGCCATTTTGAAGTTCTGTTGATTATGAGTGAATGTAAATGGATTTTATACATTAAGATAACAGAAATAAGAAAGAAGATGGTACAAATAAATGGTTCATATTTTTTTCTTATACCTTCTTCTACAGCCTAAAAGAATATCTCTTGGTCAGCATTCAAAAATATCATTCAATGAGGAGACCAGCACAGAAAACAGCACCACTATCACCAAACCATCTACCCCTCCAGTGATCGAGTCAGCTATTGATACTGAACGGAAAGTTATCAAGCTGTCAGGGCTCACTGAACAAGAAAGGTTTGTGTATTTTAGTTACTTACTTTACTTGAAAAAACTTTTAAAAAAATTCTTCTATATTATTGTTTGTCAGTACAAAATGTGTAATATGTCTATGCATGAAGTTGAGTTTCTTGTAGGTATTACTTTGGGAAGAAAAAATCTTTTAAAATTATAAATAATTGTAATGAATTTTTTGGACACCAGCTATTGTAAGGCCAAATTATAAAAAGAATTACACTGTACTGTTGTGCAACCACAAACACTGTACTTTGGTGTAAGAGAATACTCTGTCTTGTCTTTTTTTACTCTGTCTTGTCCTGCTTGAGCAAGGTGGACGTTGTTCAATCAAAAATTCAAAGTTGAAGTTGGTTGGTTTTGGCACATATTTTATGCCTGCATGCCCTTCCCAACGCCAACGATTCTATTTGATTTAACGTCCTGGGTTAGGACGGGGGTTTTACCCTCCATTCGCTGGGAATTGTACCAGCTACCCACATTAACCTCACCCAGCCTGGGTAGGGCCGGAAATGCCAGCCTCACGTGTTCGGAGGGAACAGATTTTTTTTGTGTGAAAAGTCTGCTCCGACCGGGGATCGAACTCAAGATCTCTGGACTACGGGCAGTAGTCACAACCGTTACGCCACGGAGGCTCGCTTCAGAATGATTTTCAAAATACTTTTTTTCATTTCCATTTGAGATGATGCAATTTGTTTCCCATAAAACCATGTAGTCCAGCATAGTGAAACAGTAATAAAAAAATCATCTCTAATCTGTAGACAGTGTAGATGCATGTTCTGATGTTATTCTGTTTTTATTCAGACTGGGTGAAACTAATGTAATCATCTGACTAGTGTATGGTGTTTAACCCCACATTTTTAGACAACCTTATGTTTTAAATCCTATCAAATTAAAATAAAAATTGCTGGTCAATATTTTGATGTCATAAATGAACTATTTTTTTTCCTATTAACACCCAGCATTCTAGCAAGACTAAAGCTTTATAATACATCGGGTCCTACCACAAAGTGAAAGGTAGAATATCTCAGTTTTTGATTGATTTTCTCAGGTTGGAGCTAAGAGCCAAGAAGTTCAATGTGCCATTGCCCACTGAAGCTTTGAAAGAAGCCCGAGCAGAGAGATTTGGGTTGACCAAGGCATTAGGGGGAGCTACCAGTGTGAAGTCTAACACAGTAAGTATTAATAATGGAGCTTATTAATAATACCCTATTAGGACCATTATTGTATGTGTTAATGATCTGAATTAAATGAAAAATAATCTATCCATGGGGCAGGATCTGATTTCTAGCAAGGTGCTCACTGCATACCCACATAACTCTATGCAATTACTTTTAAAATAACTTTACATCTTTACAAAATAAAGTTCATGGTCTCCAAAGTTGTGGAATGCAGCAATTGATATTTTTAAATTGGTCTTATATTTCCATGATGTCTTTTTTTAAATGAATATTTATTTAAAGAGAGATTCTTTTTTAAAGAGAGATCTGTAACATTCAGAGTCCTTGCCCCTCATGATGTCTAAATAGGTCTAAATCAAAACAGTACATTTTAATCCACAAAATTTATAGTACCTATATATTTTTTTAAATAGTTACCATATTTTTGACATTCCATGAATATTGTACCTAAACTTTGTGTTATGCTAGTCAAGTGAAAAAAGAAAAATTGAGTCTGTTAATCTAAGGGCGGTATTAATAGACGTTTTTGTAATACCTCTGTGGCGCTAAGTCACAGATTGCGTACTGTGTAAGATAGGGAAAACCAACACCTACCAACAACTTAAGTTATTGATGTTGTCTATTAATTTATTGGTATTGGTGGTCATTCAAGAATAAATTAATTCCATTAATTCATTCTGTCACCTGTGTTTTACAGCCAAGTGTCGATTCAGACCTCCTCAAGAAGCGAGCAGAGAGGTTTGGAATGTCTGCTACCCCCTCTGCCACAACCATTGCAGCCCCTCTTACTTCCTCAGATCTAGAGGAGAAAAAGAAAGCACGGGCAGCTAGGTTTGGTCTCAACGCTCCTTCCACAGTGAAGCCCGTGGCAACAGTGACAAACACAGATGATGTGCTAACCCGACGTGCACAACGCTTCCGCATTGTTATCTAAATTCAATTAGTTTTTTTTTTTTCAAGCATTTTTTTTTTTTTTAATTCCTGGTGATTTTTTTCAATTTTGAGAGAGTTCAGGTACTTTGCTTTCTCTTTTTTATCAATAATTTTGATTTTATTTCTCAAAAGTCCTTTTACCTTCAAAGATTGCTGACAACGCACCAACAAGATTATATAAAATTTATCCAAAGAGTTCTTTTTCTCTTTATTTGCTCTTTTTTTTTGAAAGCAAGAATTTTTTTCTCTCGTTTACTTTCTATCACCAATAATATTCATGTAAAATTGCCCTTGAAATTTCCTGATTCAGTATTGTATTTTATTTTAAAGAATCACCTTAAATCATGATACACAAGTAAATTATAAGATTTTTAGTGCATCAAAGCTTTTCTATTTATTTCATTAGTTTGAACCTTATAGATTATCAAAGGTAGTAAAAGAGCTGTTCACAGGTTATTCACATACCTCTTATCTATACATATAAGATATCCATTTAGGACACAGACACACTTTAAAATAATTGCAAGACAACAAAAATTACTTTTGTATTTTTTTTCTAGATTTTAGAGGAAAGATTTTTTTTTTTTGATTTGTGTAAATAAATATGTAAAAATAAAAATGAACAATTATGTTTACAAATGTTTTAGTTGATTTTTATTTTTGTTCCTGTTTAAGTGTTTATACAGGAATTACAGATCACTTTTAGAGTAGACATGAAGATATTTCCAACTTTTATATTAACATGAAAATTAAGACATTACCATTTTATTTATTTATTAAATTGTAATATAAAGTTTACATGATATATAATATTTTGTAGATACATTACAGTAGTGATGATTCTCACTAAACTGGCTCAAAACTTTGAAGTAGCTTGTTGGGACTCAAAAAAGTTTTGAATCTTATAAATTTTAATTTTGAGAATGTTCATTTAGTTTTATTTATTTAAAGCTGATGGTTCTTTTTCTAGCACATGCATCTTTTGCCTATTAAAAGAAAATCATCAGCTTCAAACAAAATACTTCCTCAAAGAACCTGCTGATGAGAGCAAATAAGCTCAAAACAGCTGTCCAGGTATATTCTGATTTTCATGTACATCTAGTTTATTCTAGTACAACTTCTCACTTTTCTGTTTATACTGATACTGAAGAAGTAATTTAGAGTTGAGTTTCATTTCAATAAATGCAAATGGTAAATACTTTTTGGTATCAAAGGCATTATTTCATCTCCATCTACCTAGTCATATGATAAATAAATAAAATCACCATTTACCATAGATGCTGATAGGTAAAAACAAAAAGAAGAAAAAATAATCTCCGCTAACATTTGTGTACATCATGTTTTTTTTTGCTCACAAAATGCTATAATTATGTAAGAGCTAAAAACTTGATGTTTTCCCAGTCTCTCAAGGACAAAAAGCCAATTGAATACTCACCAAATTTTTAGCCCTATTATGCAATGCAGCTAACTTTTTAGAAAAAGGAAAAATAACAATCAGTCAATCAGCTTGTAGGGATAAAAGAGTAACCAATAGGTAGTGCTGTGAAGCTATTCATTTTGAGTCTCTATCTTTATCTACCAAGAACTTCCTTGGTCTCATTTAACAGAGTTTGTTTTTGAATCTAGAATAAACCTTAAAATATATCACTTGCAGGCTGTCCACATGGACAGTTTTGATAACTTCAATTTTTTTCTTCATACATTTAAATGAGAATGTTCAAATTGGTCATTGAAAATGAATAGGAAAAAACTGGCCTGTAATTAAGAGGTTTATTCTTGTCAGGATTCAATTTAATGGCTTAAGCAGTCCCCGATTATCACCATTAATGTCAAGTCCTTTCTTTCAAATTTTCCAAATGTTACCATATGACAGGTAATGTTCCCATTTCTTCTTTGACTTCCTTGTACAAATCTGCCATGGTCTCTGTTGTCTTGACAATAACACAAATGCAGGGTTTCTTTCTACCAAGAGCTTCTCCAATGTCCTTTTTGGATGGAACATAACAGTATGAGATATCTTTATCTTCACAAACAGCAGGTAGATGACACATGATTTCAATTGGGGTTACATCACCAGCAAATATGCACAATCTGTATGGAGAACATGTATTTTATTTATTTACACTTTATTAATAGGACATATTATATACAATACAAATAATTACAAATTAAAATACAGTATAATAGAATAAAAAAATAAATATAATTATACATAATATAAATATGTCCTACCTAAAGGGCGGGGTTATTGCCTTAGGCAATCTCTTCCACCCAACCCTATAAATTAGGCAGGTATTGCATAAACAAAATTCCAATTAGAACTTTAGTTAAAGCTCCGTTCAGCCTAGAAATCTACTAATTCATCAGTGCTAATTAAGTTTTTCAGAAGGATTATTACTTTCAAAATATTAGTAAAAAGTAGTCACCATGGTCAAGTGGTGTAACAATTATTCTTTGCTCTTTAGTTCGAGGAATTTTGGAATTTGCTAGCCCTGTCTGGAATCCTTATTACAATATCCACTGTACATCTATAGAAGCTATTCAACATCGGGCATTGAAATTTATGTCAAAAAAATTCCGACTTGGATTGAGTTCTTATGAAACTTTGGAATCTTCTCTTTCTCTTCTTCCATTATCACACCGTAGATCACTTTATGATATTATAACTCTTTTTAAAATATTAAATAATCAAATTGACAGTCCTGAACTTCTTAGTGAAATTAATATCCATACCCCATCACCTACAGCTCTCTCATTAACACGTGTACCTGTTCCTTTTTCAACTCCTCTTGCTCGCAGAAACTACCTTATTAACGCACCACTTCAACGACTTCAAAACCTTGCGAATGAACTATCTGATTATATCGATTTATTTTTTACATCTGTGCCACAACTAAAATCGTACTTCCATCAAAAATATCTTCAATCTGATAGCTTATTCTGATAGCTTTATCAATATTTTCTTTATAAAAATTTCCCACTTTTCGTTTTTTTTTTAATTGAAATTAGTACCTGTTTTTTTTTTTTTTTTTTTTTTTTTTTTTTTTTTTTGTCATGTCTTTAGTTAGAGAAAATGTATTGTATTAGTTAGTACAGGGTCCGCCCGTTTAAGTGTGTAATAAATAAATAAATGAAGTCACTAAGGCCAAATGGCGTAATGCATAAGGCTTGCATGCATGGTGGCCTGTGTTTCTTAAGATAAGATCCTCAGCAGCATAGAATTTTTTGCTCTGTACTAGGATGTCTGGGTCCACTCATACTTTATGAGAAAAATGAGAAGCTGCTTTGTTCTCAACAGCAAGCAGTGGTGAAATTCTGAGCAAATTATGACAAATATGTGGAAAATTCTGCACTACCCACTAATAAAATTTGAATAATACAAGAAAACACATGAAATATGTAAAAAATCTATAAAATAACAAACAATTCTCACCCTTTTTCTCCTTTTCTGAGTCCTTTCTCAACACGTTTCTTTCCACTGAGAACTACATCCTTGACTTTGTTACCTGGAGGAAAGAAGAATATCAAATAATTGTTAAAAGATATTTTCAGTTCACTCAATGAGTTTTTTTCATTCTTCATAAAAATTTAAACAGACATTTGGGAATACTCATTGCTATCAGAAGAAAGGTACAAACTACAAAGGATTACTATCAACTCAGCAATTGTCTTCTCTTCTTTTACAGTAAAAATTTAAGACAGCTGAAATATATGTATCAAAAATACTGGTTATTTCTCACTGTCATATAGATAGTTTTCTTTGATAAATTCCAATTTTTATGTATACCTATATTCTGTGTGAATTGTAAATAGAACTTGATCAAAAATGTTTAATAATAATAATTAGTGCATGTGCCCTTATCTGTATAAATAAATCTGGAAGGGATTTCACTATTGAGAGGAGTCCAATAATTGCAATAAAGTAGTAAAAATATTTTTCTTAAATGATACATTTGAAATCAGAATCTTTTTCTGATATATGTATGGGGATTAGCCACATTCATTTAGTACCCATTATGTGCTTCTCACACTAACCATGAGCAGTTTCTGAACAGTAGTAGCTTCTACTTACTTTTCTTGATGAGTTTGAGGATTTTCTTGTTCAATTTCTTGGTGGCCATCGGGTGAGAAATGGGGGAGACAAATCTCAGCTTTTCTTCATAGGATAATTCTGAGCTTTCTACTTGAGTGCTATCCAAATCATCATTCTTAGATGGTGCCATGTCTAGTTGTGTAACTACAGCTTTCGGAACAAAACTTGTTTTCAGTTCTTAAATTATAGGGGGTTTTCTATAAGATCTTGCTCATGGATGTACTAGTAAGTTATATATGTTAAAAGTATTTAATCTTTAAATTATCAAGTTCAAGTTAAATTAATAATTTTAATTCAAAATTTCTATTTCCAAATCCAAAAGCACATGTTTTTGTTTTGTTTACATATATTTGAAATGCGTTTCGATTGATACCGAACAAAAGAAAAATGGCGCGAGGGGATTTCATGAGTGGGATATTTTGTGGTGAGGATTCGGTGCGGCGTCACACAACACAAGTTCGCACAGCATAATGGTCTTTCAGCATAAAATATCGATAATCGAATTCATATTTTAAAAATCGTGTTCGTACAACACAATCACATCCAACACAACGGTTACACAGCATAAGTTCGTACAGCACAATGAACGCACAGCATAACCGATTAATCGAAAAAAACTTCATTTTATAGACTATGGATGTAGGGGAAGTAGACATACGGGATTTTTCCCAAATCTCTAGTAAAATATCCCACGATATTTTTAAAAAATCCTTTAAAAGTAAATATCGCAAAAGCTTAATAAGACCTGGAACATGTTTATTTTATTAATTATTTAACTAATTTTAAGGGTTTAAAATCGAGATGGATACATTTGTCACCGTGGCCGAGTGGGTAACGCACTAGACTTGCACGCACGGTGACTTGAGTTCGATCACCGCAGGACAGGATTTTTTTCACTCGTACCTCGTAAGGCAAAATAAGTAGCTTCTTTACTGTGAGCAACGACCTTAAAGATATGGAACCCCAAAATTATAGATATTAAACCCCAGTTAAAATAAATAAAATTAATATTATTCATTTCTGTAGCGTGCGGCACTTATAAAGGGGTATTCACAAAACAGCTATTCAAATAAACCTCACACAGTCTGAGTGGGCGGGAATAATAATAATGTGTTTATTTATGTTATTAAATCACAATTTTAGTGGGTAGCGCAGAATTATAGGACTTTTCCATATCTTTAATAACCCAATATCTTATTTTTGCCTATAATCCTGCCACTGGTCGCTGCTAACATTAAAGCAGCTAAAATCCTGCTCCGCTGGGGATTGAACCCAGATCACCGTGCGTGCAATGCCTAGCGCGCTAACTCACTCGGCCACGGTGACTACTGTGGGGCGGGAATAGTCAGCAACACGAGCATTTGAATTCGAATGGTGACTTATCCAAGTCTTGGACTTTTTTTTAACTTCATTGCTTAATTTCAGGATCTTTTTTTTAAATTTGAGTTTAATATGGCTTTTAACTGCATGGTAATATCACACGGGGGTTCACCCTCCATTGGCTTGAAACTCACAAACCAGCAATGCAAATTAACTTCACCCAGCTTCAGTGAGGTCGGGAATAGCCAATATCAGGAGGGTTCTAAATTGAATGGTCACTCACCCATGTCCTAACCTCGCTGCACGTTGCTTAACTTTAGAGACAAAACGAGTACTGGTTTATTCAACGTACCCTTGACGCTCGGGCTACAGGACTTAAGTCCGACCCTGAGAAAGAGAAAATTTGAGTTTTTAAATTTTATGTGTGTGCGAGAGAGAGAAAATTAAAAAGACGACCTGACAGAGAGTAAGTGAGCGAAAGAGAGAATGATAAGGAGAAAGAATGATTGAATAACCCATTAGAAATTCAGAGCATATTAAAGTGGTTTTGGTTTTGAATTGATTTCGTGGAATAATTTTTGAAAGACGGGTAAATTGGGTCTTTTCTTTCCTTTATTGGGTCTTTTCTTTACATCCTCTTCCTAAAAGAAGTCTACAAATATGCAAAAATTGTCCTTTCTGTAAGAAAAGGGTAGTCACGGTTGTCCAGTGGGTTACCGCTCTTGGCTTGCGTGCAGCGTGCACGGTGACCTGGGTTCGATCTCCAGCAGGGCTGGATTTTTTCGGGTCTGTACTTGCATGTCCGGGGTCCAATCATACCTCGTGAGGAAACATGAGTAGCTGCTTTAATATGAGCAGCGTAGAGAGGCGAAATTATAAGCAGAAATAAGATAAGGATTATACTGGATACGAAAAAGTCCTATAATTCTGCTCTTTTATTATACACATTTATTTAGATTATTATTATAAGATAAGGAAAGTAAAAAAATGACAGAGGTTACCTTCAAGCATTTTATAAATAGATATATGTATATACAGGGTGTCCCACCAAAGTTGGACACCTCAAATTACTCGGACCCTGAAAGAGTTTTTGTAAAATAAACTCGGTTTAAAAAAAAAAAAAACCAAGTAAAATTATTTTACACCCTGTATGAAAATTTTTGCTGACAATTGAAAATGCGTGTTTTCATTACACAAACACTTTCTATTCTTGTTATCGAAAAAATTAAACGAAATCATTATTCGAGATTTAGAAAAAAAAAAAAAAAAAAAAAAAAACACTGCCAATCATGGACACAATACTTCCTCGTGATTGTTTCACATTGTATACACGACCACGTGCCAATTTTGAGATTTTCTACTAAATCACTTGTATCTCCAAACCGCTTAACCGATTTTCTTCAAATTTGTTTTAAATGGGACCATCTACAGAACGTCTCCTATATGTGTGCAAAATTTCATCAAAATCCGTTCAGTAGTTTCTGAGATTTGCGCGTTACAAGGAATATTTTTAACAGACCGACGGATCGACAGACGGACACAAAACCAAAGTTGCTCAGGAGGTTATGAAACATCCAGAAATCGGAGCAAAAAATATTTTTTTTTTTTTTTTTTTTTTACAAAAACGAACACAAAAATACTTCTCCGATTTCTAATATTAGAAATTTCTTGGAAGTAAAATGGTCAAAAAACCTACCCTGTATGTAATATTTTAGTTCAAAAAAGTACTCAGAAACCATTTAGAAGTTGAATTATCAAATAAAATTCAGGTCGATTCATTTAAAAATCGAAAGTTGACACCTCAATTTTTGACTTTCGAACCACCCTGTATAAAAAAAAAAAAAATTCATGACTGAAACCGCATAATTGAAACATGTACCCTTGAATTTTTTATTTTTCAAAAACTCTTTCATGGGCCGGGTAATTTGAGGTGTCCAACTTTGGTGGGACACTCTGTATATCTCGAGCTTTTTAGAACCCGTCCCTAATTTACAAGTAAGTAATGTCAACTCGAGTGACATTTGTCCGTATTTCGGGTGAGAGTCGAAGGTTCAGGCGTAAAATGTTTTTTACAGCCGAAACGGTAACAGATGGGTGAGATGGGCAAAATCGGACTCTTGTCGACCCCCCTCCCCCTTAACCGATCACACTATTTCAAAAAGTCATCAAAGGCATAGCCGAAGTTATGGACTGCCGTCCAGACTTAAGGCTTTCTGGTGTGACGAATGGAGGTTAGGAGGTATAGTGATGGATAATTGAGGTTCCCGCCTAGAGTCGTCTTTAGCTTGCCCAGTATCGAGGTATTCTACCAAGCAGGATAGATTTTTCCTGGTTGAGTTGAGGTCTGCCTCTACTAGGTAGGAGCCTGCGCTGCGGTCGAGTGTTCCTTCCTAGCCGGCCTAAAAACAATAGGTAAAATTCTAAGACCCCAATGAACATGTATACATACTAATAACAATTTTGAAGAATCCGGTCGGGTGCTATCGCTTAACAGACAGACAAACGAAAGCCAAATCGTCCAGTACCCAAGTTAAAACAGAACCTCGTCTCTAGTGAGGTCGCTTATTCCTCATGAGGTATGAGTGGACCCCGGACATCCACGCAGAAAATTTCTGCGCTGCCGGGAATCGAACCCAGGTCACCCTGCTTGCTAGCCTACTCCACTCGGCCACAGTGACTACTTAATAAAGTAAGCACAGTGATTCCCATCCTATAATGCTGATGTGCTATAAAATTTCTGAAGATAAAAAAAGCCCTCAATATTAGTTGGGTTCAATACAAAATCTCTTTCTTTTTATAAACATCTTCAAAATTTTGTCTGCGGCTAAGTCCAATATCTTTGATCTTCATGCTAAGTGTGCCGCGATGCTAAAAATGTTAAGAACCACTGCTTGGCCATTTTATCTTTCCGGCTGCTCTGGTAACTGTAAAATTGACATTAACAGTGACAGACAAATGAAGTTGGGAACCAGGTTATTTTCTCCACCTATGAAACGTTGAATACAAAAATGCAACAGCTGTATTTTTACAAGCTATAAGTGGTGGCTATTTGTTTTGTCTGGGAAATAGAGAACATCAGAATTTCATTTTTTTTTTTTTTTTCTTTTATTGTAATAATTAAGTTTACATTGTTTAGAAGTGGGTTGACATGAAACATGGTTGCCTAGACAATCTTAATCAGCGTGTAAATAAATAAATGAATAATAATACAGGCAGGCAGGAGAAAAGCCGGAGGCAGCTGAAGAGCCAGATAGCCGGAGGCAACAGAAGAGACGGATGGCCTGAGGCAGCAGAAAAGCCAGATGTCCAGAGGCAGTGGGAGTCACTTAAAGATCTGCACGGCAAGTCTCTGAAAGCAAAAAGATAGATAATTAATATTATTAAACACTTTATTGGATATACATAGACATAATTAGGTATGTACAGTACAAATAATTATTATAAGAATCAAATAATGGAAACAATAATAGAAAGGAAAAAAATAATGTATATAATAGAGTGGGTCAATAAATCATTTTATTTTATTTAATTAACGCTATACCCCGGAAAAGTAGTGGCTTATCGAGATAAGACTTTTGAGCAAAAAAACTTTTTGGACCACGTCTTCCGGTCGCGCAAAGGCTTTCAAAATGACGAAAATCCAAAAAAAAAGAAAATTTAAAAAAATGTAAAAAAAATTATAATCGATTTTTTGGTTTGCTATAGCATATACTAGTTATAAAAAGACCAGACTAGTATAAAGAGTTTTAAAAAAAACACCAATGAAACCGCCTTTACCGGTCACCTTTCGAACCCGCGACCTCTGGATTACCAGTAGACGTCTTGACTACTGAGATACGGGTAGGGTCTGGATGGAATTCGTCGTATACTCGTACCTATAACTTTTCTTCGTGAGTTCTGTGTCAATTTTTAAGCTGGTCTGAATGATATACATAAAGTAAGTAGGTACATAGATTTAGAGGATAACTATTCAAGGCCTTTGCACAACCGGAAGGGTTGGTCCGATTATATTTTTTTTTGGTCTCTGCGGATTCTTCGGACCTTCATGCAAGTAATAATTTCTATGGGGAGTCAGATTAAAAAAAAATTACCTATATTTTTCAATTCCTTGAAAAAGGGCAAATTATAGTGAATTTTCGTGAAATTCACAAATTTCAAGGCCTTTGCGCGACTGGTAAAGGTGTTTTCTTTGGTGTTTTTTTGAACTCTCTATACTAGTCTTTTTATAACTAGTATATTCTATAGCAAACCAAAAAAATTGATTACCTATCAATTTTTTTACATTTTTTTTTTTTTAATTTCTTATTATTATTTTTTTTTTTTTTGGATTTTCGCCATTTTGAAAGAAAGCCTTTGCGCGACCGGAAGACTTGGTCCAAAATTTTTTTAGCTCACAAGTCTTACCTTGAACAGCCACAACTTTTCCAAGGTATAGCGTTAATTAAATAAAATAAAATGATTTTTTGATCCACTCTAATATACAATAAAAAGGGAAAAGAACAGAAAAAAATATGTCCTAACTAAAGGGAGGGGTTATTGCCTATGCCAATCTCTTCCACCCTACCCTTGGAGTTCCCTATCTAGATATTTCAATAATAATATAAAAAATCTGGTGTAAACATCACACGACTTTCCTTATCTCCCAAAAGGAGTCGAATTCCGCCACTGGTGACTGAACGGTAACAGATAACTAAAAATCAATGCCAAATTCGTGATCAGCACTTCAAAATCATTTAATTTGATATGTCACAACCCCCATCTAGGATGAATAATAAAAAAGTTAGTCCAATCGGGTCCCCCTACAATACCGGTAAATTGGGGCCGGTTTCCAAAAAGTTAAAGATATCAAAAAAATGATCAGAGTGAACCCCTTTTATTTTTTTAATTTGAGAAAATGTTGTTCTCTAACTTTTTTTGTATCTTTAACCAATTCAAAGAAGCGGTGCTTGAGGCCAATATTTGCGGCCCTGCGGCCGCAGAATGCAGCCGATTTCAACCAAAAGTTTCATGGTTCGTCTGGTGTATAAAATTAATTACCATACCAAATTTCAAGTCTCTAGCTCTTACCGTTCTTGAGATATCCTGTTCACACACACACAGACAGACGCATGGACCAATGGCTGAAAACCACTTTTTTGGTATCCTGAGGCTATGATTCGTCCAGAAATGTGAAAAGCTGGGTAGGTCAAATTTTAGACGAATACAATACTTTCCTTATTATAGGATAAGGAAAGTAAAAAGAAGCTAAATAAATAAAAATACATAGAAACAACATGTTAAAAAAAAAGATTAAAATTAATTTATATTTTCCAAGAAATGTTTCTATGAGAAACTTGATTCTCCATAGTTCATCAGGCAATTGATTCCATGATCTTATAGCATTAACAGTAAAACTATTCCCCATATGGTTAGTACAGTAGAACCTTGATTATCCCGTCCTCAACCATGCGGATACTTGATTATCCAGATTAAAAAAAAAACACGCTGTTATTGAATAGGTGCATAGCAACGCTGCTACTGATAATCAGAGCTCCAAGCATACATGCATGAAGACTTCTTCTTATGATTCCTTGGATCAGGCAGTTTTCAAGTGGTTTTTGCAAGCAAGATCTACCGGACAACCTATCAATGACCTGTTGATGTGTGAAAAGACATTGAAGACTAATAAGAAACTAGGAGGGGACAAAATTTCTTGTTATAATAAAATATATCAAAATACATCTGCTTTTACACAAAATCAAAATTCTTCTTTATTATTTGGTTTTTTAGGGTCCTCTCAATTATCCAGACTTTTATATAGGACCTCGACTATCCAGCATATGGGCATACCCCTAGTAGACATTAATCCTCAGATAATGAAGGTTCTACTGTATTGTGAGGTGGAATAGAGAGATAAGTGAAGCGAGTATAATGACTGTGGAATGAAGAGTGTATGAAATGATGAGTGAAGATATGGAGGTGAAGCCTCATTCAAAATTCTCCACAGTAAGCCCAATCTCAGATGTTTTAATCTCTTATCAATTCGTAACCATTGAAGATTTTTTCATTTAGCTAAAACATGATCAAATGAGTGAAACACAACACAAGCATTCTGAAATGTTTGAAGTAAATTCCCTTTGATGTTTGACATAGCAGCTCCAGTATTCAATCAAAGGAAATATAAGAGAAGTACATAGGAGCTGTTTTGTCTTGCACGGCTAACACCAGAGAAAAGATGAGGGTCAGATGACACAAATTTCATATAGTGATACAAGCACAAATAGCACAATGATATAGTAGTGGCAAAGAAAAGAACTGAAATTTTTTGGGATAAACAAGCTTTTAACTAGACAGGCTTGCTGACTCACAATAGTGATGATCATAAAACCATTCATGCTTATTACATTACTTACTTTACTTTTCATGTCCAAACAACATATCTTTCATATCTTAGATTGGCCAGGGTTAGATCTTGTTGGGTACAGGGTTCATCCAATTGATTACAGACAAGGAGATGTTCATTTGTCTGCACCTGTCCACAGTGGCAGTCAATATTCTTTTCATATCCCCATATCTATAGATTACAATAGATTCAATCAAAGGCTAGTGACACTCTAGTTTCCATAGTTCAACCTTGTGGACTTCAGTAATGTGAGTACACTAGTACAGCTGTCGATGCTTGTTGTCGTTCAAATAAAACTTTTCTTATTACATTAATATTATTTTTTTAAAATAAATTTCCAATCCTTTGATTGTTAGTTCACTGTATTTTAATAATACACTCCTCTTAACTGCAAAAAAGATAACTAGAAAAGTAAAAAATAATAATTGAGTTAAGGTTATTCCATTATTCCACGGTGAAAAATTCCCTATTTCATAGATAAAATTTCTCTATTCTCTTCTGAAGGGAAACTTTTGAGCTCTGGGTGGGGAAATGGAAGGAGTTTCATGGATTTTAACCATTTCAAACGTTCGTACAACACAATTTCGCAGGACATAATGTTCTTTCAACACAAATTCACTCAGCATAACGGTCGCACAACATAATCGATTTCGATTATTATGCTGTATGAACTTGTGTTGAACGAACGCACACCGAGGATTCCATTCGTGTGACAGACAAAGGAGCGATTTTACAATCATTTCCAAGTTTAACTTGGGCTCGACTCCGCACTTTTTTCACGAAAACGCGTTTTACAATGCATTTTTCGCGGTTTGTTTACATCCCAAGTCAGCTCGAAAAAGGTGCGAAGATGAACTTGGCGAAAGTACCTCTGCGAGGTGATTTCGATCGAAAATCAGCGGCTTTTGTTGATGATTTTAGGTTATTTTCTTGAAAAGTGGTGTTTTGTCATAACTTCAGCCGGTAAAATGAGCCAAAAAATTAATGGCGGCATAATTTCAAATAATTTCATTTATAAAAATGAAAAAAAGTTCCTCAAACTTTTTCAGATCTTATCTTTTCTTTTAAGTACATATTATATTTTCTAGATTATAATAACTGTACAAGTGTACATGCTTTTACATTTTTTCTGTGTAATCAAAATAATATTATAGTATATAATATACACCCTGATACATTGTGTGTGCTTTATAATATATGATTCAGCTATCAAAAGGTGAAGTCTGATGAATTTTGCTTGTGAGTTCATTGTACCTACAGGAAGACCTACTCATCAATGGTGAAGATGTACCTATCTATGTGACTCATCTTATTTAGCTGTGATAACCAGCAGCTGTAACCACTATCTTCCCAAATCAACCTGAACCTCTCAACAATCCTTCAAGATCTTAATAATCACTGACCAACCTGATTAAATAATATTATGTTCCTTGGAATACCTTTATCAAGAAACTTCTGTTATTAACTAGATTTATAACTGTTAATCAACCTCAGTAGCTTGATCGATAAGGTGGTGGCAGACTTGTAACCGTGGAAGTTGGTGGTTCAAGTCCTGGTTTCAGTGTTGATTTAGTAAAGCAAGTTTGAGTAGTTGTGACATCATGAAAGTGTTAAACACAAATATGATTACAACCTGATAAATATCAGGTTGTAAAGCATAAAATATAGATCATAACATAAAGAAGCTAGAAAAAGAAGACTTTTGTTTGCCTTCTCCTGTGAACCAAATTATTAATACATTAATATCAGTATTGATCATTTTCTTGGGTAAAGAAATCAATTTCAATGAGGGTTAAATTGCCTTGCAGTTCAACAAGATAATACAGCAATTGTGTTGGGATGTCATCTCTGTGATACTGTTTTAAGCAATAAATTATGTGTAACAAATAAAAACTTAAATTTATAAACAATGTGACCAAGGTTTATTTACATCTTTATTTATACAATGAACATAATAATAAAAGTTATAAAATAAATATAGACAAAGCTTGATCAAGGGATAATGCCTTCAGCATTCTCTTCTAAATTGGGAAATAGGCAAAGATATTAAATTTTCATAATATGTGCTGTTGTTGTTGTTGTAACCAGTATGGCTATGGTCTGTACAGATGATTTGAATTCAAGTTGCTGGCCCAAACCTGAACCAAATATTCAATTGTGTGATCAATCATTATGAGTACCTACTTGGCCTTTTCTCTGTAAGCTATTAAACCATTGATTAAATGACCATGATTTTTAATCAGTATTTTCTGTTTTTTGTAAGCTTACATACATGTTAAATTTGTTTACATGCATACAAGTCATACACACAAAGAAAACAATATTACTGTGTATGCAAAAATAAATAAATAATAATATTCTTAACATGAGTATTTTAGAACAATGTTTTGAAGCTCTTTCTTGAAAAATGTATAAAAACAAATAAATAAAAGCAAATAAATTCTTTTTAAAAATTGTCCTCTCATCTCTTTTCTTTTTTTCTTATAAGAAAATGGTTGGTATACATAGTAACCGATGTATTCTTGTCTGTACCCATGGCTGTAGAGTATGGGAAGGGGACGTTGTATATAGATGCCAAAATATGGTTCAGGAGTTGTCCTGGTTGTTCTGTGGTAAAGTCAAGTTATCCTTCCATCTGGGATTTGACCACATAGTATGTCTTAACACATTGTGTACGGGGGATAAAAATGCAAATTAGCTCTAGGGATGGAGCCTCTAGGGATTCATTTTAGTATGACAGCCGTGTCATACAAATATGAATGACACCGTCTATTCTGTGGTGTGACAGTCATACAAATATGTATGACGCCGTACACAATGTGTTAAACTTACTGGAATGAAGGTCTTGATTGGGCAGTATAAATAATGCAATATTGTAATTATTTTAATGTAAATTTTCATTAAAGTAGGATTTATTTAGAGCATGAAATAAATATTGTCAACTTAAGGGTGATGTGTATTGTCTGTGGCTTTCTTTGCTTCAGAATCATATATATTTTCCATCTAATTTCTAGATGTCTTGGTAGTCACCATGACATAGTGGAGAAGTGCATTGGTTTTTATTATGTGACCTGGTTGTAGGTATTTCCATTAACTTCTTACGATTAAAATTAAGACCTAATAAGATTTATTGTGACCAGTTGATTTTATTTGGTTTTGACTTCCTGATTTGAGATAAAGAGCCTGGATGGGGATTTCACCCTTCATTTGGTGGGAATTGAACAGCTACCCACATTTACCTCACCCAGTCTGGGTTGGGACAGGTATGACAGCTTTGCATCTTAATGGAACTAAATTTTCTGTTAAAAATGTGATGAGATCCATGAGTTAGCTGATTACATAAGTTTCAATCATTAGCACATAATACTAATTAGCACAACAATACAGTGCATTGGTAGTCAAGTGGTTAACATTCCAGTCTGGTAATCTAGGTATCAGAAGGATCTGTTGGTTAAAATCTCAGGAATATTGCAACTGGGATTAGTGAGGAAATAAATGAGGAGAATGAAAGAAAAAATTGATAAAATATTCAAATCATTGTCTTTGGGGTTCAACATTCCTTTTAACTGATAGTGAAGGTTCACTGATTCTAGGAGTTCACCAACAAGCTAACCACAATAATTTTGCCTCTGGGTTGTGCCTGAGTTAAATTACAATAAGATTCAAAGAACAGTCAAACTATGATTTCATATCAAAGTTGAAAGTTTTTTACAGTACGTAGTAAATAAAATAAATTAAATTTCACAGAAATTAAATTTTCCGCGCTTGAAATTTCAAATAAAATGATCTGTGATAAATCTGTTTTGAGCGAAATATTCTCGACTCCAAAAATATTCTCGACTCAAAACAAAACCGAAAAAAATCTGAAAAAGGTGCGAAGTGAGTGCGAGGATCGTTGCTTTCAAACTTGTAAAACGCTCGTATTCCGAAAACGGCAATTTTCGTCAAGTTCATCTTCGAGCTGACTTAGCGAAAAAGGTCTCCAAGTTAAACTTGGGCAAACTATTGTAAAATTGGGCCAAAAAGTCCCGTATCACAATCGCACATTGTCAAATAAGAGTTAGGGCGGAAATAATAGACAACATCAATAACTTAAGTCGTTGGTAAGTGTCGATTTTCCTTATCTTACACAATCCGTGACTTAGCGCCACAGAGGTATTACAAAAAAGTCTATTAATTTCGCCCTTAGAATCGCAAATTGTCTTCAACTACCCCATTAGGACTAATGAGTCCGGTTATTCCAGCAGTAAGCCTGGACTTCTTACTATGGGATGAAAATTCCTAATCCTCAATCAATATTTTAAACACTTCTGCCCCAACTGGGTTTCTAACGCGGGACCTATATGAATTAATTTTTCAACATTTTTCTTGTGTGAAATGAAATACCTATTACTCGAATTTTCATTGCATAATACCTATTGATAAAATCCTTTGATGGTCGCCAAACTTGATGTTAGAAGAAAAACATCTTTTATTTTGTTCACATTCTATTCAGGTAAAGTGACACAAAGTTTTTGATTTTGGCAATCCAGAGAGAACACTTGCTGCGTTACATCTCTGGATTGCTAGAGACAATCTTTGTGTGAGAAAAATGCCCGCTCTCATATCTCCTGTCACTCGGGTTAAAACGTCGCCAATTCTCCTGAATTTTTTTTGGTTCTTAATTGTTGGTTGGCCAATCATTCAAAATTGAAATAAACTACTCTCTTTCGAGGTCATTTTTTGTGTCCCTTTCGGAATCAATCTACCACGGAGCTCCGTAACAAAGTATTACATTACCGAGCTCAGAGCTTGATCGATAAGGCGGCGGACTTGTAACCCGGAGGTCAGTGGTTCAAGTCTGGGTTTCAGAGTAGATTTAGTAAAGCGAGTTTGAGTAGTTGTGATATCAAGAAATTGATCAACACAAATATGATAACTTTTTCTAAACTTTATTTATCAACATTTTTCCAGTGAGAAATGGAACACTCAATTAGCAGTATTAGCACTATGCAATGGACTGATAAGTCGATTTATCCATTATGCTTACAGAATCTTTCGCTAACACTCTGATTAGCCGTTGTCTTTGCAACATTCGGAGAGTCTACACTACACTCTAAAAAAAATGTCTATAGTTGTATTGGGGTGGTATGCAGAGTCCTCACTGTAGGGATGCCTGGGTCACCTGTCCCTTCAGCTGATTTTGTTATTCAGAGACGTTTTTTAAAGCGTCTGTGCGCATGCGCATTCGAAGTATTTCCCTATAGCAAGCTCGGGACCACCCTACAGTGAACCCTATAGGGATTACAATATCGTCTCTGCATACCAGCCTTCATTTGGAAGATTCGGAATAAGTTTTGAAGTCCTGATTTGAATTTATTCAGGACGGGGGTTTCCATGTCACTGGGATTCACACCAGCTCCCCAGTCTTTCCTCAACCAGTCTGAGTTGGGCCGGAAATTGTAACCTCAAGAGTTCTTTATGATAACGGATTTTTTGTTAGAAACTTCTGCCCAACTTAGATCGGCACTCGTCTTCAATTCATTGCTCTTTAAAAACGCTTATGAATAAAGCTTAATAAAACTTGAAATAAAAAAAGGTTGTCCATTTTTTTTGTCATAGGATACACGTGAAAATGGTTGGACAGAAAAATAATTCAGATTTTTTATGAATCGGTACTCGTCTTCAGTTCATTGCTTCTTAAAACTTCTGCTGGCATTCCGATCTTACTCAGGCCTGGTGAGGAACTAAGTAGGAATGGTATGTTATCTGTGGTATTATAATAGCGTTTTACCTTCTTGCTATGAATACAAAACTGCTTGTTTTAAATGCTGTAACACCACGTCTTCATACAAAATAAAATACAAATTTTATACTATAAATAATTAGAAAACCTAGTTTGAATTTTTTAATAATTAAATAAAATGAAGTAGGTACAATATATAAAAAAGAAGAGAAAAATCTATTAGTGTAATTGTAGCAGGATTATGTAAAGTATCGTACAATATGGGTAGTCGGTACAGAAGAGATTGAATAATAATCATTGCCAAATCTTCAGTTTTTCCTTCCAAACGTTATAGGCCAGCTAAAAAGGTAAGGGTCAAATAATGAATTGATAAAATCATAAATCATAAGAAATGTTTAATCATGTGGGATAACTTGGTTTCTTGCATTTTGAATTCATCATTCTGTGATATTTAAACATTTACTCTATTTAATGGATGGGAAGCATGAAATCAGCTGTGGAAATGCTGTGGTTTTTTTTAGGGAAAGACTAAGGGCGAAATTAATCATTGCTAAGCGTCGGTTTTTCCTATCTTACACAGTACGCAATTCGTGACTTAGCGCCACAGAGGTATTACAAAAACGTCTATTAATTCCGCCCTAAGTGTACGTTCATCAAATAAATTAAACAGGGTTATAAATAACTAATCAGCTGATCAGTGGTATGTTTTATCAATATGAGAAGTTGACTATTTAATAAATAAAATCAATTGATATGTGCGATGGTTGATGAACCCATCCTAAAAGAGATACAATACGAAAGGAAGAGTACTCAATATGTAAAGTAAAAAAGTAGGTACCATAAAAAAGAAGCATAGATAGATCAATTTATTATTAGTCACATTAGGAGCTTTTTAAGCCTGAAAGATCAATACTCAAAAGTATGGATTGAGATATACAAATATAATAAAATGAGATATTCACTAAGAGAAGCCAAAGTAAAGACACGATGAATCCAAATCTATAAAACAGCCTGTACTATCATGCTCAATATTTTTTGTTTTTTATTTTCCCCCTGTTAGGCACTTTAACCAAATATTGAATGGTCGTTCGTGCCGATCCTCACAACGTCTACATAAGGAGAAGGAGGTTGATACTTCTTAGAAAGATCATCAGTGAGTCACAAGACCAATAACAAATTCTTTCAGTTAATTATTTTTATACCGACAAATTGATAGATGATTATTATTATTTTTTCTTCGAAAAATCATTAATCAATTATTATTATTATAAACTGGTTGGAGTCCCACAAGAGAAGTCCCAAGTATCACACCGACCTCTAATAGATCTATTGTGACCTATCATTTATCAATTAATGACGTAAATCACATCTGGCCATTGCGAGGTGATCATTTAAACAATGGTCGGTGTAGAAGGTTTTAAATAAAAAAAAAAGAGGCAAGAACTCCAATTGTCATAGACATCTTTTTAAATAAATATTCATAAGAAAACACGACCCTTTTTCTCTTTCTCACAAATTTCACTCCGTGATATGACTATGTAGTTGAAAGTGACATTAAAAAAGAAAAGAAAAAAAGAAATGGACAATGTAGATGGCTATAATTAAAAAAGGGGCAAGGATACTGATGGTTGGGTGGAAGAGATTGCCATAGGCAATAACCCCGCCCTTTAGTTAGGACATGTGTATATATTTTGTTTATTTTTTTCTTTCTTGTTTATATTATTAATATTGTCAATTTTTATATTTAATTTTTACCATTATTTGTCTGTAAATATGTTCTACTAATAGTGAGTTTCTAAATAAATAAATGGATTTAGACAGTTCTTTAAATAATTGTTCATCATTAAAGGCCCTTTTTAGTGAATATTCATTTTAAAAAGAAGATGGCCTGTTTAGACATTTCTTTAAATTTTTATTTTATATTTAGAGCGTTATCATTACAATTCACTTTATTCACTTTCATTATCCAACTCATCTCCCTGGGGCACTCTTTCTTTAAATAAATTGACACTTTCTTTAAGTAATTTAGTATCATCTAGTACAACTTCTTACTTTTCTGTTTATACTGATACTGAATTGTTCATTGACATTAAAGACCCTTTTTAATGAATATTCATTTTAAAAAGAAGATGGCCGGTTTTTTTTCTCGCTCTATCTCTCTCAAAGTTCACTCTTTTCAGCATCACCACAAAGTTATGCGCCTCTACTCCTCCTTGTCTTTCTTCCTCAAGATGACGAACCCCTCCATCCCTCTACTCCTCCTTGTCTTTCTTCCTCAAGATGACGAACCCCTCCATCCCTCTACTCCTCCTTGTCTTTCTTTAAATAATTGTCCATTGACATTAAAGGCTCTTTTTAATGAATATTCATTTAAAAAAAGAAGATGGCCTGTTTTTTTTCTCGCTCTATCTCTCCCAAAGTTCACTCCTTTCCGCAGCACAAAGTTACGCCCCTCTACTCCTCCTTGTCTTTCTTCCTCAGGATAACGAATCCCTCCGCCCCTCTACTCCTCCTTGTCTTTCTTCCTCAGGATAACGAATCCCTCCGTCCCTCTACTCCTCCTTGTCTTTCTTCCTCAGGATGACGAATCCCTCCATCACGGGCGACAGGGGTACATAGTCGTCGGTGGCGAGTTCCGCCCTCTCGCCCACCGCCAGCAACACGGGCGTGGTGTGGGTGTGCACACCCGCGATGGTCTTGGGTGTGCCTGCCTTGCCGATCACATCCACGGCCTGTGGGCACCGAACCAGAGAACACAAGTCAGAAATACTCACGAAAATAATAATAATAATTCTGAGATAGGTATTGATACCTAAATCACGGTGGGGAGAGGATTCTATGGACGCCCAGATCCAATGTCTAGGCTCCTTTCATGTCCATTGATTCTATTTTTTTTTTTTTTTTTAAGCTTTATTAGGTAGAACAAAAAATATATACAGTAGAACACAATGAAATATAAAGAAAAAACAAAAAGATTAAACAAATATACAAGAAGGAAAAAAAGAGAGAAATGTCCTTGAGGTAGACAGGACGGGGGTTTTACCCTCCATTCGCTGGGAATCGTACCAGCTACCCACATTAACCTCACCCAGCCTGGGTAGGGCTGGAATTTCCAGCCTCACATGTTCGGAGGGAACAGAATGTTCTGTGCGAAAAGTCTGCTCCAACAACCGAGAATCGAACTCAGGATCTCTGGACTACGAGCAGTAGTTACAACCGTTACGAAAATAATGAAATGCGTTGAAATCTATGTTACAAATTATGGAAATCGGTTTTCCTGGAAAATAATCAACTGAGGGAGGTTTAGCACAATACAAATGAGCTTCAATTTTTTTTAAAAAATAGAAGAAAAAGAATCTCAATTCTCACCTGTCCCACTCTGACGGACACAGACACAGGTTCCTGGTTCTCATCCAGAGTGACCAACCATCTCGGGTACATAGCGGGGACCAGACAGTAGAGGAGGTAGTGGGATTTGCCCAGGATAACTGCAACAGGAAACATAAATACATAAAGGGTTGGGTGGAAGAGATTGCCACAGGCAATAAATCCGCCCTTTAGTTAGGACATATGTTTTAAAAATTTAAACATAAAACATAAAGGGTTGGGTGGAAGAGATTACCATAGACAATAATCCCGCCCTTTAGTTAGGACGTATATTTTTAAATTTTTAAACATAAATACATAAAAGGTTGGGTGGAAGAGATTACCATAGGCAATAACCATGCCCTTTAGCTAGGACACATGTTTTCAAAAAATTAAACATAAATACATAAAGGGTTGGTTGGAAGAGATTACCATAGGCAATAACCCCGCCCTTTAGTTAGGACATATGTTTTCAAAAAATTAAACATAAATACATAAAGGGTTGGGTGGAAGAGATTACCATAGGCAATAACCCCGCCCTTTAGTTAGGACATATGTTTTTAAAAATTTAAACATAAATACATAAAGTGTTGGGTGGAAGAGATTACCATAGGCAATAACCCCGCTCTTTTGTTAGGACATATGTTTTTACATATTTTCTATTCCAACTCTTCCAAACTCTGAAAAATTGGAAGAAATATTTTATTTGTAAGATGTTCGTTGTGTTGTTTTGTTAAAAATAAAGTTGGTTATTTTATACTCATTCAGAAATTAACACATAAAAAAAGCTATTTTTTTTTTCATTTTTATTGGATATATTGTTTCCATTTTATTCATTGTTAAAATAATTATTTCTATGTACATAATGTCCATTTATATCTAACTAGCGGGCTTTCGCCCGCTTTGCGGGCCGAGGCATGGCCGTGCGGAGAAATAGCGGTGAAAGCAAAAAATCCTTTTTCGCCAATGGCAGGTGTTGTAGTGGGAAATTCGAAAAATCCCGTCTTATTGCACATCTAGACTATAAGACAAAGCTACCTACCAAATTTCAGCTTCCTAGGACTTACGGTTTGGGCTGTAGAGCGATGATCAGTCAGTCAGTCAGTCAGTGACATTGACATTTATATATTAAGATAAAGTGCTGTATAATAATAATAATTTTCTCTTTTTAATTGGCTAGATCAATTTTTTGGTAAAGAAAATGATTGGAACGGGGATCACCCGTAATTTCAATCAATTTCTTTCCCAAATGGTCTAAGCATTATTATCTTAGATTTAAGCAGCAATTGTGTTCATACAATATTGTATATTATCACAGTAAATTTCAATTCAATTCAAGCATTTCTTAAATTCGACGCTACATACAGGGTGGACCAAAAAAACGTTTACACCCGTTAATGGTAGATTACTGACGACATTTCCGGGCCGGATCTGCAATCCGTTTTTTTCGGATTCGCCTTCGTAACTGCACAAAGTGATTTTTTGCAACTTTCCGAAAAAGTCCGACTTTGGCTTATTCTTCAGGTCAGTACTTTTTTAAAGTTTAAGATGAATTGATTCTGAACAATTTTGCAGAAAGCCAACAAAATTTCGATGTTTCTAGCTACACTGCTTTGTTTTTTACGATTTGGTTTGTCATATTTTTTTACACCTGAACAGAAAAAAAACACCCAAAAAAACTTTTTTACTAAATAAAACACTCGACATTTGTCCGAACAAATTTTGGCACAGACATGGGCAAGTTTGATAAAAGTTGGCGGCCGCCCCGAGGATGTTAAAAAATAATTTTACGATTTTTTATCACGTGATCTTCTGGGAAAAATTATTAGATGTTTGCCAAAAACTCTTCAAAAATTCTAAGAGTTTTCTAGCTGTAGACTGTGTAAGGGCGTCTTGTATTGTTTACAAAAATTGTTTACATTGCTTTTTTTGAATACCGCGGTCTTACATGCCTTCATCAGCCAGTTTAGGAAAATTCAAATGATAAATTTCGTGCTTCTGAGATTGTCAGTGGTGTTAGCTAGATGTGGTAGTGCTAAGAGTGTAAGACGCATGACCGATCAATTCACGACGGTCAATATTATTTTAATTATCAAAAAAATCTGATGGAATATTTTAAATTACACCAACAACTTATGGTTTTTTTGGGGTAATACCATCTGTAAATTGAATTATATCAGATACTATTGGTATCACAATACACATACCTAATTATTATTCATGTAAGCCCCTCAGAGACTGCCTTGATAATGTAAGGATGGTTTTTCTTATGCTTCCCTACGAGAGAAAAAAAACTAGCGAATTTTCCAAACGAAAATAGAGTTTATGAAATAAATCCAGGTAAATATGTAGGTAGGTTCTTCTATCATAAACAATACTAATTAATTAACAAAATAATATTTACCGATTGCCAACTCTTAATAGAAGTCTTGAAAAATACAAGATAATATTTTGTAAAATTAATAAACTTTTGCAGTCTTTATTATGTTTTATACTATTTTGATATAAACAAAAAGGTATTTAAAAAAACATTTTGTGTTAGTATGTTCAATGAGAAACGATTAGACGCGCACGATTAGCTCAGTGGTAAGCTAGTCCACCCGGTCCGAACGCCAGAGCCAGCAAAAAATTCATGACTACAAAATAAAAGACTGTTGCCATTTTTTATTTAGCCATAGTACACACTATGGATTCTCCTCACACAAATTTTTGAAACCAATGGTGACTTTAGTACCTTAGTTCTAACTCAGAAGGTAGAGGGACAACCTTCTTGCCCTTCTCTCTCTCTCTCTCTCTCTCTTTGCCTCTCTCTCTCTCTTTGCCTCTCTCTCTCTCTCTCTCCCTTCTCAATTCCCTTAGAGGAACTGTTGGAAGTGGCGTCCACCTTCCTGGATGCAAAGGTTGAACCTCTTCATCATGTTCCGTCGAATGTTGCGGAAGATTCCAGGTTTTTCTGTCAGGTCATCGAATGCCAACAGGATTCTTGCTACCAGATTTCGTAAACTATGTTTTTCACGTGATCCCAAATGTTCCTGTTGGGAACTCCATATGCTAAATGCGTATCTGCCATTTCAGCATCCGAATTAGGTATAATAATGTAACTTGTACTAAAAAAAATTCAAGAAGTTTAAAGATAATCTTAATATATAAATGTCAAAGACACTCACTGACCACTGACCACTGACTGATCATCGCTCTACAGCCCAAACCGTAAGTCCTAGGAAGCTGAAATTTGGTAGGTAGCTTTGTCTTATAGTCTAGATGTGCAATAAGACGAGATTTTTCGAAACTCCCACTACAACACCTGCCATTGGCGAAAAAGGATTTTTTGCTTTCACGGCCATGCCTCGCTAGTATTTCATAGACAGCCCGCTAGTATTTCATAGAATGCAGAAAAATATGCTTGAAAACTATCATCGAGAAACAAACAATCATTCATTTGACTGGCCTTTAATTAATTTCAAGGAAAATAATTATCAAACATAAATAGCTAATTACTCTTTGAGTACAAGACGACCCTACACGGTCAACACTTTTAAGATTTTGAACATCATTTTTTGAGACTTACCTGGTTTGTTTACCCAGAAGATCACGTGATAAAAAATCGTAAAATTATTTTTTAGCATCCTTGGGTTGGCCGCCAACTTTTATCAAACTTGCCCATGTCTGTGTCAAAATTTGCTCAGGCAAATCTTGAGTGTTTCAAAGTGTAAAAAATTTACATGAGAATTTTTTTTCTATTCAGGTCTCAAAAAAGATGCCTAACCAAACCGTAAAAAACAAAGTAGTGTAGCTAAAAACATCGAAATTTTGTTGGCTTTCTGCAGAAGTGTTCAGAATCAACTCATCTTAAACAGGAAAAAAGTTCTGACCTGAAGAATAAGCCAAAGTCGGACTTTTTGAGAAAGTTGCAAAAAATCACTTTGTGCAGTTATAAAGGCTAATCCGAAAAAACGGATTGCAGATCCGTCCTAGAAATGTCGTCAGTAATTTACCATTAACGGGTGTAAACGTTTTTTTGGTCCACCCTGTATACACTTGAGAGCAGAAAAAGCGAATCAAACTTTTTCCTCCACCAAATCTGCGATATCTTCGAAGTTACTATTTCTATCGAGTCGTTTGATATCTCAAAATGTTGTAAATTTTGTTTTCTACAATTTCATAATTTGATTGTTAAAAAAAAACCTACCAGAAGCCGTCAAAATTAAATTTTACTACAGGATTTTACTTTCACCATTGTTATGAACGAATCTTGTTGATTTCTCAGGTTATAACGTCTTTTGTTAAAAATAAAAAAAAAAATCATGCTTTTCTTCTTTTTTGACATCCAGTAGTTAAATTTAATTTTGACGGCTTCTGGTAGGTTTTTTTTAACAATCAAATTATGAAATTGTAGAAAACAAAATTTACAACATTTTGGAGATACCATACGACTCGATAGAAATAGTACCTTCGAAGATATCGCAGATTTGGTGGAGGAAAAAGTTTGATTCGCTTTTTCTGCTCTCAAGTGTTGGGTGAAAGAGATTGCCACAGGCAATAACCCCGCCCTTTAGGTAGGACATTATTGTTCTTTTCTTTTTTTTACTTATTTATTTTGTCATTTGTTTGTTTGTTTTTTTTTTTTTTCTTTTCTTAATTTTATACTGTTACCTGTACTTTGTCCTCCTAATAAAGCTTTAAAAAAGTGTATACAGGGTGATTCAGAAAAGTACCGTCAAACGTTAACCACATATTCTATGGGCTAGTTAAGGAGGGGTCAACTCTATAAAAGAAAGTGCGCAAATTTCTCCTAACGGAGGTACACGCCCCTTAAGGTGTTTTTAAACAATCGAAATTTTCATTTTACGGCTTACCTATTTGGGATATCGCAATGTGGTTAAAAAATCACTCTCAATACTAGATAGCACCTTTCTTTTGGCACAAAATTTAACACCATTCCAATGTCAGGCGCGGTCTCAGGAGGGTCAGATGGTAGAAAAAAGGTTCTAACTTTTCAGTCGTTGCTTGTAATTGAATTTGGTTTTCACCCTATTAAAACGTCTGTCATTGTCTACAAAAATGTTCTGAATAATTTTTTTCTCAAACCAACACAAACGCTTGAAAATCGAAATTGAAGGGCTTAAGCCGAAATAAGATTTACAGCAAATGTTCCACATGGGCTCCTCTGGCTTCAATGCAGACCTCCATACGCCTTCGAAAAGATTCACGAACACGTTCAAATATTCCAGGTGTATTTCTTTGTTAAATAATGAATTGGCTGAAAATTCTTGTTCTAAAATTGTATGCTAGTTGCATAGGTTTCAAAACTTAATGCGGTTTTAAAATCTTCAATTTCAATTTTCAAGCGTTTGTGTTGGTTTGAGAAAAAAATTATTCAAAACATTTTTGTAGACAATGACAGACGTTTTAATAAGGTGAAAACCAAATTCAATTACAAGCAACGACTAAAAAGTTAGAACCTTTTTTCTACCATCTGACCCTCCTGAGACCGCCCCTGACATTGGAATGGTGTTAAATTTTGTGCCAAAAGAAAGGTGCTATCTAGTATTGAGAATGATTTTTTTACCACATTGCGATATCCCAAATAGGTAAGCCGTAAAATGAAAATTTTGATTGTTTAAAAACACCTTAAGGGGCGTGTACCTCCGTTAGGAGGCATTTGCGCACTTTCTTTTATAGAGTTGACCCCTCCTTAACTAGCCCATAGAATATGTGGTTAACGTTTGACGGTACTTTTCTGAATCACCCTGTATAAAGCCAAATTATATACAGGGTCTTCAGAAAGTCTCACCCAGGCCTAGGTTTCTCGAAAACGACTCAGAATATCAAAAAACGCAAAAACCCGTATTCCTTTATATTTAAGAGGATTGATTTTCAGCCAATTTTTTTTTGCCTACACGGCCCCAGTCAGGCTGGGCAATCTGGGCATGGACCAACTTTAAAATCTTAAATAGAATGGTATGTCTTGTGGCATATTGTTTTAAAGGTCTTATTGAGAGAAGTTCATTACAATAAATTTCAGTGTGCTACGACTTACCGTTCTCGAGATACAGGGTCGGACGTCCTGCGTAATATCCATATATTTTGACCTATAACTCGTTAACCGTAAATTATGGAGAAAATTTTTATTGTTAATAATAACTCCTTATGGCAAGAACTTTCGAACAAGTTAAAATTTGATTTGTTTTTTCGTTAAATTTTTTTCGACTGTTCGTCCGGCTGGCTGACGAAACCGACCAGAAACTAACATCAACAGAGTATGTCGAGTTATAACTTGTTCTAAAGGTCTTGTCATAAGGAGTTATTATTAACAAGAAAAATTTTCTCCATAATTTACGGTTAACGAGTTATAGGTCAAAATATATAGATATTACGCAGGACGTCCGACCCTGTATCTCAAGAACGGTAGGTCGTAGCACACTGAAATTTATTGTAATGAACTTCTCTTAATAAGACCTTTAAAACAATATGCCACAAGACATACCATTCTATTTAAGATTTTAAAGTTGGTCCATGTCCAGCCTGACTGAGGCCGTGTAGGCAAAAAAAAATTGGCTGAAAATCAATCCCCTTATATATAAAGGAATACGGGTTTTTCGATTTTTTGATATTCTGAGTCGTTTTCGAGAAACCTAGGCCTGGGTGAGACTTTATGAAGACCCTGTATATTAGACTCACTGTTCTTGGTGTCGAGGAAGCTGGTCAGCACGATGAGGAGCCCGGCCAGGGCCACAGGGTTGAGAATCTGGCGGTCCGTGTGGAAGGGGGAGAGGGAGACGGTCCCCTTGCCCATGTGGGTGAGGCCCTGGGCTATGCGCACCATGAACAGGTGACCCGTGTTCTTCACGTGGTACTGGGCCAGCTGTCGCAGCATGGTCGCTAGTCTGGGGGTCCACACGAGATATAATAATTATAATAAATAAATAAAATAAATAAAATAAATAAAAAAAATGAAATAAATAAAATAAATTAAATAAATAAAATAAATGAAATAAATAAAATAAATGAAATAAATAAAATAAATAAATAAAATAAATAAAATAAATAAAATAAATAAAATAAATAAATAAATAAAATAACAACAAACAAAAAAATCTTCTCACTTTGAGATGTGTATTAAAGCCCTACGATACAAAAAATAAAATAATAATAATACCCCAGGCTAAGATCTCTTCCACTATTAATTATAATAATACCCCAGGCTAGGATCTCTTAAACTAATAATTATAATAATACCCCAGGCTAAGATCTCTTCCACTAATAATTATAATAATACCCCAGGCTAAGATCTCTTCCACTAATAATTATAATAATACCCCAGGCTAAGATGGAAGACCCTGGGCTATGCGCACCATGAACAGGTGACCCGTGTTCTTCACGTGGTACTGGGCCAGCTGCCGCAGCATGGTCGCTAGTCTGGGGGTCAACACGAGATATAATAATAATAAATAAATAAAATAAATAAAATAAATAAAATAAATAAAATAAATAAAATAAATAAAATAAATAAAATAAATAAAATAAATGAAATAAATAAAATAAATGAAATAAATAAAATAAATGAAATAAATGGAAAAAAATAAAAAAATAAAATAAAAAAATAAAATAAAATAAATAAAATAAATAAATGAAATAAATAAAATAAAATAAATAAATAAAATAAATAAAATAAATAAAATAACAACAAACAAAAAAATCTTCTCACTGTGAGATGTGTATTAAAGCCCTACGATAAATAATAATAAAAAAAATAATACCCCAGGCTAAGATCTCTTCCACTAATAATTATAATAATACCCCAGGCTAAGATAGAAGACCCTGGGCTATGCGCACCATGAACAGGTGACCCGTGTTCTTCACGTGGTACTGGGCCAGCTGCCGCAGCATGGTCGCTAGTCTGGGGGTCAACACGAAATATAATAATAAAATAAATAAAATAAATAAAATAAATAAAATAAATGAAATAAATAAAATAAATGAAATAAATAAAATAAATGAAATAAATGAAAAAAAAAATAAAATAAATAAATAAAATAAATAAATAAAAAAAATAAATGAAATAAATAAAATAAAATAAATAAATAAAATAAATTAAATAAATAAAATAAATAAATAAAATAACAACAAACAAAAAAATCTTCTCACTGTGAGATGTGTATTAGAGCCCTACGATAAATAATAATAAAAAAAAATAATACCCCAGGCTAAGATCTCTTCCACTAATAATTATAATAATACCCCAGGCTAAGATGGAAGACCCTGGGCTATGCGCACCATGAACAGGTGACCCGTGTTCTTCACGTGGTACTGGGCCAGCTGTCGCAGCATGGTCGCTAGTCTGGGGGTCAGCACGAGATATAATAATAATAATAAATAAGCAAAATAAATAAAATAAATGAAATAAAATAAAATAAATAAATAAATAAATAAAATAACAACAACAAAAAATCTTCTCACTTTGAGATGTGTATAGCCCTACGATAAAAAAATAAATAATAATAATACCCCAGGCTAAGATGGAAGACCCTGGGCTATGCGCACCATGAACAGGTGACCCGTGTTCTTCACGTGGTACTGGGCCAGCTGTCGCAGCATGGTCGCTAGTCTGGGGGTACACACGAAATATAATAATAATAATAAATAAATAAAATAGATAAAATAAATAAAATAAATGAAATAAATAAATAAATGAAATGAAATAAATAAAATAAATAAATAAAATAAATAAAATAAATAAATGAAATAAATAAAATAAATAAATAAAATAACAAAAAAAAATCTTCTCACTTTGAGATGTGCATTAAAGCCCTACGATAAAAAAAAATATAATTATAATAATACCCCAGGCTAAGATCTCTTCCACCCAAGGGTTGGGTGGAAGACCCTGGGCTATGCGCACCATGAACAGGTGACCCGTGTTCTTCACGTGGTACTGGGCCAGCTGCCGCAGCATGGTCGCTAGTCTGGGGGTCCACACGAAATATAATAAGAATAATAAATAAAATAAATAAAATAAATGAAATAAATAAATAAAATAATAAATAAAATAAATAAATGAAATAAAAAATAAATGAAATAAATAAAAGAAAATAAATAAATAGATAAATGAAATAAATAAAATAAATAAAATAAATTAAATAAATAAAATAAATAAAATATATAAAATAAATAAAATTGATAAAATAAATAAAATATATAAAATAAATCAAAAAAAAAAAAAAATGAAATAAATAAAATAAATGAAATAAAAAAATAAATAAAAAAAAATAATAAAAAAAAAATAAAATAAATAAATAAAATAACAAAAAAAAAATCTTCTCACTTTGAGATGTGCATTAAAGCCCTACGATAAAAAAAATATAATTATAATAATACCCCAGGCTAAGATCTCTTCCACCCAAGGGTTGGGTGGAAGACCCTGGGCTATGCGCACCATGAACAGGTGACCCGTGTTCTTCACGTGGTACTGGGCCAGCTGTCGCAGCATGGTCGCTAGTCTGGGGGTCAACAGGAGATAGAATAATAATAATAAATAAATAAAATAAATGAAATAAAAAAATAAATAAAATAAATAAAAAAAATGAAATAAATAAAATA
The DNA here is from genome assembly GCA_024516035.1 of Bactericera cockerelli. Classification (NCBI taxonomy): domain Eukaryota; kingdom Metazoa; phylum Arthropoda; class Insecta; order Hemiptera; family Triozidae; genus Bactericera; species Bactericera cockerelli. The sequence goes on along the minus strand of CM044964.1, from coordinate 27,678,310 downwards.
AATTAAATAAATAAAATAAATGAAATAAATAAAATAAATGAAATAAATAAAATAAATAAATAAAATAAATAAAATAAATAAAATAAATAAAATAAATAAAATAAATAAAATAAATAAATAAATAAAATAACAACAAACAAAAAAATCTTCTCACTTTGAGATGTGTATTAAAGCCCTACGATACAAAAAATAAAATAATAATAATACCCCAGGCTAAGATCTCTTCCACTATTAATTATAATAATACCCCAGGCTAGGATCTCTTAAACTAATAATTATAATAATACCCCAGGCTAAGATCTCTTCCACTAATAATTATAATAATACCCCAGGCTAAGATCTCTTCCACTAATAATTATAATAATACCCCAGGCTAAGATGGAAGACCCTGGGCTATGCGCACCATGAACAGGTGACCCGTGTTCTTCACGTGGTACTGGGCCAGCTGCCGCAGCATGGTCGCTAGTCTGGGGGTCAACACGAGATATAATAATAATAAATAAATAAAATAAATAAAATAAATAAAATAAATAAAATAAATAAAATAAATAAAATAAATAAAATAAATAAAATAAATAAAATAAATAAAATAAATAAAATAAATAAAATAAATAAAATAAATGAAATAAATAAAATAAATGAAATAAATGAAATAAATAAAATAAATGAAATAAATGGAAAAAAATAAAAAAATAAAATAAAAAAATAAAATAAAATAAATAAAATAAATAAATGAAATAAATAAAATAAAATAAATAAATAAAATAAATAAAATAAATGAAATAAATAAAATAACAACAAACAAAAAAATCTTCTCACTGTGAGATGTGTATTAAAGCCCTACGATAAATAATAATAAAAAAAATAATACCCCAGGCTAAGATCTCTTCCACTAATAATTATAATAATACCCCAGGCTAAGATAGAAGACCCTGGGCTATGCGCACCATGAACAGGTGACCCGTGTTCTTCACGTGGTACTGGGCCAGCTGCCGCAGCATGGTCGCTAGTCTGGGGGTCAACACGAAATATAATAATAAAATAAATAAAATAAATAAAATAAATGAAATAAATAAAATAAATGAAATAAATAAAATAAATGAAATAAATGAAAAAAAAAATAAAATAAATAAATAAAATAAATAAATAAAAAAAATAAATGAAATAAATAAAATAAAATAAATAAATAAAATAAATTAAATAAATAAAATAAATAAATAAAATAACAACAAACAAAAAAATCTTCTCACTGTGAGATGTGTATTAGAGCCCTACGATAAATAATAATAAAAAAAAATAATACCCCAGGCTAAGATCTCTTCCACTAATAATTATAATAATACCCCAGGCTAAGATAGAAGACCCTGGGCTATGCGCACCATGAACAGGTGACCCGTGTTCTTCACGTGGTACTGGGCCAGCTGTCGCAGCATGGTCGCTAGTCTGGGGGTCAGCACGAGATATAATAATAATAATAAATAAGCAAAATAAATAAAATAAATGAAATAAAATAAAATAAATAAATAAATAAATAAAATAACAACAACAAAAAATCTTCTCACTTTGAGATGTGTATAGCCCTACGATAAAAAAATAAATAATAATAATACCCCAGGCTAAGATGGAAGACCCTGGGCTATGCGCACCATGAACAGGTGACCCGTGTTCTTCACGTGGTACTGGGCCAGCTGTCGCAGCATGGTCGCTAGTCTGGGGGTACACACGAAATATAATAATAATAATAAATAAATAAAATAGATAAAATAAATAAAATAAATGAAATAAATAAATAAATGAAATGAAATAAATAAAATAAATAAATAAAATAAATAAAATAAATAAATGAAATAAATAAAATAAATAAATAAAATAACAAAAAAAAATCTTCTCACTTTGAGATGTGCATTAAAGCCCTACGATAAAAAAAAATATAATTATAATAATACCCCAGGCTAAGATCTCTTCCACCCAAGGGTTGGGTGGAAGACCCTGGGCTATGCGCACCATGAACAGGTGACCCGTGTTCTTCACGTGGTACTGGGCCAGCTGTCGCAGCATGGTCGCTAGTCTGGGGGTCAGCACGAAATATAAAAAAAAGTTATCATACTTGTGTTAATCACTTTCGTGATATCACAACTACTCAAACTCAAATGACTAAATCTACGCTGAAACCGGGACTTGAACCACCGACCTCCAGGTTACAAGTCCGCCGCCTTATCGATCAAGCTACTTTTAACTTTTTTTTAACTTTATAATAATAATAACCGACCTCAGTTGCTTGATTGATAAGGCGGCGGACAGCGGACTTGTAACCTGGAGGCGGGTAGTTCAAGTCCCGGTTTCAGCGTAGATTTGGTAAAACGAGATTGACTAGTTGTGATACCACGAAAGTGATTAACACAAATATGATAACTTTAATAATAATAATACTCTTTAGTGGAAGGTAAACAACAGGAGAGGTTAATGCTCGCCTGGTGTTTAGAAAAAGTATTTTCTACCACCTAACTAACCCTCAGAGTCTTATTATTATGTGGTCACAAACTCAAATAAATGAGGAAAAATTCGTGCACTGGGTGGGATTCGAACCAACGCATCCCGACGCTACCTGGATTACTAGACTAACGCGTTAACTACTTGACTACCAGTTTCAACAGAAAAAAACTAACCTCGCATTGTTGGTTCCCGCCCCCAGCAGTCCCATGGAGAAGATGGCAAAGAACAGTTTCAAGAGAGAGAAGATAGCAAAGAACAGTTTCAAGAGAGAGAAGATAGCAAAGAACAGTTTCAAGAGAGAGAAGATAGCAAAGAACAGTTTCAAGAGAGAGAAGATAGCAAAGAACAGTTTCAAGAGAGAGAAGATAGCAAAGAACAGTTTCAAGAGAGAGAAGATAGCAAAGAACAGTTTCAAGAGAGAGAAGATAGCAAAGAACAGTTTCAATAGAAAAACAACTCACCTCGCATTGTTGGTTCCCGCCCCCACCAGACCCATGGAGAAGATAGCATTGTGAGCCACCTCCTCATCAAGATCGTGAGAGTACTTGGGAGAGAAGATAGCAAAGAAAAAGAAACACTTGGGAGAGAAGATAGCAAAGAAAAAGAAACACTTGGGAGAGAAGATAGCAAAGAAAAAGAAACACTTGGGAGAGAAGATAGCAAAGAAAAAGAAACACTTGGGAGAGAAGATAGCAAAGAAAAAGAAACACTTGGGAGAGAAGATAGCAAAGAAAAAGGAACACTTGGGAGAGAAGATAGCAAAGAAAAAGAAACACTTGGGAAAGAAGATAGCAAAGAAAAAGAAACACTTGGGAGAGAAGATAGCAAAGAAAAAGAAACACTTGGGAGAGAAGATAGCAAAGAAAAAAACTCACCTCGCATTGTTGGTTCCCGCCCATACCAGACCCATGGAGAAGATAGCATTATGAGCCACTTCCTCATCGAGATCGTGCGAGTACTTGGGAGAGAAGATAGCAAAGAAAAAGAAACAATTGGGAGAGAAGATAGCAAAGAAAAAGAAACAATTGGGAGAGAAGATAGCAAAGAAAAAAACTAACCTCGCATTGTTGGTCCCCGCCCCCACCAGTCCCATGGAGAAGATAGCATTGTGAGCCACTTCCTCGTCCAGATCGTGCGAGTACTTGGGAGAGAAGATAGCAAAGAACAGTTTCATGCAAGTACTTGGGAGAGAAGATAGCAAAGAAAAAGAAACACTTGGGAGAGAAGATAGCAAAGAAAACAAACTCACCTCGCATTGTTGGTCCCCGCGCCCACCAGTCCCATGGAGAAGATAGCATTGTGAGCCACTTCCTCGTCCAAATCGTGCGAGTACTTATTCAGCACGTCTATCACATTGAGCGCGGGCCGGGACATGGAGGTCAGCGCTATGGCCAGGGGCACTGCCCGTCTCACGGGAGAGAAGATAGCAAAGAAAAAGAAACACTTGGGAGAGAAGATAGCAAAGAAAACAACTCACCTCGCATTGTTGGTTCCCGCGCCCACCAGTCCCATGGAGAAGATAGCAAAGAACAGTTTCGTGCAAGTACATGGGAGAGAAGATAGCAAAGAAAAAAAAACTCACCTCGCATTGTTGGTTCCCGCCCCGACCATTCCCATGGAGAAGAAGATAGCAAAGAAAAAGAAACACTTGGGAGAGAAGATAGCAAAGAAAAAGAAACACTTGGGAGAGAAGATAGCAAAGAAAAAAAACTCACCTCGCATTGTTGGTTCCCGCCCCCACCAGTCCCATGGAGAAGATAGCATTGTGAGCCACCTCCTCGTCCAGATCGTGCGAGTACTTGGGAGAGAAGATAGCAAATAAAAAGAAACACTTGGGAGAGAAGATAGCAAAGAAAACAAACTCACGTAGCATTGTTGGTGCCCGCCCCCACCAGTCCCATGGAGAAGAAGATAGCAAAGAAAAAAACTCACCTCGCATTGTTGGTGCCCGCCCCCACCAGTCCCATGGAGAAGAAGATAGCAAAGAAAAAAACTCACCTCGCATTGTTGGTGCCCGCCCCCACCAGTCCCATGGAGAAGAAGATAGCAAAGAAAAAAACTCACCTCGCATTGTTGGTGCCCGCCCCCACCAGTCCCATGGAGAAGAAGATAGCAAAGAAAAAAACTCACCTCGCATTGTTGGTGCCCGCCCCCACCAGTCCCATGGAGAAGAAGATAGCAAAGAAAAAAACTCACCTCGCATTGTTGGTGCCCGCCCCCACCAGTCCCATGGAGAGAAGATAGCAAAGAAAAAAACTCACCTCGCATTGTTGGTGCCCGCCCCCACCAGTCCCATGGAGAAGATAGCAAAGAACAGTTTCAAGAGCAAAAAACTCACCTCGCATTGTTGGTCCCCGCGCCCACTAGTCCCATGGAGAAGATAGCATTGTGAGCCACTTCTTCGTCCAAATCGTGCGAATACTTATTCAGCACGTCTATCACATTGAGCGCGGGCCGGGACATGGAGGTCAGGGCTATAGCCAGGGGCACTGCCCGTCTCACGGGCGCCTCCCCATAGCGGCCCAGCTGACCGAAGAGGCGGGCGCACATGTCCGAGCCGATTTCCTCGCCCAGGGCGACCACTCCCACGCCTGAGTGGAAAAGAGAATACGAATAAAAGCATGCCCATACAATGAAATAAGTGAAAAGATGCCAAAACGTGGTAACCAACATTTTTTTCGAAATTAAGTTATTAGTATATTCCTACTAAATGTGACGAGCTCAATCGACCAGTGTAATCATTATTATTCTACGATGTACCGTTCATGAGATATTGAGGTTGAAAAAAAAAAAAACATGTTAAGTTTATTTTGAGTTATTTGAGTTTGATCGTAAGAGGGCAAAACCTGTTATTGAATGTTAACATCATAAAATCTGATTACTTTCTTATAATTGACCTTACTTATAGATGTCAAATCGTGGCAAAATCCAATGCCATGTTTTCATTTTTTTAGAAAAACGTATTTTTGCTCTCCTGAAAAATTTGAAAAATGTTGGTTACCACGTTTTGGCATCTTTTCACAGGTCAATATTAACCATCATAGGGTGGCGTCATCGTGAACGATGGTAGCCAGACAGTGGAGGAATGACTCGGCACTTCTACCACTGTCTTTACAAGGAGGCTAATAATTGACAATTGCCCCCAGAACCAAGCCAATGCTGGTCTACTCCCTGTTTATAGTCCCCCAGCCAGAATATGAATACTATGTTCGTAATGTTTTTTTTTTTAATGTTAAATACAGTCCCGGCAGATCAGTGGTAAAGACGGCACTCGGTCCGAAACCCAGCAGGGACATGACAAGTTATCCTCTCATTTGGGAATTTTACCACGTAATTGTAAGTCTTGCTTGTGCTTACTGCTGGAATAATGGGACATAATAGTCCTAATACTGCAGTATAAATAATGCGATATTATTATTACCATCGTGAATGTTTTTTATTAATGAATTATTCTCTTTAAAAATAAAATGGTCTTATTATAGCAGTGGATATTATAAGACAAAAATATAGGACTTTTCCGTTTCTTTTTTTTTCCTTGTGTATCATTTACCCATAATTCTGCTACTAGTCGCGGCTCCCATTAAACAGAAACTTGTTTTTCCTCACGAGGTATGATATGAGTGCACCTCAACATCTAAGTTGAGTACACTAGTACTTTACGGGAACACAAAAATGTATACACAAAAGATAAAAAAATAAAGATCAAAAAGATCATTATTATTATTAAGTACAGAGCAGAAAAAACATCTCATATTGTGAAAAGATGCCAAAACGTGGTAACCAACTTTTTTCGAAATTGAGTTATTAGTATATTCCTACTAAAGCTCTATCGACCAGTGTAATCATTATTATTCTACGATGTACCGTTCATGAGATATTGAGGTTTTAAAAAAAAAACATGTTAAGTTTACTTTGAGTTATTTGAGTTTGATCGTAAGAGGGCAAAACCTGTTATTGAATGTTAACATCATAAAATCTGATTACTTTCTTATAATTGACCTTACTTAAAGATGTCAAATCGTGACAAAATCCAATACCATGTTTTCATTTTTTTAAGAAAAACGTATTTTTGCTCTCCTGAAAATTTTGAAAAATATTGATTACCACGTTTTGGCATCTTTTCGCAGTTTTATAGGAAACAAATTTTGGATTCCTACACATACCCAGTGCGGCCACAGCTTGCATGGAACTCAAGTCCTTCTCCTTTTCCTTCTCTTTCTTCTCCTTGGCGGCTTTGTCTTCCTTCTTAGTCTCCTCTTTCTTCTCCTTCTTGTCGCCTGCGCCTGTTGATTCCTTGCTGCTACCGCTGGATGACGAGGCCCTGGAACACGAAACGTCAACTTTTTAGTAATATCTGCCCACGTTGCAGGGTTTTCAGTGAAACCCTTACATTTTTTTTTTTTTTTTTTTTTTTAAAGAGGAATGTTTTATTTAGTTTTATTAAATAGTGAAGCAGCGACTAGTGGCAGAATCTTAGGCAAAAAAAATAATACAAGATATTGTAAATTAAAGTGGTAAAGTCCTATGATTCTGCGCTACCCACTAAAATTGTGACATAATAACACAAAGAAAAAGCATTATTATTATTATTAGTTTTATTATATATAAAAAACTTGTCCCAGGGACCGTCCTTCCGGAAGGGAACCGAGGATGCAAGAAGCATTTCCTCTTTGAATGGCCTTGAAATTAACACTGCGACCTAATTAAATCTATTGTGGCCAGTTGATTCTATTTGGTTTTAACGTCCTGACTGAGATAGTCAGGACGGGGGTTTTTACCCTCCATTCGCCTGGGAATGTACCAGCTACCCACAATAACCTCACCCAGCTGGGTAGGGCCGGCTGGCATTTCCAGCCCTACCCAGCTAGTCTAGCCCTAGTCTAGCTTAAATTTCGGGGCGCGGCGCCTGTCGAGACTGATCCGTCGAAACTATTAAGCCTGCCTGCGAGTTTATTCTAAATATATATCTCCCTTGCCTTTATCCCATATTAGCTTATGTTGCTTTTGGGGTCGGCATTGTTCAACCTCATGGTTGAGGTTGATAGGAGTTTATTCTAAAAAAGAAAAGAAAAAAAGGACCCACCCCGAGACCGCCTCCTCCTTGCTCCCCCCGGGCGTGTAGTGCTCCGAGCACACGTGCAGGAACTCTTGCACCACCAGAACGTCACCAGACCCGGCGTAGGCGCACATCTTGAGCATCATCTTGGCCATGGAGCGGAAGGGGTCGGGTAGAACCTCGAGAGCCGCCAGCGTTGTGTCGATGGCGTCTTTCTTGCCTGCGGGGGAACCAAGAGAATAGAATAGAGAGAAAAAAAAGACATGAAAAAAATAGAGTAGAATGAAAAAAAAGACATGAAAAAAATAGAATATAATGAGAAAAAAAAAGACATGAAAAAAATAGAATAGAATGAAAAAAGACATGAAAAAAATAGAATAGAATGAAAAAAAAAGACATGAAAAAAATAGAATATAATGAAAAAAAGACATGAAAAAAATAGAATATAATGAAGAAAAAAAATAGAATATAATGAAGAAAAAAAAATAGAATATAATGAAAAAAAGACATGAAAAAATAGAGTAGAATGAAAAAAAATAGAATAGAATGAAAAAAAGACATGAAAAAAATAGAGTAGAATGAAAAAAAAACATGAAAAAAATAGAATACAGGGTGTCCCGTATACAGATGCAAATATTTTGAGGGTAGGTTCAGCCCACCGTGGACTATCATATGAGCGCAACTTGCAGTGGGGCATTTTGCTTAAAGAGTTATGGCCAAATCCCTGTTTTTCACAGAGGTCTAGAGGTCACTTGGATCGATGCACGATCGATCAAATTTGTAGCCGTCGATCGACCTTTCAAAAAGCCATGTTGGTTAGGGCTAAGACTATTTTTAACGTGGAAACTGAGATGCTGCTCGATAACTTTTTCGAAAACTTTAGAAACATTAGGAAGCAACGATATAGGTCTATAGTTACCCACATGGCTGACATCGGAATTTTTTGGAACTGGGACAACCAAAGAGGTTTTCCACAGGGATGGAAACACACCTGCACAAAGAATGGCATTAAAAATTCTACACAGAATAGGGGCAAGTACATCAATACATCCCTTCAGGATGAAGGCGGGAAAGTTGTCCGAGCCACAAACGCGTGAGTTTTTTAAAGCCTTAATGGCCCTCACAACGTCAACTACATTGATGTTAGGAACATCAATGCTGCCGCACTCATTGCAGAAGTTCTCGGTACCTTGAACGACTGGGCCTGAGTGATTATACACAGAACTAAAATGTTCCGCAAATTTGTTTGGTACCTGCTCCATTGGCACCACCTGACCATTCTGCAAGATACAAATTTCATGAGAATTTTTATATTTTGTATTTATATATTGCCAGAAAAATTTAGGATTGTTGTAAAGATCAGTTTCGACTTTCAATTTGTACCTTTTTTCGTCCTCTGCGATTTTCTTTTTTACAAGTTTCCTAAACTTAAAGAAAGACTCTTTAAAGAATTGATTATCAGGTCGTTTTTTAAGTCTCCTGTGGAACCTTTCTTTAGCTTTTATATAATTCCTCAATCTAAATGAAAACCAGTGAGGGTATTTGGAGGACTTGACCACCCTATCTGGAATGAAATTTGAGATTGCATTTTTTAAGGCCTCATTTAAATCAGTGGCTAACTCCTCAGGTTCATGATTACTTTTGTACTGGTAATTAGAGAGATAGTTTAAAAGCCCAACATAATTTCCCTTGGCATAATCCTTTTGAACAATGGGTACAAATTGTTTATAATAGGCAGGTAATGAAATATCAATTCTAATACTAGGATGTCTTCTGTCGAGTGGAACTAGCTCTTGCTCTTGAAAAATACTTATCTCACTTGAAAAATTAGAGCCCACTAGATCAAGAAGACTATCACTAGGATCAATACGTACATAATTATGTTGGATAAGATTAAGATCGCAGAACAATGAATAAATTATTTCAGACTTTCTTCTAACGTGAGAATTTTCATTAAAGCTTACACCTAAGGTCCAATCAAATTTAGGGATATTGAAGTCCCCTAAACATAAAATTTTAGTATTAGAAACATCTAAGTTTTCTCTTAGGAAATCACAGTAGTTTTGTAAAAGACTAGTCCCGATTTCAGGAGGGAGGTAGTGATTGCCAACAAGTAGCGTAACACCGGAACCTAATGTTATTTCTACCCAAGTGCATTCAATGCCACCAAAATCCAGGTCAAACCTTCTGTGGACTTTAAGACTCTTGTGGGCTGCCAGAAGCGAACCTCCACCTCGCCGGTCCTCATCGGCCTCGCCAGCAGTCCGGTCTTTCCTGTAAACTAAATAGTACGACTAAAGTAGTTGTAAATATTAAAGCGTTCAGTGAGCCATGACTCACTGATACATACCAAGTGATAAGAACAGCCTAATAAATTTTGATAAAATTCAGAGCTTTTGGTCCTCAGACCCCTGCAGTTTTGATAATAAATATTCATTACATCCATAACTATGAGATATAAGAATAGACTAAGAATCAGGACTATTATCTATGACTATTTCAGGCAGTAGTCTGCCGTAATACGGTTTGATCAAACAACCGTCCGGCCAAATGCTGACGTCATCGATCTTCTCAATATCTGATAATAGGACTTCAACATGGAAAGACGAGTAGAGTTCCTGGCGCCGTGTTTGGATTTTGGAGACTTGAAGGTGGATGAGGGGTACAGATGCATTAATCATCTGTTTGATTTCATTTGAGGTGACATTTGGATCAAAGCGAGAGACAAAGAGAGCTCTCTTCTTAGGTCCTGGTTCCCTTGGTCTCACCATTGCTACCTTCGGACAGTTTTGATCAGTTTGTTTTTTTCCAATCTTCGGGCCCGCCTTTGTCTTCCGGTTGGATGTTCTGGATCTGCGTTGAACCAAGTTCCAGGAGTCCTCCTCCCCCGTGGCAGCCGCGGGATCGTCCCTGACACCAGTGACAGCAGATGGAAGAGAACCATTTGTAGTACGAGATATCGTACTATTGCCAGTCCGAGAAACTACAGCTGCATTGGTACTAGTAGCAGCAATAGTACTGGTTTGAGAAGACGAGACATTCGGTCTACCAATAGAAGTTAGTACATTAGTACGAGACGTGGACACAGTAGTTGTCACTGGATGTAGGCTTGACGCATGAGCAGTAACTGTGCTATAGGAGTTGGTTATCTTATCTCTCTTATCATGAGGAGATGCCACTCCATTGGAATTCTGCATCTTCACTTCCAGTGTGCATATTTTTTCTTGAGCTAATTTAAGCTCCTCTCTGATATTGTGATTGACCTGAATCAGATTTGTCTGAGAGGTCTGGATATTTTTAATGACATGAAAAAGTTCGTCAATTTTGCTACAAAGAGCAATGACCAGATCAGTTGTCTTCTTACTTTCAGTGGCTACATGACTTTTCAAATTCTGCTCTACAGAAGAGAGAGAAGACGTAATGTTAAACTTCTTAGAGCCAAAGAAAGACACAAGTCCAGATTTTACTATATTAAGCGACAGTACAGGCTCACCAGAATCCTTAGACTTTTCGTCCTCATCGACCTTCTCATCAGTAGCAGCCTGCTTCCCCTTTCTGCAATCCTCGCACCGCCACTCATCCTTGAGTGTTTGACTCTTGGACTTCCATGTGGTGGATGACAGGGAGCAGCCATGGTGGTACCGCGTCCTGCAGCCTTGGCACTTAACATAGCCCACTTCACTGGACACTACTACCTTGCACTTTCCACATTCCATGGTGACCCGAACTCACACTCGGCACTGAAGATGCCAACTATAGTTTAGAGTACTTGATTGATGAACTGATTACATAATCGTAAAAATCACGATGCACAAAAGAAAATTTGCGATAGTTTTCTTATTTGCTCACCAAACGGAAAAGTAGAAGCACCATGTTGAACAGCTTCGTTGAACAATTAAAATGAACTAAAAAAATTTACAATTACGTTAAATTTTTAATAAATCTTGACCATAATTTCAAGAGTAGAAAACAATCGACTGATCTACTATAATAATAATAACTCACCCAAATAGGTGATGGCGAGAGCCAGCGGTAGGAAGCGGGAGTAGTGAATAATAATAATAATAATAATAATAACTCACCCAAATAGGTGATGGCCAGAGCCAGCGGTAGGAAGCGGGAGTAGTGAATAATAATAATAATAATAATAATAACTCACCCAAATAGGTGATGGCTAGAGCCAGCGGTAGGAAGCGGGAGTAGTGAATAATAATAATAATAATAATAATAATAATGACTCACCCAAATAGGTGATGGCCAGAGCCAGCGGGAGTTCGATGAGCGTCTGCAGGCCTGTCTTTTTTTCTTGTTTATATTGTTCAATTTTTTTTTATCATTACTATAGTTTGTATATATGTCCGATATTAATAAAGTATTCAATAATAATATTTATTTTTTATTATTATTATTATTTTTACAATAAAGTGACAAAATTCTTCTAATGTATTGTTTAATGTATTTAAAAAAGAGCAATAAAAATACAGTGTTATATTGTCTTATAATAGAAGAGATTGCCATAGGCAATAACCCCGCCCTTTAGTTAGGACATTATATTATGTATATATTTATTTATTTTTTCTTTATTTTTTTTTTTGTTTTGTTTTATTGTATATTGTATTTTCGTTTGTAATTTTTTGTATTGTATATGTCCTATTACCTAATAAAGTGTAAATAAATAAATAAAATGACTCACCCAAATAGGTGATGGCCAGAGCCAGCGGTAGGAAGCGGGAGTAGTGCCCGTCCTGCAGCTCGGAGGCCGGGAGTTCGATGAGGGTCTGCAGGATGGCGGAGGCCACCTCGTGGTAGCCGGAGCCTACGTAGATCAGGGAGGCGGCCACAGCGGCGAACGCCACCACCTGGGGGAAGGAGAGAGATTAGGGGTTGGGTGGAAGAGATTGCCACAGGCAACAATGCCACAACCAAAAAAAAAAAAAAAATGCAAGTAACACACTTCTCTTAGAAGCTCTTCAAAGTTTAGGAGAAGTACCTTTGTATAAATGTTTCTTTATAAAGAATATAAATAAATAAACTATTTAAAAAATAAAAAAAAACCCGCCCTTTAGGTAGGACATAACTTCAACTTCATTCTCTTTTTTTTTCTTGTATATTTGCTTAATCTTTTTGTTTTTTGTTTAATCTTTATATTTCATTGTATTCTACTGTATATATTTTTTGTTCTACCTAATAAAGCTTTTTTTTTTTTTTTTTTTTTTTTTAAACGTAAAGTCATTCAGATTTTTGAGAATATAATAATAATAATATCGCATAAGAAATGAAAACATCAGAAGCATGCTAGGATTTGAAAGTTTAGAACATAGAATGTCGAAAAGTAGACTGAAATGGTTTGGACATTATGATGAACATCGTTACAAAGACACTCTGAAATCAGATATAGAAAAGAGAGGGTTTACTCTAGAAGTAATTGAGAGGGATCAGAAATATAATAATAGACTATGGTGGAGAGGCTTCGTCCATCGACCCGTTACGACGGAACGAAACCGGTTTGATTGATTGAATAATATCGCCTTTTTTTTACTGCTCGATTAAGACCTATTAAAGTCCCATTATTCCAGCAGTAAGCCCAAGACATATTCTTATGTGGTAAAAAATGCAAATGGGAGGATAACTTGTCATGTCCCGGTTGGGTTTCGAACCCACGACCTCTGGAACCTCCGATTCCAACCAAAAAAAAAAAATGGTTTGGGATTTTTACCACATAATAATGCGTCTTGGGCTTACTTCTGGAATAATGGGGCTTAATAGTCCTAATCGGGCAGTATAAATAAGGCGATATTATTATTATTATTATTACTTGTGATTATTGACTGTGATTTTCTGTCATCCCAAATAGTTTTTAACATACCTAGTTTAAGGAGGTCTAGTCGCCGTCAACATACTCCATTTAAGGCAATTCCTTCAAATATTGTACCCATATTGAGGGTTCTGAGTCTCTGTAATAGTCACCCTGATCTTGACTACGCTCAGACTTTGAGTGTTTTTATTTCTAACCTCAAACAGATGTTTTTTGAGACAGATTCTTAAGTCTTGTTTAATTTATTCTAACAAATTGTTTAAAATATTCTTTTATTTATTGTTAACTTTTTTTTTTTAACTTACTTTTTTGTTCCTCTTTTTTTTTTATAGTGTATTAACAATGTAATTGGTTTTTATTAACTGTTTTGTATATGCACTTTAAATCAATAAATAAACATTTGAATTTGAATTTGAATTTGAACTTTTATACATACATACACAAAATATGATGAATCTTACCTCAGGGGTGGATTTCCTATCCGTGAGAACAGGCAGCAGCAACGTGACTACTTCCTGACGCTTGGTGCCTGCATACGCTAGACCCAGCCCTGAGGAGAGAATCAAAAACAATTGAGATACCTCATTAGAGGACATTATAATAGAAATTTAACTGAGTCAAACACGAATGTTTTTTTACTGTACATCTAAACGCCAGGAGAGTTATCTCTGTGTAAAGCACAACCAATAAAATTGACGCTGTCTGGCTGGGGGACGTTAAACAGAGAACAGACTAGCCAACCCTTTCAAGCCAGGCTTGCAGTTTCCTAAGGGTTTAATGGCTTATAAAGAAAAGTCCAAGTCCTCATGATGGTTGATCGCACATAGAAATATGTGGTTCAGGATGAACCAACTTTGAAATAAAGTTGGCTGGAGACCATCACTCACCCCTCCAGCTGTAGCCAAGCTGGCAACAACAACAACAACCAATAAAATCATTTATTAGCTCTATTCAATCACATCTAAGCAGCTACTCATTTTTTCTCACGAGGTATGAGTGGACCCCGAACATCCAAGTACAGAGCAGAAAAATTCCTACACCGCTGGGGATCGAACCCAGGTCACCATATGTGCAATGCCTAGCGCGCTAACTCACTCTGCCACAGTGACTTTCTCAATTAATATTGTAAGGATGTATTTTTTTTTTTTAATAGAATTATTATTGTGTACGAAATAACGCTATAAATAATTAAATAGTTGTTGTTGTTATTGTTGTTGTTGTTGTAGCCAGCTTGACTACAGCTGGAGGGGTGAGTGATGGTCTCCAGCCATTTTTATTTTGGCTCGTCCTGAACCACATATTTCTATGTGCGATCAACCATCATGAGGACTTGGACTTTTCTTTATAAGCCATTAAACCCTTAGGAAACTGCAAGCTAGCCTGGCTTGTAAGGGTTGGCTAGTCTGTTCTCTGTTTATAGTCCTCTTGCAGGACACTGGTCTACTCCCTGTTTCACGTCCCCCAGCCAGACTAGTACTAAAAAAATATCTTATTAGTAAAAAATAGTAATATCTTTTTTTTGTATTAGCTTAGGGAAAGTCTTGCTTTTCTAAATAAACACAAATTATCTTATCTTCTCTTATCTTACCCAGCACGGCTCCTTCGTTCACGATGACGCCACCCTATGATGATAGAATTATTATTATGTACGAAATAACCCTATAAATAATTAAATACTCGTAGTAATATCTTATTAGTAAATAGTAATATCTTTTTTTTTGTATTAGCTTAGGGAAAGTCTTGCTTTTCTAAATAAAAACAAATATTTTTTTTTTTTTTTTTTTCCTTTTGCGACTTGTTTTTCATTTTAATTTTAGACCATAGATTGAATAAAGCAGCACCTATCGATATACGATTTTATCTGCCAGTCCACCTCGATATTTTTTTTTTTTTTTTTTTTCATCTTTTATCTTATCTTCTCTTATCTTACCCAGCACGGCTCCTATCCTCAGCGTGCTGCTATCATTGAGCACGTAGTCGCTCAGCAGAGCCAGGGCGGGGTCACACTCGTTGCGTACGCCGCAGTTCACAATCCCCAGGGCGAGCAGCGCCCCCGCCTTGATGTAGTCTTCGGACGTGTACAGATACTTGTCGATGGGGGTGAGACCTCCGTCCACGTCCCACAGATAGATGAGCCCGAGAGATGCGGCCGCACTCAGCATACCTGAACACAGAGGGAAATAAGTATAAGTAGTGCTTTATTTAGACACATGCTTTGCATAATTGGCCACTTAAACTTGCCATGTTCCTAATTTTCGTTTTATTAATAAGTTATTTTTTACATTTAAATTTTATTTATGAAGATGAAAGAACTTGTTCAATAAAAAATAATCTTTTGAAAGTAAAAAAAAGACTATCAGCGCAAGACAGGTAGTCCCATTATGCCAACAGTTTAACAAAGCACACCTCTTTATTTATTTGAGTATAAGTACAATGTAAATAAAATAACAATTAGAGAGTAAAGATAATAGAAAACAAGAAAAGGAAATAATAGTGAAAGATAGTATAAAAATAGTAGTAATAATGGTAGTTAAAAGAAAAGCAAAAAGAAAGAAAAATCACATTCAATCACACATTCACACCAGGTACAGTAATATAAGGGGGTCATTAAGGGAGGTGGAAGGATAATAAGGATTAAAGGCGAAATGTTTGATGATGATAATAATAATAAATAGCTGCACTGTGGAACACAACCCTGCCTAGCCCTAGGAACATTGCTTGTTCTTGGCTAGGCAGGAGAAAAATACCAAATAGTTCCATTTTTTTTTTTTTTTTTTTTTTTTTTTTCCAGAAGTAAGCCCAAGATGTCTTGGGCTTTTTACCACATATTATTATGTGGTAAAAATCCCAAATGGGAGGAGAACTTGTCATATGCCAGCTGGGTTTCGAACCCGCATCAATGTATTAGCAGTTAGACACCTGGACCTCTGAGCTACCGGGACAGACTAGGGGGAAACTCGTTAAAATAAGATTGAATAAGATTGACTCACCAGCCAACTTTATTTCAAATTTGGCCAGTCCTTAATCACATACAGTAGAAATCGGTTATAACGAACTTCAAGGGACCGGAGAAAATTGTTCGTTATAGCCGATTGTCACTATAACCGATATATCGCTTATAGCGAACTTGTTCGCTATAAGCGATATTTATTGTCTATAAAGAACAATGTTTGTTATAAGAGATAATATGTACATATGTAGGTACATATTATGTACTTTTATCTATATAGGGTATAAAAGGTACAATATTATTACATACATACATATTATTATTGTAATAATAATATTTATTATTATTATTATTATTCAAAATCTTTTAGATTTAATAATTTACCAAGGTCATTAGCTTGTTTGGGTAGGTATGACTGCAGGAAGCCCTGCTAAAATTAAATACTCATATTTTTATTTTTTAAGTTTTTTTTTTATTTTTTACTATTCTACATTATTTTCTACTCCTTAAACATAACATTATTGATTCCTTGTTCAAAATTTTCAGACAACTAGAAGCAGAGATTGCTGAAGAATGGTCAACTGGCAAGTATGAGAAGGCTCAACTCCTAGAGCTCATTGAAGACATGATTCAGTTTGACATGAAGCACAATGCGGAGATCCAGGCATGTGACTTGCTCATGGAGATAGACCATCTGGAGTTGCTTGACAAACACATGGACCAAACCAACTACCCTCGTGTTTGTCTTTACCTGTCCAAGTGAGTTGTGTTCACACAGCAACTGACTGATCACTGTTTCTGCATGCAATGGTTCAATAATGAAATTTTGGAACAAATTTTCATCTTAGTTTACATATTTCCAAGCAACTCATTATCAGGATTTATTTTATATTATTTGTTAAAATTAAGGTTTTCATTGAGGTATTGTAAATTTATTTTGAACTAGGTACCTAAAACAAACTTCTAGCAACAATAGAAGAAAAAAAGGAAAAAAAAATCATAATGGTAGGTTTTTTATTATTATTTTAACTTGTATATTTTACTTCAGAGAAATTTCTAATATTAGAATTTGAAAGTATTGTGTTCATTTTTGAAACAACCACGAGGAAGTATTGTGTCCATAATTGGCAGTGTTTTATTAGATATTGCAAGTATTTTTTTCTCATAAATTTGTTCCATTTTATTTTACTATAAATTTTGATATGTTCAATGTTCACAGCTGTGCTCTTTACGTAGAAGAGCCAGAGAGAAGTGTGATCACCAATGGTGTCCTGAACAACTACCTTAAGTTCAAGGAGTACCCCAGGGCTCTCACTTTGGCCCTGGCTCTGAATGATGAACCTTCCGTTCTCAAGATATTTCAACTGTGTGAAGACCCGTGAGTTTTTTTTTTATATCTATATTTTTCTATCTATATTCTATTACAGTAGAAATCGGTTATAACGAACTTCAAGGGACCGGAGAAAATTGTTCGTTATAGCCGATTGTCACTATAACCGATATATCGCTTATAGCGAACTTGTTCGCTATAAGCGATATTTATTGTCTATAAAGAACAATGTTTGTTATAAGAGATAATATGTACATATGTAGGTACATATTATGTACTTTTATCTATATAGGGTATAAAAGGTACAATATTATTACATACATACATATTATTATTGTAATAATAATATTTATTATTATTATTATTATTCAAAATCTTTTAGATTTAATAATTTACCAAGGTCATTAGCTTTTTGTTGAAGTATTGGACCATTAATAGGAATATTATTGGCTCTCTGCTGTTTAAACCACAGTAAAAGTGCGTCATCCAAATCATCAAGACCAGTATTTCTAATTTTTTTTACTGATTCACACTTATCAAATTGGTTAATTATTTTGTCTCTACATTTTAAAAACCCTGCGAGGGTTGATCTCGGAATCTCGAACTCCCTAGCCAAATCGGCACATTTTTCGCCACCGTCAAATCGGCATATTATAGCAAATTTTTCTTCAATCGTAAAAGATTTTCTAATAGACATTTTTTTAAAAACAAAACTTTTACTAAATAAAACACAAATGCAATTCACGATTCACGAAACACTAAAATAAAACAAGAAATGAAAAAAAATTATGTAAAAGATTTTCAGGACCTAGTAAAAAGCAATCGACAAGTTTGTGCAGGATAAAACATGTTTTCTATTTTATTCTTCATAGCAAAAAAAAAAAAATGTTTGTTATAACCGATAGGAAGTTGGTCTTGGGACTTCAAAATTTGTTCGCTATAGCCGATTTGTTCATTATAGCCGATGTTCGTTATAATCGATACATATGTTAATTTTCCATAAGACTCCAAGGGACCAAAGATTTTGTTCGTTATAGCCGATTATTCGTTATAACCGGTGTCGTTATAACCGATTTCTACTGTATTTCTACGTGAGAGCAACCATCGTGAGGACTTGGATAAGGGTCGGCTGGTCAGTTTTCGGTTTATAGTTTTCTAGCGAGAAACTGGTCTTCTCCCTGTTTAACGTCCCCCAGACAAACCAGCTACTTAAATTAACCTCACCCAGCCTTTTTCTTTGTTTTTTTTGAAAAGGTAGTTTTGCCCCGGAACCGCTTTCGCATTACTTCCGGGCACATTACCTTTACATCCATGTCATTCCGGAAACGGAAAAACTTGGTCAGAATTTTCCGCTCCGGCCGGGATTCGAACCCACATCCTCCGGGTCAGCAACCAATGCTCTTAACCACTGAGCCACGGTAATCGGCCTGACTTGCTTGTTCTTGTACATCTACTTGTTGCCATCCTCCTCACTTGTCCTCACGAGTGAAGGTCCTATCACTCACCGTGCTGCTTGTTTTTGTACATCCACTTGTTAATAAATAAATAAATCCTCCTCACTTGTCCTCACGAGTGAAGTTCGTATCACTCACCATGCTGCTTGTTTTTGTACATCCACTTGTTTCCATCCTCCACAGACACTAACTTGTCTCGTGAGAATCCCGCATTCACAAAAGCGTTGACAAATGTGGAGGCCAGATTGTGCCGGGCTGAATCTACAGGTACGTCGAGATTGTAGGTGGGACGTAGGACGATGTTCTCTAGCCATGTCTTGTATACCTGACAATAGAGAGACATTATTGTTATTGTTTTTTTTTTTTTTAGTTAAATGTTTTTTTAAAGGTAAGTGTGCCCCGGAACCGCTTTCGCATTACTTCAGGGCACTTTACCTTTACATCCATGCCATTCCGGAAACGAAAAACTCGGTTAGAATTTTCCGCTCCGGCCGGGATTCGAGCCCGCAAGCTCCGGATCAGTAACCAATGCTCTTAACCACTGAGCCACGGAGGTTTTGTTATTGACAATATTGTTATTGTTTTTTTTACAAGGAAGATGAATTTTTAGTCTTAAAAAAATAATAAATAATACTTTGTTGATTTTGTTGGTAAGTACATGACAGGAAAGGTTTTTTTTTTTTTTTTTTTTTTTTTTTGCTAATCACAATCGTTATTGCACAAGTTACTCTAATATGACTTATTAAATTTTTGCTGTACTTTGGACTGAAAACACCAACTTCCTGGTTAAAAGACCACCATCTTATTGATCAAGCTACTGAGGTCGGTCATCTTGTCTTCTATAACCTCTAAAGAACATAAGATAGTATTGTTGTTTTTATTTTTATCTATTATTTTCTTTTAAAATTAATATTTTTCTCGTTCAATGACAAATATACCTCCTCAGGAGTCTTGGGCTCCATGATATCCAACTCCCTGGCCAGGCTATGGAAATGATCATTGATGTGCGAGTTTGTCATGATGATCTGGAGATCATTCTTGTCTGGCATCTCATCTGGCAGCTCTATTGTGAGTTGTTGGCGACCAGCCATGTATGCCAACTGTTTGCGAACAATGCTGTAACAATTAAATTGCATGAAAATATATAATGTTTTATTTTTAAAATAAAACACAAATTAATATTTGGAAATTCCCTGATTCGATCTTTGCTTGAATACGGCTGTGTGGTGTGGTCTCCTTTCTATGCTGTTCATAATGCTTCTATTGAACGCGTTCAGAGGAAATTCTTCAGATACTTTTCTTTTCGTCATCATCAATGGATTTCAGATATGCCCTCGCTATCTGAACGTAGGGAGTTGGCTGACTTGCACTTCCTTGATAAATTAGTTGATGGGGGTATTGACTGCGCCAAATTACTCGAATTGGTCAGTTTTGACTGTCACAGGCGGCTCAGAAAAAATGACACCTACTATGTTAACTTCTGTAGGTCTAATTATATGTTCTATGCTCCTATTAACAGGATGATGAGACAAGCAAATCAACTGTGATATATCTCTGTATTCTTTATGTTTCTAGTCATGTTTTTGTTCGATAATATTTTGTTCTTTATGTATATTTATATTCTGATTATTACTTTCTTGTCATATTTTATTACCCTAATTTTGAATCTTATAATGTCTAATTTTTGTTTAGTATTTTTATTTTTGACTTTTTTCTGATATTTAAATGTTAGAATTATTACTTTGTATTTTGTCATATTTTAGCACCCATATTTTAAATTTTGAAAGGTTATTTTCTAATTTTATATTGTATTTTATTTTTTAACTCTTGTTATTTGTTACATGTTTATATGGACTCTTTCCGTAAATAAAAGTGCCTTTGAGCACCATTACCATACCATACCATACCAAAATAATTTATTTTTTTTGTCAGGAAAGCTTCATTTGTCCAGAAATATTAACAGCTCAGTATAATACTGATCTAGTATTTTTTTCAACTTTGCCTTTTCCTAAACCTATTTGTTGTCAGCATAGGTTTGTTAATTCTTGCACTCCTATTTCCACTATTTACGGTGATGCCCATCTTAACACCAACCTTATATGGGTGCCAACAATTTGTTACTGTCTTTTGGTGTCTCCCAGTGAGACAGCAAGATAAATGCTACTCTAATAACGTAAGGAAATCAAATCAACAACCTATAATTTTGTGAGGTTTTTTTTAAGATGAGGTTTCAAAGCCTTTTTTATTTTGCAGTCATGAAACAGGAGCTGCTGTAGACGCTTTAGACGTCTTTGCTGTAGCCTGACCATCCCGTACTATGACTCTCCTCTGATGGGTGAGACGTGACACAATAATTACCTGGGTCAACACAAGCACACCCAAAGGTATCCTTTACAAACCACTGAAACTAAATGTATTATACAATTTTTTGGTTGGCTTGAGGGATCAAACCTAGGACCTTCTGCATGGCAAGCAAGTGCTTAACCAGCTTACTTCAAAAGTAGCAAATCCTCCCATTTGGGATTTTTACCACATAATAATATGTCTTGTGCTTACTGCTGGAATAAATAATGAGACTTTAGTAGTCTTAATTGGACAGTATAAATTTAGGTGATATTATTATTATTATATAAAAAAAAGGTGTATATAACTAAAAAGTTGAAAAACACCACTTTAATATACAGTAGAAATCGGTTATAACGACACCGGTTATAACGAATAATCGGCTATAACGAACAAAATCTTTGGTCCCTTGGAGTCTTATGGAAAATTAACATATGTATCGATTATAACGAACATCGGCTATAATGAACAAATCGGCTATAGCGAACAAATTTTGAAGTCCCAAGACCAACTTCCTATCGGTTATAACAAACATTTTTTTTTTTTTGCTATGAAGAATAAAATAGAAAACATGTTTTATCCTGCACAAACTTGTCGATTGCTTTTTACTAGGTCCTGAAAATCTTTTACATAATTTTTTTTCATTTCTTGTTTTATTTTAGTGTTTCGTGAATCGTGAATTGCATTTGTGTTTTATTTAGTAAAAGTTTTGTTTTTAAAAAAATGTCTATTAGAAAATCTTTTACGATTGAAGAAAAATTTGCTATAATATGCCGATTTGACGGTGGCGAAAAATGTGCCGATTTGGCTAGGGAGTTCGAGATTCCGAGATCAACCCTCGCAGGGTTTTTAAAATGTAGAGACAAAATAATTAACCAATTTGATAAGTGTGAATCAGTAAAAAAAATTAGAAATACTGGTCTTGATGATTTGGATGACGCACTTTTACTGTGGTTTAAACAGCAGAGAGCCAATAATATTCCTATTAATGGTCCAATACTTCAACAAAAAGCTAATGACCTTGGTAAATTATTAAATCTAAAAGATTTTGAATAATAATAATAATAATAAATATTATTATTACAATAATAATATGTATGTATGTAATAATATTGTACCTTTTATACCCTATATAGATAAAAGTACATAATATGTACCTACATATGTACATATTATCTCTTATAACAAACATTGTTCTTTATAGACAATAAATATCGCTTATAGCGAACAAGTTCGCTATAAGCGATATATCGGTTATAGTGACAATCGGCTATAACGAACAATTTTCTCCGGTCCCTTGAAGTTCGTTATAACCGATTTCTACTGTAATAGAATATAGATAGAAAAATATAGAATATAAAAAAAAAACTCACGGGTCTTCACACAGTTGAAATATCTTGAGAACGGAAGGTTCATCATTCAGAGCCAGGGCCAAAGTGAGAGCCCTGGGGTACTCCTTGAACTTAAGGTAGTTGTTCAGGACACCATTGGTGATCACACTTCTCTCTGGCTCTTCTACGTAAAGAGCACAGCTGTGAACATTGAACATATCAAAATTTATAGTAAAATAAAATGGAACAAATTTATGAGAAAAAAATACTTGCAATATCTAATAAAACACTGCCAATTATGGACACAATACTTCCTCGTGGTTGTTTCAAAAATGAACACAATACTTTCAAATTCTAATATTAGAAATTTCTCTGAAGTAAAATATACAAGTTAAAATAATAATAAAAAACCTACCATTATGATTTTTTTTTTTCCTTTTTTTCTTCTATTGTTGCTAGAAGTTTGTTTTAGGTACCTAGTTCAAAATAAATTTACAATACCTCAATGAAAACCTTAATTTTAACAAATAATATAAAATAAATCCTGATAATGAGTTGCTTGGAAATATGTAAACTAAGATGAAAATTTGTTCCAAAATTTCATTATTGAACCATTGCATGCAGAAACAGTGATCAGTCAGTTGCTGTGTGAACACAACTCACTTGGACAGGTAAAGACAAACACGAGGGTAGTTGGTTTGGTCCATGTGTTTGTCAAGCAACTCCAGATGGTCTATCTCCATGAGCAAGTCACATGCCTGGATCTCCGCATTGTGCTTCATGTCAAACTGAATCATGTCTTCAATGAGCTCTAGGAGTTGAGCCTTCTCATACTTGCCAGTTGACCATTCTTCAGCAATCTCTGCTTCTAGTTGTCTGAAAATTTTGAACAAGGAATCAATAATGTTATGTTTAAGGAGTATAAAATAATGTAGAATAGCAAAAAACAAAAAAAAAAACAAAAAATAAAAATATGAGTATTTAATTTTATCAGGACTTCCTGCAGTCATACCTACCCAAACAAATAACTTTGTTAAAACTGCTATGCCAACAGTATAAATAAAGTATTTGTAAATGTAAATGCCTGGACAGTTCTTTTTAAGTAGATGGTTATTTAAAAAAAACTGAGGTGAATTTCAACAGTTGTAATTTGTAATAACATTTGAACAGACTTATCCATTTTTTCCTGCCTCAAAGAGGTAGTTGCAGACACTACTTCAGAACAAAATACCAGAGAAGTTTAAACACTAACACATGGTTAATGATTGAAAAATAAGTGCATTGTTAAAATTTTCTGGTAGAACAACCATAGACAATCATCATTACTTACCTGACATACTCATGTCCCCAGTCTCCTACATCCCCT
Source organism: Bactericera cockerelli (assembly GCA_024516035.1). NCBI lineage: Eukaryota > Metazoa > Arthropoda > Insecta > Hemiptera > Triozidae > Bactericera > Bactericera cockerelli. The sequence goes on along the minus strand of CM044964.1, from coordinate 27,654,172 downwards.
GTCTTTGCCAAGAGACAGTACTTGAGACACTCTTGTTCTACATTGTCCTGGCTCATAGCCAGAACACTGATGATTGAACAGAGCAATTTCTTTGGAGTTGGATCTGTCATTTTCTCACATGCTTCCTTCAGTGCTCCATAGTGGTTGCGTAGGAATTTGAGGGGCATGGGAACACTGGTCATTGATGTTGTGGAGGTACGGATAAGATCCCTCATGGATTCCAGTGCAGGCAGATACAATTGCTTCTCTGGCCCTTTGATTTTCTCTACAAGCATGTTCAGATCTTCTTGAAGCCTCTTATCCTCTTCTGACTGAATGATGAAAAAATGGAATAAAAATCAAGAGTTAAAATCATTCACAAAACAAAATAATATCCTGAAGTGTTACTTCAGGATATTATTTTGTTTTGTGTAACCATCCATATGAAATGACCTTAAGATTCAATTATAGCATTATAAGGGTTGCTAAAGTTTTTTTAGTGTTATTGTCACAATTTTAGTGGGTAGCACACAATCATAGAACTTTTTCCATTTTAGAGACAGTACTATGTTTTTCTTGAAATTTCACCATGGGTTGCCGCTCACATCAAAGCAGAAACTCATTTTAGCTCACGAGGTATAAGTGAACCCAAATATCCAAGTACAGGTTTGTTAAAATTAAGGTGAAGTGAGCTGAAAAGTGGACATAAAAATGTAAACCCCCAAACTGAAAAGCCTTTTTTGGAAAGGTATTTTATGACACATATTTACAAAGATTTTTGTTTATATGAAATGGTAAGTTGATGTGGTCCTTTTGTGTAAAAATGCAGGTGTCTGACCAATTTTTTTTTTTTTTTAATCATCAGTATTTGTCTTCTTTTGATGTAATATTAATTTAAACATATCATTCTCTTGCTCTGTACTCTAGAAAAAGTACAAGTGAAGAAATGAGTAGGTAAGAGAGGGAGAGGTGTTTTCATGACAACATCCCTGCTAAAAACACAAGCATTAAGAGGCACAGGGGCTCATCATTGTGTGGAACATTAACCAAACATGGGATCATTTATTTAATTCCAACTGTAGAATATAAATATCGATCTTCTGGAACTAAAGTAACTTACCATTTCATCAGGGTTCTTCTCTCCTTTGAGACCCTTGGTGGGTTTCTCTGGCTTTTCATCTTTGACAGGGACAGCAATTTTCTCGGGCATTATAGCGAGTTTATAACTCTGATCTATCTAATAAAACCAATTTTAGCACTTGAAATCAAGTAGACTCCCGTATCCGTAAGTTGGACACTCGATAATGTTCAAAAGTTAAAGTTATCAGTCTTTTAACAAAAAATATTTCAAATCACTGCCATAAAAATATGCCATAAGTTCCCATAAAAAATTCAAAACAAACGCAAGATGACTTTTCAAAATATTTACTTCTACAGCGAGAAAGAAAAATCCCACACGTTTGAGGGAAAAATAAATTAGCTGTGGAGATCACACAACCTTTTATTTGACAATGCGTTACCGCATCTGACAAAACTTTTTGACCGTATCTGACGAAAACTCGTTTTTGCACATGCTCACACATTCCCTAGTTGAACCAGCGTACTCTACGTACGTACGTAAGTACGAATTCACGTACGTATTCTGCTCTACCTCACTATTATATTAGACAGTTTGCGTAGATTTTTTTTACTTTCCTTATCCCATAATAAGGAAAGTATTGTATTCGTCGAAAATTTGACTTTTTGGAACCTGAAAAATTTTTATAGCCAATTTAAGGACCTATGACTTCCATAAAGAATAAAAGTAAGTAAATCATATTAAAATATATATATTTTGATATTTTAGTTTTTTTTACAACGTTTACCGGGTGCCCGTAATGACTTCCGCAACCTGGGCCTATTTTCTCCTAAAAATTGTGTTTTTTCGGGACTCGAACCAAGGAATATATTTTTTCTTTTTTACTAATGTTATTAACTTGCTTTGCATGTTTTGAAAGTAAAAGAAAAAAATATGCATTCCTTTTAAAATTCGGGAGAAACGGATATGCGCCCCCCCGAAAACGACCTCAGGGGCGGTGGGCGGAAGTTCAAAATATTTTCCCATAAAACTTCAGACTTCATATTGGGGACCAATTTTTTGTTTCAAAATCCTAACTCAAACCGTTATCGAGAAAAAGAAACCGTTCTCGATCACCCTGTATTTACTGTCTAATGTCGTACCTGATACCTGAAAATTTTAATTTTGAATATTCCAGTTAAATAATAGTAACGAGTTTAGGCAAGCTGCAATTCTGAAAATTTTGGCCAAGAAGTCATTTAAGCTATTTCAGAAGATACCTTTACTATATTTTTGGGGTTTATTTTTGATACCTACACAGAGTTGGCGTTAGGATCTGAAGGGCACCCGCCGTAAAATTTGGGAGTAGGAGCATAGCGTGTAGATTTTTTTTTTTTTTTAAGTGGGGTTTAACGTCGCTTTCAACTGCCATGGTCATATCACGACGGGGGTTTTACCCTCCATTCGCAGGAAACTCACAAACCTGCTACTCACATTGACCTCACCCAGCCTGAGTGGGGCCGGGAAAAGCCAGCGTCACGAGAATTAGAATTTGAATGGTCACCCATCCAAGTCTTAACCTCGCTGGATGTCGCTTAACTTCGGTGTTCTGAAGGGAACCGGTGTATTCAACATGCCATCGACGCTGGCGCGTGTAGATTTGCTATGGTAGGAGTGCCAGAACTAACCAACTTTGGGAGAAGCAAAGAATTAAATAAATTTGTGAAATCTACACCAAAAAAAACTCAATTTTGCAATTATTTTGCTGCTATCAACACAATCAGAAGAATAATGAAACGGGACCCTACAATTGTTTATTTCTCTGCATCGTGTGAAATCACCGGCCGATAAAATCGCAAAGAGAAATGAAAACGCATTCTTCTTTGTTTACAAAACAAAATCGAAAAGAGCGCATTCTTCCGCCATTTGCATTTCAGCGGCGTCCGAGTACAGTTCCTCAGAAATTCTTCAAGTGAAGTGACCGGTTTCCGGAAGTTATTTCTAAGTTTTATCTGTATTTATCTCACTAATCCACAATGACCGAAGACTATTTCTGGGGTAAGTTGATTCCCAATAGTGTAGCCCTGTCATTTGCGAATTTCCCATACATGGTCCCCAGAGAATTCAGTTTCCTTCTTGCACAATTTGGGTGCTCTAACCTAACAGGGAAACTTGTCTGGAACTTCACATTAACTACTCACTCATGTCTTGAAACTGAAGAAAAAGTCATTAATTCATTATTCGTAACTCCTTTTCTCTACCCTAAAACTTTTCTCGATCCTGTAAACTCAATTAGCCTTCAAGCATTATCAATTAGCCTTTCTCTTCGTATTTCCTCGAACCTCATCTGAAATTTTGACAATAGGCAAGTATTTTGTTTGGTAAAGCCTTGACTGAGTTGCTTTGTCTCATTAATACATTAGCATAGGTTCCATTATGCTCGCCTTCCTCTTCATTGGAAAATCTAGGAATTATGTTTATTGATCAATTCTTAATTGTAAAATCTGAAGTTCTTAAAGTATGAAACTTTAAATGTTCATTGAGCTTGATGTTTCAATTTATACATTCATGTTGTCCCATCAATGAAGAGCTCACATAAATATTCTTTGTTTTTAGTCAATAATGTCCAATAATCATTCTATAACCTCATTTCAAGTTACTGGCATAAACATGAATGGGCAAAATTTATATCCCTCACTTATACCTTTGAATGTTCCCCTGATGTAGTATATGTACCCAAGCAAAGTGTGGTCAATCATAGATTTAAAGTAAACCATTCAACACATGGTCTTTAATCTAATGAACATATTTCAGTTTGGCAGGATTCAGTTGTTCTTAAAACACCTTTCCCAACCTATCATGAGGATTCTTTTCTTTACCTTACTGAAATATTCTCAGACCATGTGGATCTTTCTGTTCTTACACCAGGGCCTTCTTCTATGAAGCTTTCTCACTCTCAGTTGCCAAATCTCTCAACTGAACACAATCTTTTCTTATTTAAACAAAATTTGATGGTTGAAAGGGAGAATTGAGGATTTTAAGGTTGTTGTTGTTGTAGCCAGCTTGGCTACAGCTGGAGGGGTGAGTGATGGTCTCCAGCAAACTTTATGTTAAAGTTGGCCCTACCCAAAATTCTTAAATGAGAGCCCTTTCACAGTTTTTGGGATCATCACTTACAATTACATGTGTAACAATGGCCTCATGGGTGAAGTGGTTGAATGTACAACCTTGTTTAGCATAATGATAACCTTAGCTGAGAATGCATTTATCATTAAAAATTAAACAGGTTGATAAATCAGTAATTCGCTGATAAATTCTGTAGTATCAAATGATAATTTTAATGGATTCCTTTGGGAAACATCATTTGGTGTTGTGTTGGTGTGCTTCTCAATGACAATTTTATATATTCTGTAAAATATCATGGACCAAAAAATATAATCAACTGTGACAAATGCACCTCAAGACCAAGAAGTTTTGTTTTTTATTATTGACTTGATTATTTTAAACATTTTGATTTCAGGACTGACTTTGGACAGCAAGAAGACACATGACTGCTGGGACCCTGATATTGAAAAAGGTGACAAGAGTGCCGATTCATCCCAAGGATTCAGAGGAGAACATACACTGCTTGTCAAGCAAGTAAGTATAAAAAATGGGAAAAACTTTACTGAATTTTTTTCAATATCTAATTTGATTTTGTAAATTAATATACTCACCCAAACAATATAAACAATTTTACCTTGAAATTTTTGTATTATTATTTTTTCGTTTTATTTCTCATATTTATACATAATATGGTAATAAATATTATTCTATGGGCTAGCAGTAGCAAACATAGTATTCAATTGTTGATAAGGAGATGTTGATATTATGATGAGTGGGACAGGAATCTTCGGAGCAAGCGACAATTTTCGAGCAGGACAGCTTTTTGCATTTCATGTACAAGTGATAGAGGCAGGTTGATTTTTTTAGTGTGGGTGTAGAAACTGCGATGAATTACTCCGTTTGTGGATATGATGACGGGGATGGTTTCTACATTTTCTATGTTCCACATGTTTGAGATTTCCACAGCCAGATCTTGGTATTTGTGGATCTTGAGAGCTGTTGAATTTAATATGTTATGATCGGCTGGGATGGCAATATCAATTAGTTTGACGGAATTGTTGATTTTGTCCACCAGTATAATATCGGGTCTGTTGGCTTCAATTCTTCGATCTGTAACAACCGTCGAATCCCAATACAGCTTTGCTATCGAGTTTTCTAGAATTGGTTCTGGGTGGTATTTATAGAACATTATTTTTTTCTCGGATAGTTTGAAAGTTAGTGCAAGATATTGGTGCACTAATTTAGCTGCTGAGTTATGACGATGTAGATAATCAGAGTTAGCCAGGATTGAACAGCTAGATGTGATGTGTTGGATGGTTTCAGGCATGCTTTGACATAATCTACATCTATCATCTATGTTTTGCTTCAGAATATGTTTCTTATAATTTTTTGTCGCTATTACTTGATCTTGGATCGCGAGTACAAAACCTTCTGTCTCTCCATAGAGTGAGCTCTTCCTCAGCCATGCATTAGAGGATTCATGGTTACTGTCCAGAGTTTCTTTGAATCGTCCGTGCAAGGATTTCTGTTGCCACTTGTTGATCAGTGTTTCAGTCTGGATTTGTTGGGGCATTTCATCTGTTCCAAGATCAAGTGCTGATAAGTTGTTGTCAGCCTCGATGACTGCGGCATGAAGTGGGGATGTTTCTTTTTTGTTGAAAAAGTATGTTTTCAAGTTTTTCTTTTCCTTCTGTGCAAGTTGTTCGAGACATATCATTCCTCTACCGCCTGATGATCTGGGTAGGTATAACCGTTCAGTACAAGCACGGGGATGGTGCATACGGTATTGAGTCATTAGGACTCGAGTTCGTCTATCCATAGCTTGAAGATCTGTTGTCGTCCATGGTATTATTCCAAATGAATAGGATATGAATGGGACGCACCAGCTATTATATGCTTTTATTTTATTTTTCCCGTCAAGATTTGTCGATAATATTTTCTTTATCCTTGTTACGAAACCATCAATTAACTTTTCTTTTACATCAGTCTTGTTGAACACAAGATCTTGAAATATTCCTAGGTATTTGTAATAGGAATCTATGGATGGAAGAGTACAAGTTGTGAGTGCTAGATTGACATTTTCATGGTGCAATATTTTTCCTCTTTTGACTTCTAAAGTAGCACATTTTTCCAATCCAAATTTCATATTGATATCCGATGAGAAGATGGAAGTGGTCTCAAGGAGTGACTGTAGTTCTACTTTATTCTTTGCATAGATTTTCAAATCATCAACATAGAGCAGATGGGATATGTTGAAGTCTGACGCGCTATTGAGTTTGTATCCTTTGTGAGTGTTGTTGAGGATGTTGCTAAGCGGGTTCAACGCAAGACAGAACCACTGCGGACTCCAGCCGTCACCCTGAAATATTCCTTTCTTGATCGGGATGAAATCTGATTCAAAATTTACAGGTACGGTGTTATATCTGCTCTCTGCTGACACAACCAAGGATAATTTGGTACACCATGCATGCATACTATGTTTCAGGAACTGAATAAGCACGGGGTCGATTTTGTAGATTTTTAGTATTTCTAACAACCAACTGTGTGGTACAGAATCGTACGCCTTGGAGTAGTCCACCCAGGCTACTGAAATATTCTTGTTTCTTTTTTTCGCTTGAGCACATATTATATTATCGATGATCAGCTGTTCTTTGCAGCCGCGTGAGTTTTTGCGACATCCCTTCTGATTTTCACACATAATATTGTTTTCAGTGACAAATTTATCGATCTTGAATTGAATGATGCTAGTAATTATCTTATACATTGTATTGAGACAAGTGATTGGGCGATAATTCTTTGGATTTCTTAGATCACTGGATTTAGGTTTTAAGTAGGTGATGCCTTGATTGAGGAATGCTGGTAATATGGTGGGATTTTGAAAGACATTATTAACATGTGTTACAAGGTGGACATGAACACTTGTGAAATATTTCCACCAATAATTTTGAACTTTATCCAAGCCAGGTGATTTCCAATTGTGTAGTTTATGGATTACATGTTTTATGTCTTGTAAAGTTATTGCCTCAGAATTCATAGGGGTCACATGTGCATAGTTTTGTTTTTCTTCTTGTATCCATATATTTTTCTTATTATGTGTTGCATCACTTGACCATTGATCTTTCCAAAAGTTCACAACTTCTTCTTTCTGAGGTAACAGATCATTTGCTTGTTGGGAATTATTGTTGTTTTTAGTCTCCAAGTTTTGATAAAACCGTTTTTCATTAGAAATAAAAAGTTTATTCTCGTAAGTTCTTCGGTAGGATTTGTTATAGCGACGTAACCGTTGACTAAACGCTGCTATTTTTTGTTTCAAATTATCCGTGATGTAAAGGAATTTTCGGTCAAAGTATTGATGCCTTGGGTCCATACCATATTTATTTAGAAGAGGCAAATATTTCCTGGCTTTATTACTTTTCCAATTGTACAACTTTGTGAGGTCGGATCTAAGCGTTGCTATGCGTCTCTCGAGTCTTATGTGCCAGTTGGGTTTTGTATGTTCTTTTCGTCTGGTTGGTTGTGAGCTGTCTGGTATACTGATGTTTAACAAAGAACATACTGTGAGAGCTGCAACATATATAACTAAGTTGATGTGTTGTAATGAGGTATACACAGGCATTTCTGACAGGAGGAATTTATCAACTTGTTTCACTTGGTTTTCGGTGGAACGATCATATGGTACTCTTGGAATGAATGGTCTTTTTTGAGGTTCAATATCTTTATATTTTTCAAAAAGGTCTTTAAATTCGGCCTGAATGAGATGCATTGACTCGTAGGGAATTTGGGAATGAGCTGGTTCATCTGGCGTGAAAGAACTTCTCATGCTCAACTCGGCTTCAGGTGACACGTTCGGTTGAGTGTTGTTAATTGGTGGTCTAATATCAGGATCTTGAGCCACTGGAACAAGGTTTTCAGTAGTATCTTCTTGGTCATAGTTGGGCAGTGATATTTGCAATTCTTCAGAGATCTGCTGCTTGATACGTTCAATTTGGGTTGTGTCCAGAAATTTGTTTTTGGTCATTATTTGGAACCTTTGGTCGCATACTCTTTGCTGGGTAGCTGTCGAATCTGGATAAATCTTCTTCCATTCGTTGTGGAACTTCTCTCGATAACGTAGAGTGTCTGTCTCGCATTTTGTCGCTCGAAAATATGACCGGATAATATCAACGTTCTCCTCATACGACCAACGCTTTCGGGAAAGGACAGCAGGAACCGTGGGCTGCCGCCTTGATCCCATTGATAACAAAACGAGGTATTAAATCACATTGATAATTTGAATTGAAAATTTTCAAAAATTTCGAGAAAATTACGCGGAGCAAAGTTTCGCGAGACGGTGTCCAGTCAGTTAGCTGGCTAACTGACTGGACACCGTCTTATTATTATTATTATTATTATTTTTTTCAAACCAAGATGTTGATTTTAGGGCAGAGATCAGAGATGAAAAACACTGAAATTAGAAGTCCTTTGTTAATATTACATTGTCAATGATGATACTTAACTTATGTCTGTACCCACTACTCTGACTTATCTATGATATTATCTTTGCAAAATCTGAGACAATGTACAATACTCCTTTACCTTTATACTTAAATTATTTCATGATCCTTGAATCATAGGAGAACATATACCTCTAGTTTTTTTCTTGGCCTTATTTAGGTTCCAAACATCTTAGTGAAATAAATCAATGATGACTCATTATATATCTGTACACTACTACGTCTGATAGAAATATGATGTACAAGCTTTGTTTCTGAGACACGTTTCACTTCAATATGCACCTGCTATTTATTTGCTCTATATTTTAGTTTAATAACAATATTTAGTAAACCACCAGTCAATGATGACTCATTATATATCTGTACACTACTACGTCTGATGTTGATGTGATGTACAAGCTTTGTTTCTGAGACAAGATTCTACCTACTGTTATTTTTACCTTTATTACATTTAGATACATCCTTTCATATGGTTATTATCAAAAGTAGACACCAAGAAAGTAAATCCTGGTGAAGTTGTTTAGAGGGTAATGTGAATTTTATTCTTGTTTTAGGCTGTGATAGGTGCCAATGCTAAAGAAGGAGAAGTACATGTTGTTGAGGTGGAAGCAATGGGTTTCCGAGCGGACATAAAACTGCCCATAGTAGTTCTTAAAGCAGGTGTGAACAATCATGCACCCCTCGATCTGCTGTTTCCTGACCCACCCGTCACATTCAAACTGGTGAAAGGAAGTGGCCCAATATATTTGTTTGGAAACCACTCCGTTGGCACAGGTGAACCCATGGGAGAAGATGATGATGAAGAGAGCATTGATGAAGACTTCAGTGATGAGGAAGCTGATGAATCTGAAATTCTGTCCAAAAATCTTGTAAGTAAAAACTGATGGGATATTATTCCATTGAGCTTAGGTGTTTTTAAATCATGTTGTAGCTTTCATTCAGTAAACAGCTAACCTTGGACATCATATTGAAGATAATATGTAAGTTAATTTATTTAGTTCATTATTTACAATATTGTGATAAGGATCTGCTGCTATGATGAGTTATGTTTTGGGTAATTTGCGCCTGAATATCATTTAGGTGTTGAGATCGAAACAATATCTGAGCTTCAGGAACTAGATATGAATTGTAAGCACAACATGTTGTATTTTTTTTAAAATTAACATAAAATATTAAACAGCTCCTCAAACCATGAACCATCAGGTATAGTCCCCATGATTTGTTGTATTGTGCTATTTACCTATGATTTCACTTGTATCACAGGGTATTTTTTGTAATTTTTTTCCCTTATGCAGACAGTTGAAAGAAGTTGTCAGTGATGAATATTAAACACCTCTTGTATGAGCCTGTATGATTTATACAAAGTTATTCCATGCACTACCAACTGAGACACTCCCTTTTAATGTAATAGAACTAGGTTATGCATCCAAACTAACTGCTGATGGGCAAGCAAAGTCAATGAATAATTTTTTTTCATTTTTAAAATCAAATTAACCAAATTAGGTGTAGGTGAAATTTTGGGTTCATTATTTTGGAGACATGTGATTTTGCCTAGTATTGACATTTTGTGAAGGTCCCAAAATATTGTTAATCTACTGGCCCACCTCTTCAATTGGTCAGACATCCTTGTAATGGAATCACAACAAAATTCGGGTAAATGAAAAGTGGTAGGCCATTTTATATTGGTTATTTTTCAAACAATTTCTTCATATCACATCTGTCTATGATGAACATTAAACACCTCTTGTATGAGCCTGTATGATTTATACAAATTCCATGCACTACCAACTGAGACAGATAATTCCAGAACTACCAAGGAGTAGTCTTTAAACTCAACCAGAACAGTCAGAAAAAGGTTTTGATAGCCAATTTGCTCTTGGTGCTTTCAATTTTTCAAGGTTTTTTTGATTGTGTTTCAGACTGATGACAAAAAAAGAAAACTAAATAATTCAAACAACAAAAAAGGAGGAACACCTACAAAGAAACCTAAAACTGATGATGACGCAGCTGCTGGTGAGTATTGAAACTTCGTCAATTATGTTTATGATATTGAATTTCATATTGTTCTTCGTATCAATAATCAACATCATACACTACCAACCTATACAGGCAAAGATACCAATATTTTTGATACAAAAATGAAATTTATGATGTTGAATTTCTTATACATATTTATTATGTAATTTAGTAATTTATAAATTAATCAATGAAGGTCACAATGAATTTTATAGAGGACATGTGAGAATATTAAGGCTTATCTTGTGGAAATCCAACCAGTTTATAAATAATAATAACATTTATTCATTGAAACAGAAACTGGTTTAAAGTATTTTGTCTTTCTAATGTTGCACCTAGTTTTTCATTGCAAATCTGCACATTGTCAATGATGATTTATTTATTGTCTGTACCCACTACTATGATATTTCAGTGATCTTTGAAAAACCAATCTGAGACATTGTGTGCCTGACTGCTTATTTGGAAGTTTGAGATCATCATAGGATTTGAGCAAATGATCTTTTGTAGCAAAGGATTAATTTATATTTATGACAATTAGCTTCAGTTTTCTCATTCCCTTCTTGTTTACTCATGCAAAATCTATTGTCTATGATGAATATTAAACACCTCTTGTATGAGCCTATATGATTTATACAAAGATATTCCATGCACTACCAACTGAGACAGGATTTTCAAAGAGAACACACATAATAAAGAATGCTGATCTTAATAGATATCTGATGAAAAAAAAAGATTTGCAATGATGATATAAAGTTTTGGGTAATTTGCGCCTGAATCAAGGTGTGTTGAGAAATAACTTTAACATCTGAGCTCATCTGAATTTTGGAATATTTCAATTTTTGTTTGAACAGACTAAAGAAACTTTTAATCTGCTGTCAGAACAGAACTTTTCTAAACTTGGAACTGTCCTTAATGTGTGAATTGTGAAGTCTGTCATGTTATAACCATGAGCAGTTAAATGCTTTGCTATCAAGGTTAAGTATTTTCCTACTTGTTAAGTCATTCTGTAGGAGTCTATGATGAATATCAAACACCTCTTGTATGAGCCTGTATGATTTATACAAAGATATTCCATGCACTACCAACTGAGACTCCTATATTTAGCTTTTTGTAAATTTCAATAGGTCACCATAATGTGATCTTCAAAGAGCATGAAATCAACTTGCTTGATTTTGTAATAATAAATAAATAAATGGACCATTGGGGGTTTTTTTTTTATTAGTTTATTAACTTTTTCTGCTTACAAAAGTCCTGTGTGTCCAGGTTCAACTGAATCACTAATTTTTTGAATCACCTAATTTCTGTCAATGATGAATGATCAACACCTCTTGTATGAGCCTGTATGATTTATACAAAGATATTCCATGCACTACCAACTGAGACAGGATTTTCAGATAGCATAACAAATTAATCTGAGCATATCAAATGAATATCACAGTTTAAAACCAAAGAAGTTGCCATGATGATTTAAAGTTTTGGGTAATTTGCGCCTGAATCAATTTATGTTGAGAAATAACTTTAACATCTGAGCTCATCTGAATTAAAAGGGAACAAAAAATCATTTTTTTTTTTTTCAATAAAAAACTGTAAAAAAAAACTTTCTGTTGCCAGAAAGGAACTTTCTTTGTCCCAACTGTTTTCACTTGATTTTCCTACTTATAGGGTCCTTGGAGTTAATGATGAATTCTTAACACCTCTTGTATGAGCCTGTATGATTTATACAAAGATATTCCATGCACTACCAACTGAAACTCGTGAAGGTCCTTTTTCATTATCTAGTCAAAATCAATGTGTTATCAAATCAACATGAGCACTAATTAAATAGTCTGGTGAATTCTGAACACCTATTTTATGAGCCTGTTTAATTTTATGTTCAGATGCACCATTGTCCATCACTTCTCATGTCTCAAAGACCCCCCTTACTTTTGTTTTCTTTCAGAATAAAACTGATGTAACACCTACTACTGACATGTCCTTGTTCTCAAAAGCAACTCTGGACGGGGCAACAAGAGACAAAGATCTTTGTCTTACTCAAAGTCTGAAACTCGTCAAGTCTCAAGTAATGTTTTCATATCCTTGGATTCTTGGAATGGGTCCCTGTTTCTCACATGATCTTGCACAAGCAATACGTTCTTACACTGTCATTGTGGTTTGCAAGAAGAAAAACCTTGGTCCCTGATCTCTGTCCTGCTTTTTCTTAGGTTACATTCTCAATGGAAAGAACCCAGTACATTTTGGGGTTGTGATCTTTTTTTTTTATTTGTTTTTCTCTCACATCATTAATTCAGTGCCCTACTTACTACACGCGACATTTTTGTTCCTCCAAGTGAAATTTCCTTATGGTATTGACGTTTTTATCTCATGTAAATAAATGCAATCTACTTCTAATTGTGTATTGTGTTGGGTTTTGTGCCAATCACAACACTATTTCATTAATGTGATTGGGTTGATTTAAATGTTGATGACTTTTGGAGAATTTTCATGAAACAGGCATACATGTTGCCTTCTACTCACCAATAGTGGCTGTTGAAGAGGTCCAAGTTTTAGACATGTATTACTAATTTGTTTTCAATGTTTTATGTATTTAAGAGTAAATATTTCACTCTCAGTTCTATCAAAATATGTAACCAAACTAGTATAATGTGAGACAAATTCTACCTCTCTATCATCCACAATAATGTGATGTACTTCTCTACAAAAAGTAACTTTGTTTGTGAAGATAACTTCTTTTCTTTCTAGGACCTCTGAGAAACCACTAAGCCAATATTTTCAGCTCTGTACTGCTACCTGCATTTTTGCTGTAATGGCATGGAAGTCAACCAACAAGAGAAAATGTTGGACACTAGCTTTGTATGTGTATCTCCTCCCTGGTACTTATTATACCAACATAAATGGTCCATGGTCTTGACACCTATGTCTACTTCAGTGTTATTGAAAATCTTTGTACAGAATAACTGTCATTTTCCTCCCACACTTTTTTTTTTTTATCAATCAATGTAAGTCTAATTTACCATTAGATAGATACATGAATTTTCTTCATTTATTTTTATTTTTTCTTTCGTCTGTATTTTTAGTAATGAAATCCTTTGGAAGGCTGTACTTGGTACATTTTGAGCACTGTCTACTGTGAAGGGTTTTAAATTTTGGTTTAAAATTCCTGAGACATTTTAAATTAAAAAAGTTTAATTCCATTAATGTTAAGAATTAAATACAGACAAAAAATTAATAAAAATCGAAACTATCTGTTTTTATTTTGTAATGTACATACATAATAAAATTGTTAATTAGACAATATTTTTTTTTTAACAAATCAATAACTAATTAGTACAAGAGGTAACCAATTAGTGTGCCATCTTATGACTTGAGACACAGAAGTTGAATAGAAAAGGAAAAACAGAATTAATAGGTATAAGTGCTGTTCAGTCAAAGATATTTATAAAAAATATTCTATACAATATACGTACAAATCATGTGGTTGGTGAGAAGATGAAATGGGAAGATATATTACTGGCCTCTAGAGAAAATCAATTGTAAGAGGTTCTAGTAAAAGAAACATCTGAATATGGGTATCAAGCCCTCATTCTAGAAAGCTCTCTTGATCAACAAATCTCCCTTTCCCATCAGCTCAAATTATCCTATTAGGGTGAATTGTGTGAAGGTTGATAAGCAAAGATGTGAGAGTGAAGAGAGCTTGCTAGAACAAGGGTCATGTCTGATGATGCTTCATCTTTTATCATCATGTATGAATAATAATAATATCACCTTATTTATACTACCCAATAAGGACTATTAAAGTCCCATTATTCCAGCAGTAAGCCCAAGACATATTATTATGTGGTAAAAATCCCAAATGGGATGATAGCTTGTCATGTCCCAGTTGGGTTTCAAACCAATGACCTCTTGAATATCTGGATTCACAGAATAGTGCCTTTACCACTGAGCTCCTGGGACAGACATAAGAGGTACTGGAGAATTTTGGATGCATGGTTTGTTGGGGTGTTAAAGTGACCACCTTTACAAAGATATGAGAGGTTGTTGAATGGGTGATGCCTGTCCCTTCTGTTTTAGTAGATATTGAAACTCGTTTCTATCCCGCAAAATAGATCTCCCATAAGCTGTGTGTAATTCTCTAAAGCTAATCTTATTTTTATTTGAATTGCTAGTTGGATCTGGTTTGTTGATGGTTGTACTAGTGTTACTCTGAGTTCCTGACATAGATATGTCACTGATTGTTATTGAGTGCTGCAAAGACATAGGTTGCTGGTTGTTTGAATGGTTCTTATTGAATGGATTCTGTCGCCTAGGAGGTACTTGGGGTGAGTCAGATACAATAGTGCCATCCAGTTCATCAAGTTGCCTTTGCAGTTCTGCAACCATTAATTTCATGTAGTCGTAACTGGCACAGGCAAGTGATTTCATCCATTGCTCCATGGATTCTTGACTATCAGCACCTGTGAAAAAACATTATTTACATGCAAAATAATTTGTTAAGTTAGAAAATGAGAATGATGGATGCTCTATCAAGCTCACCGAGAGTAGTAGTGCCAGTCAACCGACCTATATAAACACAAAACAGAGTTTTAAATTTAGGTACTATGGTAAAGAGTCATGGACAGCAACAAACTAAGAATGATAAAGAAAAGATATGCTTATGCTAGCTCTTGCACCAGTACTAATTTTGAGGTATGATAAGGCCTAACAACAAGCACTTTACACTAAATTTATGATGAAGATTATAATTTCAAATCCAGGGTGTTTATAATTGTATGTTTCTCACTGTAACTGTTTTGGGAATTGAGAAGATACATGACCCTCAAAGGACAAGAACTATTTCTTTTTTCTCTGAAAAACTAGATGTTTTCTTTTTTATATTATTACAGGGAGTCCAACTAATGCTGAAAATATTTTTACTTTATTTTTTATATTGTTACAGGGAGTCCATCTAATGCTAAAAATATTTTTTTTTTTCATGGTCCGGGTGGCTACAGGGGTGTGTGACGTATAAGTTACACTTGTCCTTTGAGGGTTATAAGTAACATATTGTGAGAATAATACTTATTTGGGATATGTATGTACTATATTAGCAGTGGTAATGAACTTTTCACTAGACAAGTCAAGGTAGGTACTAATGAGCTACATGGCTTATACTTACCAAGAATATAGCTTCTGTTTCCTGGGCCATGGAACATAATTTTAAAACTGAATGCATCTTCTGAGTTCTCTGCCAACTCAATTGTACATCCCTCTAATATGATCACTCCAACTGGTTCTTTGTCGTGGCGTTTCTCAAAGTAAAACAACAGGTTTCCTTTGAGAACAAACCACCGTTTTTGAGCTGCTTTGTTTATTTCTCCTCGTTTAGTGAGATATCCTTCTTTATCAACAGGAGTTGTTGAAGTTGCAAAACTGCAGAGGTTTTTATCATTGATTTTCATGTTTGATAACCTGGAGAAGATTGTTGTACAGGATTAATGTTATAAAAAAAACCAACAAAAAGATAGTTCGTAAGAAAGTATAGGGATTGTTAGTTGAATGAGGGGTTGGGTGTTGGAGGAAGCACGTCAATTTGAAGAAAAAGGGAAACCAAGCACCAGTTAAACCAAAAAACACCTCGTATCACAATACTTGTTCCAAGCAACAGTACAGTTAAAGATAGGAATTGTTTTTGAAAAAAGAATGTCAGAAATAATAGAAACAAAATTACACCAGAGAAATGTCCTCGAAATCAAAAATGTACTTGACTCATATATTTTTTTCTAATATTTTATTACGCTTAAATTGTTTTCACAGTTTTCTACTTTTTCAGAAGAATATAATTTTCCAATTTCCACTTTTTATAATCAGTCAAGAGACGTGTGTAAACAAATGAGGATGAGCAAAATCGGAATTTCTGTCTCACTTTTGATGTTAAAAGCAAAAAAGTTTTCCGCCAGCATCCTTGACATCATATTAAGCGCTACCTATCGGGGTATTTTTAAAACTAAAATTGGGGGTCGTTTAACGAATGGGGCTTTCCCACATTTTTTGCAAACCAATTATTCTTATGGTTTAGAACACGCTGATTCTATTGGTGACATCCATTTTCAATTTGGGAATCGCAATCATTGAGAAAATTTCATTTGAAAATTGGAAAATTTGAAGGCCATTGCTAGAAGCCCGCCGATTGAAACTGAGGTTGACCGCTACGCAGCGTTCGTGTAGCATCCTCTCAAAGTTTGAAGCTTCCTAATATGAGTATTGGCAGCTGAATGGTTAGTTGGTTGGGAGCGCTTCCAAAGCCGAACACGGTTGCTTTTATTTTTTTGGATGTCAGCCGAACAGTTCCATTATTCGCGGAATTACTATTAATTTTTCAGTCTAAATGTTGTGTTTCGTTAGCCAGCTAGGATAGCTTGGGTGAGGGGCTTAGGTTAGGTTGAAATTAGTGCAGGGTTAGACCGGGTCGCTGCGCGACCCGGCCTAACCACCTGCACTAATTTCAACCTAACCTAAGCCCCTCACCCAACCATCCTACCCAACAAACTGAAGTCAGTGATCTATCGTGCAATTTCACCTCGTTAACTTTACCTAACCCTACCTTTGCCCATTAAGTCTCATAAAAATAATTATTATTTTAGTTTAAAAATTATAATAATAATAAAAGAAAAAATCATTAATAAAAAAAATGTTACATCAGTTTAAAAAATTAAAAAAAAAAATTGACGAGAGCATAATTTGAAGACATACCCTCAACACGCGCGTCAGAAGCGACATGCTTATACCGCATCGCTACCCAACAGTTGAGAACGGGAGTCAAAATAAGTATTACATAAGCATGAGCAAAAAATCAAGGGTAAAAACTTGATAAGGATGCTACACGAACGCTGCGTAGCGGTCAACCTCAGTTTCAATCGGCGGGCTTCTAGACACTTCGAAATTTGAAACACCCTAATTTTCGCGGGCAGCCATTTTTGTTTTGATGACGTCAAAAGTATGTAAACAAAAATTTTGGAGTTTTGAAATACTACAGTTTCCATAGTTTTCTCATAGGTATCACTTCAATGAAATTGATTTTTTAAGCCTTCAGTGAATGAAAAACAGTATTTAATTTGTTATAATACTATCCTTGATACTATAGCTGACTATTACAAGAATTGATTGTGAAAACAATGTGGAACACGTCGATTGAAAACGCGGTATTCTCTGTAGACTCCTCAAGTCTAGCTTGCCGATACTACAGTCGCGACCTTGGTAATGTCTATTTTCTGTTATCGTTCTGAGAGAATTCGTGATTCGCGAAGGGTTGAAGAGTCCAGCATACTGTCTGTCAAAACCGGTTGCTACGATCGAGTTAGGATGCTGGGCCTTTGAACACTTTGCAAATTCACGTTTCACTTTCACAGAAGACTGATGATATTGTTACTTATTGTTAACACTCCCAATCTCAAAATAGCCACGTGTATACACTGCGAATCAATCACGAAGAAGCATTGTGTCCGTAATTGTTTTAAAACGAAAAAATGCAATACCCAATACGAAGAAGATTTACATTAGCGTCATATTCGATAGTCGGACGTAAAAAAGCAATATAGAGATTCCTTTGATAAAATCTCTAGCCTATACGTATATAAATGGCACAGAACTTCTCATTTTTACATAACACAATAACCTTGTATATAGTTAGTTCGTAATCCAGTTTGTTTCAACATACACACTAAAGTAATCCTTCTCAGATTTACTTACGAGTAAATCCGTAAATCGTGGGGCTTGTAATTACCAATGATGAATTTAAAAATAAACCAAAGCCTTCAACGATTTTTGTCCTAACCACGCTGGACGTTTCTTAACCAAAGCGAGCGATTGGACGGCTGGCTGCACTTGAATTTGGTTTGCTAAGTACGTCTGCAGCACGCGTGAAATACACGCGTAAATTGAAGAAATTGGCCATTGTAAAAGTCCTTACTGCAGGTAAATTTCCACTGACAGCCTTTGCAATGCCGTCATCTACTGATAATTTAGACATTGTTAGTTAACAGTAAAGTTTAAAATACTGTATTAGAGTTAAAATTCACAAATTTATTACAGTTTTAAATCGACTCTTCACATTCAACTCTAATGTAATTCTACACACAAAATTCGAAGTAGCGTTTCAAAATTGTTTGTTTACATACTTTTGACGTCACAGCGTAGGCGACCAATCAGATTGCGTTATTTCAAGGAAGACCTTTGGAGAGCCTTTTCATCCCTAAGGAATGACTTTTTTAATTTTTGGACATCAAAATCGTGTTCCTCGGGTCTTTTTACATTAGAATCAATCATCTGCTCGAAAAAAATAGTCATTTGGGAAAGCCCATTCATAATCGTCTTGTGATTTTGGTTTTTTATTCAAATAGTGCTTTCTGCTTAAAAACTATGGGATAATAATCCTATATGTCACAAGTCATCATCATCAATCATCAGTGTGCAAATGCTAGACCTTTTCGGTGTAACCACTCATTTAATTTATCACACCTTAATTATTAATGTTAATTTCTTTCAGAGTTAAAATGCCCCTTCAATTTATTTTGTACAGATGTTTTCGATGATTATTATTCGAATTCAAAACAAAAATCGATCTCTTCTGTCTGTCTCGTTCTTATCATCTTATCTATACTTTACTTGTTTTTTGAAATTTTGAATTTGAATGAAATTATTATAACATTTTACAACCCTGAAGGCAAACGTCCTTTTCTGCAGTTATCACAAGATTTGAAGCAAATTATCTACTATACTGATTGGGATAAAAAGCTGTAAACTATTTAACTGATCTATCAAAAATATCATGCTTTTCAAAAACTCTGTCTCCCTGCTTTTCTTCTGTGTGGTTCTACTGGTGTGCAGAGGTGATAAGAAGAAAGACTCTGATAAGAAAACTTTTGTAGCCACTAATAAGTGGCAAACGGTTGAAGAAGGTAATTTTCTATTCCCTTATGTTTAGGCACACTGTCACAGTCACTTAAAAATGAAAAAAAAACCTCTAAGTTAGGTGAATATACCTATAGCTAAAATTAAGGTCTAGGTGAAAATGAAAACACTGACTCTGATTAGTGATTACTGTATCTCTGGTATTATACTCTCTATTTTCAATATGTAGATTGAGATCTTATGGGAATACCAATTTTGTGGTCCAACATCAATGCAGCAACAATTGAGTTACTAATCAATGCAGTTGTAAAGTAGTATTGTCTAAAAATGACAAATAAACAGACATAAATCTTCAATCAGGCTTTATTTACTGTTTGTATAACTTTGTTAATTTTACCTACTTATTTGAAAGTTGTAAATAATAAAGTTTGATTGAAATTTAAAAAAAAAGTGTAGGTACCTGATGCAATGTCCAGTGAGAATTTCTTAATTCTTTTCATTGGGCATGTATGTTAGGTTTGGCCAGCCACCACAGTAAATATATTATTATTTTTTCAGATGATATTCTTCCATCAGGACTTCACTATCGTATGAACCTACAGTCTGGAAAGAAGGAGGCAAAACTAGTAGAATTGAATGAAAGAAATGATGATACATCCCTCACTTATGATAGGGAAAAACAGAAAGAAAAAATTGAAGACAAAGTTGCTGACTCTATTAAGAAAATAGATGATGAAATCAATTTGGTATGTTTCACGTGTTTTTTTGTTGTTGCAAATCTTAGCATATCATGGAGAAGGAGTATACTTACTATGTAATAGATTTATTTATTTCTTGTAAGAATATTAATGAAGTATTATAATACAGCCTCCGTGGCGTAATGGTTGTGACTACTGCCCGTAGTCCAGAGATCCTGACTTCAATCCCCGGTCGGAGCAGACTTTTTGCACAGAAAATTCTGTCCCCTCCAAATATGTGAGGCTGGCAATTCCGGCTTTACCCAGGCTGGGTGAAGTTAATGTGGGTAGCTAGTACGATTCCCAGCGAATGGAGGGTAAAACCCCTGTCCTAATACAGGACGTAAAATTAAGTAGAATCGTTCGCGTCAGGAAAGGCATCCAGCCATAAAAATGTGCCAAAACCAACCAACCACAACCATGAGGTTGAACAACGTCGACCCTGCTTAAGCGGGATAAGACAGAGTAAAAGAAGAAGAAAGATAATACTGTGACCGATTCAACCAAGAAAGAGAGGATTGTTTCAGAAAAATAGGAAAACAACTTGCTCCTGGAAATACAGTAGAAGAAATGCTGAGAAGCAAAGTTCAAAGGAATACCATAGAAGAATTCATCCGCAAAATCCTGAACGTGAAGCCCACCTAAGCATCTGCATTTGAAGTAATGTTTCTTCAACGGTTCCAAATGCAGATGTCTAAGAGGGAGAGGAAGGTTTTAGTGGTTAAGTGTACACCGTTGCAAGCACTAGTCCCACACTGTTCACTAGGCTGCTGCATGTAGCATCTATAGAAAAAAAACGCTTGCATACGAGTCTGCAACCATTTCGACATTTTCATCTTTACTATTCAAGGTCCAAAACCCAACTGACCAAATTTCGTATTGTGCGCATGACACACACTTTCCCTCTTCTCTTAGGGTTGCAATATCGAAACGAAAATATCGATATTAGGTATATCGATAATATCGAAACCATAATATCGATATCCGATATTAGAAGACTTCTCTCCCTTTACAATTCGATATTTCGTTACATAATATCGTTACACAATTTCGTCACATAATTTTGGTTATGTGCCAGAGCAAAGACATGAAAATGTCAAAAATCATCTGGATTATGTTGGTATACTTACGTATTGAAGCTTTCTAATATATGTCATAATTATATTACATTTTTTATATAGAAGATAAGTATGCGAATTAAGTCAGTTTTTTTTAAATCTGATGGATTTTCAAGTACCTGTTTAAAGTGCTTAGAACACGATAGATTAACACGTTCGTTACCGAACGGCCATATGTGGATGTTTTTGTGTTTTTCCGAGGGACCGAAAACACACATGTGGCTGTTATCAAAATTTTAACGAGGGACCGGACATCCATATATGGCCTTTTGGAGGTAGGTTGTTAGTATTAGAACAGATATAGGATCGATTCTTGTACAAATACGATGCCAAATATGCAAAAAAAAAACCTGGGGACCAAAATTTGGTCCCCAGGATGCAACAGCAACTTTACTGCCTGGTCCCTACGTAAAACTTGAAAAAATTGGCTTGGTAACGAACGTGTTAAAAATAGTAGTTTTCATTCATTCTACTTTGTATAGCTGATTAAAATGTACTTTATTTCCATAGCATCCTGAGCTACAAACATTAGACACAGCTCAGGAGGATTCACTGAAGCAAATCACCAATAGTGGCAAAAAAAAGCGAGAGGAGTTTCGAAATTATGAGGAGTTGAAATCAATTTTTGAAGAGATGAACATCACTGTTGACACTGATGTTGAAATCATGAACAAACTTTTTTCAAGTTTTGAACTGCCTCCCAATGGGGAAGAAGATAAGAAATTGGAGAAAGATGTGATAAGGTTTCTAAAGGACTTTGAATATTTGGTGTCTCAGATTGATAATGCGCGACATTTTATGAGTCAGAATGGGTAAGTTGCTCTTTCTTCCTTGCTTGGAAAGCATTTTAAATAATTATGTGAATTAAAAATGTATATATTTATAGGGGAATGTTTCTTATCCATGCATTAGATCTGGATTACCATAACAGATGTAAAAACATAATAAATGCATGGGTTGTCTACATAAAGACTATAAATAGTTATTTACTCTGAATAAATTGTACCAATTAATTGATAATTATTATATTTAAATTTGTATATCTTATTGAAGCATTAAGTGATACTTTGTTTCAACTACTAACAAAAAAGAAATTCTTTAGGCCTACACCAAAAGTATTTGTAATTGTAAAAAATACTATTAATGTGATCTTAGAATAAACATGTATTGTAAAACTTATAAAATAGACTACAGTGAACCAAAACGATTTCTAAATTTTATTGTTGATGTGGGACAATGCTGCAAATTCCAAATGATTGCTTAAAAAGGAGTCACTTTGGACTTTTTTAAAGATTTTTTTTTTTAAATACTAATAATGTGATCTTAGAATAATCATGTATTGTAAAACTCATAAAATGGACTCTACAGTGGATCAAAACGATTCTAAATTTTATTGTTGATGTGGATAGTGCTGCAAATTCCAAATGATTGCAAAAGAGTCACTTTGGACTTTTTTAAAGATATAAATCAATATTGTTTTTACCTCGAAGTCCTTACTGATTTTTCCCCTCTTTCCCAGCAGTATTGCAAATATCATCAGGCCCAGTTTGAACTCGACAAATTTCCAAATTAGGACTGAGGCTCTCAAGCTACTTGGCTCGGCAGTTCAGAACAACATACCCGTGCAGATTCATTCATTAGAACAGAATATTCTGCAACCCGTGCTGCATTTGTTTCATCAGCATGTCATTGGAAAGGAACATGCCAAAGCTGGTATGAAACCCTTGTTTTTTTTTCTGTGAGAGATCATTCAAGACATATATATATAATTATATGTATATTTTTTTTCATCTTTAATTTTAAATTACAAACAAGCTGTTAGCCAGAGACTACTCTCAGTTCATACCTAGTGCCATAACATTCTATAGGTCACTTGAAGAACATATTTATATTTGTACAAAACTCTTGGTAAAAAAAATCTTAATAATGTAAAGGTACTTCTTAAAGTGTAAAGAAAACATATTTTTTTAAATGAAGCAACCAATAAAACCAGTGTTTTTGCTTCAAATTATTTAGATGTCCTGTTCTAAACAATGCAAAATTCTTGTTCAGGACCTGAGCTAGACCATGTGTATAGACTCAAGAGTGCGGCAGTCTACGCCATCTCCTGTCTTCTCCGTAACTTCCCCACAGCGCAGAATGATTTCATCAAGAATGGAGGCCTCAACATTCTGCTCAACGAGAAGATCTTCCTAAACAACTGTGAGAACGGGTTTAAAATTCAGGTATGAATAGAAACATTTTCATTTATTATTTCCTAACTTCTCTTTAACATCTAAGTAATTAGAGACTTGGATTTTATCTTCAGTATGCAAAAAACTCACGAACCAACTTCCCTACATACACCTATATTTTTTCGGGGGGGATCCAGGCACCCTTGACCCCCCCCTTAATTCCGACCTCTTGCCTCCTACGCTGATAGTTCCAAACTGGTGGAAAAAGAGCCAGCAGTCTGGCTAGGGAACTATAAACAGGGAGTAGACCAGCAGTCTGGCTGCTGGGGGACTATAAACAGGGAGTAGACCAGCATTGGCTTGGTTCTGGGGGCCTTGTCAATTATTAGCCTCCTTGTAAAGACAGTGGTAGAAGTGCTGAGTCATTCCTCCACTGTCTGGCTACCATCGTTCACGATGACGCTACCCTATGATGATAATGTATTTTTTTTTTTTAAAGATGAGTGTTTTACAGCCTTTTTTGTTTCGTAGCCATGAAACAGGAGCTACTGTAGACGCTTGTGGTCTGTGCTGTAGCCTGCCCATCCCGTAGTATGCCTCCCCTCTGATGGGCGAGAAGTGACACAATACTTCCCATTTAGGTGCTGGGTCAACACGAGCGCACCGGAAGAATTTCTGTGTTTAAAAGAATTTAAAAGAATATCTGTGTTTCTCACTTTCAGCTGAAGATTGCCTCTCTTCTAAACACGCTGTTACAAGAGCGCTACGACGCTCAAATTCTGCTGAACATTCAACAGTCAAAACTCGACGAACTAAACAATGCCACTAGTTCCGATTCTCTCCACCAGAGTGTCTCGTACGAAGCGAATCTCACGCGTAGTAAATATCTGGAGGCACGCTCCAAAGTGGACCAGTACACTCAGCAAGATCTCGCTCAGTCTTTGCTCAACCTTCGTTGGTGTAGCGTCGTGAGAAATCTGTTTGTCAAGAACAACTACAAGGCGAACATGGAAAGTGTGACGAGCATATTGTTGACAAATTTGAATTTGTGTGACAATTTCGGGAAGGACAAACAGTTGAGGAATATATTGATCAATATGCGGCCGAGCTTTGAGGAGTATGATGAACAGGCAATGCTGAATTTGAGTTTGCTCTACGATGTGTTTGTGATTCAAAGGAGGGAGAAGGTTAAAGTGGAGCAAGAAGAGTTAAGATCCAAAGAGGACTCGAGTGAGAATCAGTTGGAACCTAGCGAAGTAGAGTTGGAAACGAATTTAGAGAATGTTGGAATTCCTGTGAAAGATGAGCTATAGTGATACTTGCCTTGATTGTGACACTGCGTGGTGGGAATGTGGTAGATGCTTTTGAACGTTCCTTTTACCTGCTCAGGGGTACATGTTTTGTTTACCTAAATAATTTCTTTATACTAATAGATTGAGCAATTATTTTGGTCACCTTTTTGAATTATTGTATGGACGCCTAGGCTCCTGTCATGTCCAAAGATTCTATTTTAGTTTCATTAGGTAAATAGTGACCTTTTTAGTTTATCTGATAGGCAACTGCCGAAATCGAAAATGTTACAGCTCGAAATTTCGGCCTTTGTGTAAGCTTATAAAGCTCATTCCGCTATTTGGTTTGTGCATTTTCCATAACATCGAAATCGGCCCTTGAATCACTAGGAGAAAACAAAATACTTAAGATTTCTAATATTAGAAATTTCTTGGAAGTAAAAAATGCTGACATCGCGATGCCAAAGTAGGAATACTAAATCGCGGACTGGGCTTTCTAGAAATGCTTTCAAACGATTATTTATTATTTTTCTTCCGAAATCAGGCGCGTCTTAGCGAAACAGTACGCCCCGGAATCTGAAGTTTATAAGCTTCTAATCATAGCGGAAGTACACATTTTCCAGGAAAATCTGTAACTTTTAATAAAATTTCCATAACTCTTGTGTTTTACCTTTCAAAGTTACAAATTTAAAAATTCTCCTCTAAGAAAGACAGAACTGCCTTCGTCTGTTTCACCTCTCTGACGGAATTTGGCGGAACTAACTGCCCAGGAATAGTTCGGTTTGAACAGTATTATGATTTTATACTGGGAGAACATTTTCGATTTTGCGGAAAAAGCAAAAGCTTTTCGGATTTCACACATCCTAGATCTTACACTGCTCATCGGGATTTTAACATTTCTCAAAAAGACGCGATCTGGTATTCTTTACTACTAAGGGCGAAATTAATAGACGTTTTTGTAATACCGTACTGTGTAAGATAGGGAAAACCGACGCTTAGCAATGACTTGAGATATAAAATTTGTCTATTAATTTCGCCCTAAGACGTAAATTTTTTTTTCTTCCTAAGTGTTTGAAGGGCTGATATCGAGTGTTGTTCGGAATGTTCGGTAGCTCTTAAGGGATATTTTCCATATTTAACAAAAGTTATTCATCCGTGGTACCCCTCGCCCAGTTACGCTAATCGAACATCGGGGTTTTGAAAATTGCAAATTACCTGATCGGGGACATTCTCAACTTTTAGCCAAAATTTGGACTTTGAGCATTTGGAAGACACCAGATCGCAATGGGTACGTTTTTTTCTCGATCAGCGCTTTCGGCTGTTGCGCCTAACATATGCGAGTCTGTAGTTTTGCACTGCCCCTAGGCACTATAACAATACCACTTTCCTACCAAGTTCTTTCACTAATTCTAAAGATGTTGGACTGTTCAAAATAAATAACAAAGCCTCTTACGATCTGTTCTATTATAAATTAATAGCAGTAAAGAAGAACTTAAATTGAATCCTTTAATTTTATTTGTACCAAAATAATATTACATACTGAAAGAAAGGAAAAATGTACCAATGTAAATCTACATTAAAGAGCAATAACAGTAGATATTATAGGACTTCATTTCTTGCGATAAAAGTTTAGATAATAAATCGCTACTTAAAGTAAGTTTATGTATGTATTGTATACTTACTTTAGAATCATGCTTTAATTTGAACATTCTAACACTGTCCTATACTTTTTGTTTTGTTTTGAGACTGATCCTTAATTTATAACTATGTATTTGCAATATAAACTTAAGCACGAACTAAAGGCAAATTCACCTTTAAAAGTGCTCCACAAAATGACAAATGGTAAATGACATCTTCTATGATTTTCCAAAAAAAAAAAATTGAAGTATTTTTGAACCTTGTTAAAGTGGTCCTCAACTAATTTAAAAATATGAAAAATGTCTTATAATTTAATTTCCATTGAGTTTGGACTTTATGCTGTTAGTGTTAAATTAACCAAAAAACGGCGCATTACTCTCTCTAGTGAGCAAGTTCGCGTCGAGACGACCCCTTTTATGTCTACTCCTAGTCTTATTATTACCAAATTCTATCAAGTTTTAGTTACAAAGTGATTTTTTAAAAAACAAAACTTCAAAGGTAGTAATAATGCCTATGACATTCTCTTTCAAAATCTCTTACTTACTTGAGGAATGAATAATAATTATAATACTCTTTAGTGGAAAAGGGACTATAAACAATAAGTCTGGCTGAGGGACTATAAACAGGGAGTAGACCAGCATTGGCTTGGTTCTGGGGGCCCTTGTCAATTATTTGCAAAGACAGTGGTAGAAGTGCTGAGTCATTCCTCCACTGTCTGGCTACCATCGTTCACGATGACGCACCCCTATGATGATGATAGCAATAACCACCAGGCGAGTTGATTGCTCAGAGAATTTTCTACCTCCTAACCCTTACTTATTATTACGTGGTCAGTTACTCCAATAAATTGGGAAAAATCCAAGCATTAAGTTCCAATCCACACATCACGGATCCATGCGCTAGACTTGTGGATTTGATGTCTAGCGCCGTAACCACATCCACTACCAATGCTTGGTGAATCACTAGGCAAGAAGTCAAGGGAACCGACTTGTAACCTGGAGGTCGGTGGTTCAAGTCCCGGGTTCAGTGTAGATTTAGTAAACGAGTTTGAGCAGTTGTGACATCACGAAAGTGATTAACACAATATACAAATATGATAACTACCACTAGTCAAGGGACGATTTATTGCATGTCCTATGGCCTACTATACAGGGTGGGGCAAAAGTCTGGAAACCCCTGAATAACTTTCGAATGGCTTCTTCGGTAAAATTAATTTTTTTTAAGGTAAACCGGGCTAATAAGACCTTCTTTTAGAGGGGGATCGATTTTTGTTACCGGCCCCCATGTCGGGGCCAGGGGGGCCAACTTCATTTTTTTAAATACGAACCCCCACCTTGCGATACATTTTTGAAAAGGTCTTTAAATAAGAAATACATCGGTGCAAATTTTATTTTTTTAATATTAACTGTTTGCAAATGGCGTCCAACTTTGTGTATGCAGTAAAGTCTGGAAACCCCCGAATATCTTTTGAATGGGCTTTCTCAGTAAAATTAAAATTGTGCACGGTAAGTCGGGGTAATTAGACCTTTCCAAAAATGTATCGCAAGGTGGAGTTTCGTATTTAAAAAAATGAAGTTGGCCTCCCTGGCCCCGACATGGGGGCCGATAAAAAAAAATCGGTCCCATTCTAATATAAGGTCTTATTACCAAGGATTACCGTACACAATTTCAAATTTACTGAGAAAGCCCTTTCGAAAGATATTCAGGGGTTTCTAGACTTTACTGCATACACAAAGTTGGACGCCATTTGCAAACAGTTAATACTAAAAAAATAAAATTTGCACCAATGTATTTCTTATTTAAAGACCTTTTCAAAAATGTATCACAAGTTGGGGGTTCGTATTTAAAAAAATGAAGTTGGCCCCCCTGGCCCCGACATGGGGGCCGGTAACAAAAATCGACCCCACTTTAAAAGAAGGTCTTATTAGGCTGGTTTACCGTACAAAATTTTAATTTTACCGAAGAAGCCATTCGAAAGTTATTCAGGGGTTTCCAGACTTTTGCCCCACCCTGTATAATAACTATCTATAGGAACTAATTTTTATTTCGTAGCCATGAAACAGGAGCTACTGTAGACAGTTGTGTTCTGTGTTGTAAATATCAATCGTGAGTTATTTTTTTTCTTCAGAAATACACCTTGTATTTTTATTTCATTATTTCTTACATTTTTATTTAAATCCTATTAAATGGGCTAGCAAGTTGACTATTCTACAGGGGTAACAGGATGATGTTTTTTCCCTTGAAGTACCGAGAAAAATATAATGTTATTTTATAATTTTGAATTCCCTACACTACATCCACAAATGGTTTTATGGTTAATAGTGTAACAAATAAATAAAATGAATAAATCTTCCTAATTCATATTATTTCTCCCAGTATAATTATCAGAAGTAGAATTGTTTTATAGGTTTTCAAAAAAAACTTTGTCCATTTTGATATTTTTACTTCTTTAACTGTTAATCAATCATACTCTTATAGGTAGACAAGCAGGCTGTCGCCCGCTTTGCGGGCCGAGGCATGGCCGTGAAAGCAAAAAATCCTTTTTCGCCAATGGCAGGTGTTGTAGTGGGAATTTCGAAAAATCCCATCTTATTGCACATCTAGACTATAAGACAAAGCTACCTACCAAATTTCAGCTTCCTAGGACTTACGGTTTGGGCTGTAGAGCGATGATCAGTCAGTGGTCAGTGAGTGACTTTGACATTTATATATTAAGATACCTAGTACATTGTGAGAGAACATTAGAGAGTGTTTTTTGTTGTTCTTGTTGATGATTGTTTTGTAAAAAAAAAATAAAGTGTAAATAAATATGCCTGTAATAGCATTCACATTCTACTGGCTATTTTTGTCCCTACTAGGTGAGGATGATTTGAGTAGTTGAGTTGTTTGCCCAGCAAATGGTGGATAAAACCACCGTGATATGACCAGGTAGTTGAAAAAGATGTTGAAACCCAAAAAACAAACAGTATTTTCTTCATGAAAAGATAACAGATTCGAGTTGGCAAGTTCAACAGATGGTCGCATATCTCCTTGCTACCAATGCATTATAATATCTCACAAAAAAATATTAAAATTACACTTGCCACCAATACATTATAATATCTCACAAAAAAAATTATACAAAAAAATGGGGTTCGGTGGAAGAGAAAGCCACAGGCTTTAACCTCGCCCCTTGGTTCACTACATATTCTATATATTTTTTTTTTTTTTAGCATGTCCTGTTTTGTTGAATGTGTGTGGTTGACCAATAAAGAGTTAAATAATAAAAATATTAAAATTACACGACAGACAACCTCGCATGTGTAGAAATCTGTTTCAATACTTCCAATCAAATCAAATAAGTTTATTGTGATCAGTGGTATAGCTAGACCTACATTTCGGGGGATCAAACTCAGAATTGAGAGTCAGATTTGACTTCAAAGTCCGCACTATGAAACAGGATTAGATTAATCTAACACGCCCTCTAGTTTCAATCACAGCGTATGTATATCAGCTGTTAGTTGGATTAACAAATCCTATGATACTGTCCCGGTAGCTCAGTGGTGAAGGCGGCACTCTGTGAATCCAAAGACTCCAGAGGTCGTGGGTTCGAAACCTAAGACATGACATGTTATCCTCCATATTGCGATTTTTACCACATAATAATATGTCTTGGGCTTACTGCTAGAATAATGGGACTTTAATAGTCCTAATCGGGCAGTATAAATAAGGTGATACTATTATTATAATCCTGTTTCATAATTCGGTCCTTATTAATTCTTTTCATTACGTATCTTGTCTTAGCTGTACTTCTTTCCTTTAGTATAGGCAAAGTAATGACTCTTCTATCTCTGTTCACATTACGAGTGTTCCTAATGTAATGTTAGATTTAATTGATTGAAAATACCAAAAATAAAATATACGTAGGTACTTAACTAATTAAGTTTGAGTTGAAAACAATAATGTCCCGTATTTTTATTTTTTATATCATTTAAGTATTGATTTTTGTCCCGTATTTTGATTTTTACTTTCCTTATCCTATAATAAGGAAAGTATTGATTTTTGTACATTAATTTTCAGGTTTTCCACTACTTTGCTAGAAACTCATATACCAATATTGACCCCATCTGACTTGGGTGGGGCCAGAGGCAGCCAGCATCACAGGACTCCAAGTTGTTTTTGTTGTTGTTGTTGGAAAATGTAAATATTTATTGATGTTTTAAACAGGATTCTGCAACGTAACCTCAGTCTCCCGACAGCAACTCAACTGCAGACCTCCTGCAGAACAGCCTTCTAATTTTTTTTTTTTAAGTTTCCATGTATTTATATTTCACAATAACATCTTCAACAAACAACGAGGGTTTAGGTACCCACCTTCAAAAGATAAAAAATCTTGTGCTGAATGTGGGGATGATTAGAGCGCGCGTGATTTGCTCAGTGGTTAAGCACTCGCTTGCCATGCGGAAGGTCCCAGGTTCGATCACCGTGCCGACAAAAAAATTGTATTCTTAATTTGGTTATAGTTTTTGTAAAAGGACACCTTCCGGTGCGCTCGTGTTGGCCCAGCACCTAAATGGGTTAAAAATAATAATAATAAGATGCCTGATGACGATGATGAAACCAGCCAGGAACTTTCTGAAGTAACTGTCATCGTGAGGAACAGTCTTAAATTCTACATTGGACGTCTGAGCTACATTACGGTTCTCTTCCTCATCCTCATTGCTGTAATTTTGGTTGTAAAAAAGATTTTTAGAAGAAAAAAAGAAGGAGCTAGAACGATACTAAGTCAAGTAATGAGCAAACTAATGTTTTCAACAAATTCAGATGCATATATTTTTTCAAACAAAATATCTTTTTACATACATGGAATGTTTTTACCGTTTAACCCTAGCACTCCCAAGGGGGGGGCACAAAGTACCCACACCTAGAAAAAATGCTCGTAACTTTGATAATACAATACCAATTTGGCTGAAATTTCATGTAATTGTCAGAAATATTGTTTTTCATATTCTAGTGTAGTTTTTTTTTTCAAACGACAACGTGATTTTTTTCAATGTTTGTCAGAATTGTCCGACCAAATCGCTCCGGCCGGGATTCGAACCCGCAATTCCGCTCCGGCCGGGATTCGAACCCGCAACCTACGAGTCAGTAGTCAAGCATGCTAACCACTAGACCACGGAGGTCTGCTCAAACAATTTACTTACTACAGAGAAATTTACTCAAAGTTTAGAAATAAGTAAATAAGAAGTGTAAAAACCTGATTTCATTGTTCAGAATTGATAAATTAGGAAAAGCCGTTAAATTGGCCTCAAATTAAGAAATTAGTAAAAGAGAAGTGTAAAAACCTGATTTTATTTTTTCATTATTCATAAATAAAGAGAAACAATTGAAACTTTTAAATAAATCAAGATTTTTCTTTATTTTTCTATGTGGGTACTTTGTGCCCCCCCCTTGGGAGTATCTGTTACCTAACAAAGCTTGGGAGTGCTAGGGTTAAAAAAGAATGTGCGCTAAAAATAAGTGTTTCACATACAAGTGTTGTTGAAGAAGAAACAACAAACAATAATGAGAAGAAAATAACTTGTTTTATAACTTTAATAATAGACTAAGATTTTTTGTCATTTGGACTATATTTCACTATACCATAGTCACAAAAATGATGATTATAGTCTTGACTCTACTAGACAAAAAATCCTGGTGTCATATTAAAACTATATAATTGTGGTCATATTAAAACTCTATATAAACCTATATAATTGTGATCTTGTTCGAGGAAAATAACTAGTGCAAAGTTCCCTGGAATGATTTCGATAAACAATAAATTAAATTTTTGTATATTGTACCTGATATTTGTCAAATAGCAAAATGAAACACATGAAATAAACACAATTCAATTACCTAAGCAAAATAACCAGAATTTGAAGAGACAACATTAAGGAACATCGAACCTAATTATTATTTGATTTTTATATTTCTAAATTATGATTTGAAATAAGTTATTGTGAATTTATTATTATTATTTGTGAAATATAATATGAGACTTTGTTTAAACTGACAGAAGAAAAGGGACTCTTACATTGCTGAATAATTTATTTGATTATTTTGCTTAAAAAATCAGAATTTCAGGCACTATATTATAAAAGGAATTCCTTTAAATAACTTAAAGGAATAACTTAAGTTAATAAATAAATAATTGACAAAGAAGCCAAAATAGTTGCTCACAAATAAATTCATTTCAATCGTGAAAAAAAATCGCGATTTATTTAAACAAATAAAAGATTAAACACTAAAAAAAATAGGCCGTTGTACAGAGGAATATCTTTATACTCGCTAAGAGTTATGTTTGGTTCTCCCATTTATGAGGCAAGTATTATAAATTATTTAAAAATATGAAATATTAATTTTAATAACCTGAGGTTCATATAAGGATGAATAATCGTAATAATTGATGAGCTTTTTAGTGATAATTTTCGAGCAATAACTTTACCTCTGAAGTACAGGAAAGAGATATAGGATGTCATATGAACCTCACCTTTGGCGCCGAGTAAGGATACCACACAGGGTAAATTTGCGGTGGCTCTCGGTTAACAAATATTCTCAAGCTAGGGCGAAATTAATAGACGTTTTTGTAATACCTCTGTGGTACGAAGTCAAGGATTGCGTACTGTGTAAGATAGGGAAAACCGACGTAAGCAATGACTTTAGTTATCGATGTTATCTATTAATTTCGCCTTTCGAGTTGTAAACCAAGAGCCATCGCAAATTTCCCCGCTCTGGTATACTAACTCGGCGCCAAAAGGGAGGTTCATATGACATCCTACGGTCGAAATTAATAGACAAATTCTATATCACAAGTCATTGCTAAGCGTCGGTTTTCCCTATCTTATACAGTACGCAATCCGTGACTTAGCGCCACAGAGGTATTACAAAAACGTGTATTAATTCCGCCCTACATCCCTCGTTACCCTTACTGTTGCTTGTATTTTTCGAGGAAAAGGTTTCAGCATTACATTATTGAAGTTGAGAATAATTGTCTGAGTAGGACTTTGTAGATCTAGGGCGAAATTAATAGACAAAATGGAGAAGCGCAATCGGTGACTTAGCGCCACAGAGGTATGCCAAAAACGTCTATTAATTCCGCCCTTAATTTCGCCACTAGTCTCAGCCGAATGTATTCACAAGGTTACGGATTCTATATACAGGGTGTCCCACCAAAGTTGGACACCTTAAATTACTCGGCCCCTGAAAGAGTTTTTGAAAAATAAAAAATCTAATGATACATGCATGACCTAATTATGCAGTTTCAGACTTGATTTTTTTTATGTACAGGGTGGTTCAAATTTGGCGAGAATTATTAATCCCAAATAATTTTTTTTTTTTTAAGTCGGTTTAAAAAAAAATCAAGTCATTATTTCACTTATGATCCACCCTGTATGTAATATTTTTGTTGAAAAAAGTACTCAGGCACCATTTAGAAGTAAAATTATCAAAGAAAATTCAGGTCGATCTATTTAAAAATCGAAAGTTGACACCTCAATTTTTGACTTTTGAACCACCCTGTATTTTTAAAAAAAAGAATCATGACTGAAACCGCATAATTAGGACATGTACCATTAGATTTTTTTTCTTTTTTAAAAACTCTTCCAGGAGCCGAGTAATCTCCAACTTTGGTGGGACACCCTGTATATAAAAAAAATCAGTAGTTCAGGTTTAGGCAAATAACAAAGTTTACAGAATAAATTTGTTGAAGTGAAAACTTCTATCAAAACTCGACTTCAGCGATGATGGGGTTAACAACAAGGTTGTAGGTTTGAATCCCCGCTGGTGCGAAATTTTCCAACGGAAAATATCCGCTATTGAAATAGCACGTGACATTTCCTACTGCAGTAATGCGTTTACCATTACATAGTATAGCAATATGGTATGGTGGTTCTTTACGTACCATTCCACTGCACGAATATCAGTTATTAATAATAATCTGTACAATGCATTTGCTGTAGTTTATTTGCAACTCTTTATAATGCAATTAATGGCTGTAACTGTGGAAAAAGGAGTACCAGAACAATCCAACCTCAACCATGAGGAAGAGATGAATAGACGCCTGCTTTACTTTTCATTGTTTTTATTAAAAACTTTTATCTGTAAATAACTCATATTTACAATAATAACTAGACCTACTCCAGTAGCTATTTAGGATACTATTGTTTTGTGGCTCTATTGTATCAAATAAATGCTCATAAATTCATACATTCGTTGGTATTCGAACCTACAGATACCGCACTACCGGATTACCAGGCAATGCTCAGAGTCTTAGACCACCCGACTATATTTCTTTTCAAGTCTTTCTTTCGATTATTCGATTTCGAACACTATTGCTATCGAGTCAGAGTCACCATGGCAGAGTGAGTTAGCGCGCCAGGCATTGCACGCATGGTGACCTGGGTTCGATTCACAGCGGAGCAGGAATTTTTCTGCTCTGTACTTGGATGTTCGGGGTGCACTCATACCTCGTGAGGAAAAATGAGTAGTTACTGGTATGAGTAACGACCAGTGGCGGCATTACCAGAGTATAAAGAAATGAATGTAATAGAATAATTCGAAATGTAAAGGAGGCTCTTAGTAATGCTGCGCTACCCACAAAAATTGTGAAGAGGCCTTGTGCTTCACCACAAATAAAATCATACATACTATTGCTATCGATATCGATATCGACTCGAAAGAAAAATCTCGATAAAAAAAAATACTCCAAAATCATCTTGAGATACATTCGAAATTCCGAAATCCTCACATATCAGATCCGAAAGCAACGACAAGAGAAAAACAACAAAATTTAACACATTCACTGCCACGACAGCAGGTACCGATGAGAATTCAACACGTTGACTCCCGCCGCCGGGCCTCCTACGACGTGTCCTTGTAGTTATAGAACACGTAGCTCGTGTCGTTGTTGTTCACGGGGAAAGGATAGAGGATGGCGGCCAAAACAACAAAATTTAACACATTCACTGCCACGACACGTACCGCTGAGAATTCAACACGGCGACTCCCGCCGGGCCTCCTACGTGTTGTTCACGGGGAAAGGATAGCGGATGTGTTTGGCGGCCAAAACAACAAAATTTAACACATTCACTGAATTTGTTAAATTTTGTAAAAAAAAATTAACACATTCACTGCCACGAGCGGTACCGCTGAGAATTCAACACGGCGACTCCCGCCGGGCCATTCAACACGTTGACTCCCGCCGGGCCATTCAACACGTTGACTCCCGCCGGGCCGTTCAACACGTTGACTCCCGCCGGGCCTCCTACGACGTGTCCTTGTAGTTATAGAACACGTAGCTGGTATCGTTGTTGTTCACGGGGAAAGGGTAGCGGATGTGTTTGGCGGCCAGATAGGCGGCGCCCGTGGCGTGGCCGGTTTTCAGCTTGATGAGCGAGAACTCTTTCACGTGGACGCGATCCTTCAGGTAGAGTTGACGCTCGAAGCCGGGCCGCACCAGGTCCCAACTCTTCCACACCGAGCCCGAGCAGACGATGGGGAGCCCGCCCGGGGCCTCCAGCAGCTCCTGGGGGAGAAGAGAAGAGGACACAGCGGGTTCAGAGTGGGAGAGAAGAGGACACAGCGGGTTAAGAGAAGAGAACACAGAAGGTTAAGAGTTAAGAGAACACAGCTGGTTAAGAGAAGAGAACACAGAAGGTTAAGAGAAGAGAACACAGTGGGTTAAGAGTGGGAGAGAAGAGAACACAGCGGGTTAAGAGTGGGAGAGAAGAGAACACAGCGGCTTAAGAGTGGGAGAGAAGAGAAGAGAACACAGCGGGTTAAGAGTTAAGAGAAGAGAACACAGCGGGTTAAGAGTTAAGAGAAGAGAACACAGCGGGTTAAGAGTTAACCCTTCAAGTACTTGCGTTACTTATATATTATGTAACACGAAACACGTGTCAGCAGATTTCTTTTTAATATTAAAAACAATATAATAGTACTCATATAACACGTTTTTTAGTGATTCATTATAGTCGGCGGGTTAAGAGTTAAGAGAATAATAGTAGCTCCTGGGAGAGAAAAGAAGAGAACACAGCGGGTTAAGAGAATAATAGTAGCTCCTGTGGGAGAAGTGAAGAGAACACAGCGGGTTAAGAGTTAAGAGAAGAGAACACAGCGGGTTAAGAGAATAATAGTAGCTCCTGGGAGAGAAGAGAACACAGCGGGTTAAGAGTTAAGAGAAGAGAACACAGCGGGTTAAGAGTTAAGAGCAGAGAACACAGCGGGTTAAGAGTTAGGAGAAGAGAACACAGCGGGTTAAGAGTGGGGAGAAGAGAACACAGCGGGTTAAGAGTGGAGAGACGAGAACACAGCGGGTTAAGAGAAGAGAACACAGCGGGTTAAGAGAAGAGAACACAGCGGGTTAAGAGTGGGAGAGAAGAGAACACAGCGGGTTAAGAGTGGGAGAGAACAGAAGAGAACACAGCGGGTTAAGAGTTGAGAGAAGAGAACACAGCGGGTTGAGAGAAGAGAACACAGCGGGTTAAGGGTTTTTTTTTTAGTATTGTTCCAACGAAGAAATTTTACAAGCTCCACTTACAAGAATAAAAAGAAAAAGTTAAGAAAGTGAGAGAGAAAAAAGAAAAAAGAAAAAAAAAAAAACAACAACAATAAAATCAAGTTGGTACATACTAATCCTAGCATCTCCTTACATAATATTTTATAGTGAGAGGATTTCATTGCTAGATCCAATAATTGTGATGAGTAGCATAGATGTAATACATGGCGAATTGAGGCTTTCGAGTAAACAGGGACAGTTTTTAATGAGAAAGAGAACACAGCAGGTTAAGAGTTAAGAGAAGAGAACACAGCAGGTTAAGAGAGTAATAGTAGCTCCTGGGAGAGAAGAGAAGAGAACACAGCGGGTTAAGAGTGGGAGAGAAGAGAACACAGCGGGTTAAGAGTTAAGAGAAGAGAACACAGCGGGTTAAGAGTTAAGAGAAGAGGACACAGCGGGTTAACAGAAGAGATCACAGTGGGTTAAGAGATGAGGACACAGCGGGTTAAGAAGAGAAGAGAACACAGCGGGTTAAGAGTTAAGAGAATAATAGTAGCTCCTGGGAGAGAAGAGAAGAGATGCAGGTTAAGAGTTAAGAGACGAGTACACAGCGGGTTAAGAGTTAAGAGAAGAGGACACAGCGGGTTAAGAGTTAAGAGAATAATAGTAGCTCCTGGGAGAGAAGAGAACACAGCGGGTTAAGAGTTAGGAGAAGAGAACACGGCGGGTTAAGAGTGGGAGAACACAGCGGGTTAAGAGTGGAAGAGAAGAGAACACAGCGGGTTAAGGGTTGGGTGGAAGAGATTTTTTATTTGTAATATTTTAGAAAATAAAGTGTTCAGATAATCTATTCCAGTATATTCAAATCTATAATATAAAAATGGAAGAGATTTTTTATTTGTAATATTTTAGAAAATAAAAGTGTTCAGATAATCTATTCTAATATATTCAAATCTATAATATAAAAATGGAAGAGATTTTTTATTTGTAATATTTTAGAAAATAAATGTGTTCAGATAATCTATTCTAGTATATTCAAATCTATAATATAAAAATGGAAGAGATTTTTTATTTGTAATATTTTAGAAAATAAATGTGTTCAAATAATCTATTCTAGTATATTCAAATCTATAATATAAAAATATAAGAGATTTTTTATTTGTAATATTTTAGAAAATAAAAGTGTTCAGATAATCTATTCTAGTATATTCAAATCTATAATATAAAAATATAAGAGATTTTTTATTTGTAATATTTTAGAAAATAAAAGTGTTCAGATAATCTATCCTAGTATATTCAAATCTATAATATAAAAATGGAGGAGATTTTTTATTTGTAATATTTTAGAAAATAAAAGTGTTCAGATAATCTATTCTCGTATATTCAAATCTATAATTTAAAAATGGAAGAGATTTTTTATTTGTAATATTTTAGAAAATAAAAGTGTTCAGATAGTCTATTCTAGTATATTCAAATCTATAATTTAAAAATGGAAGAGATTTTTGTATTTGTAATATTTTAGAAAATAAAAGTGTTCAGATAATCTTTTCTAGTATATTCAAATCTATAATATAAAAATGGAAGAAATTTTTTATTTGTAATATTTTAGAAAATAAAAGTGTTCAGATAGTCTATTCTAGTATATTCAAATCTATAATGTAAAAATGGAAGAGATTTTTGTATTTGTAATATTTTAGAAAATAAAAGTGTTCAGATAATCTTTTCTAGTATATTCAAATCTATTAATATAAAAATGGAAGAAATTTTTTATTTGTAATATTTTAGAAAATAAAAGTGTTCAGATAATCTACTCTAGTATATTCAAATCTGTAATATTATGTAGCAGAACAAAATCGCTAAGCGTAATGGGACTTTCTGTTTCAAGCCGACAGTCTAAATAAAGCACTACTATACTTTTTTTTTACTTAGAGAGGAGGTAAAATCTTCTTACCATTCAAGACGGAGTGTAGGGTTGAAGTGCTTATAACTGTGCGCTATACCTACTAAAAACCTCCTCTCTACCACCACGGATACACCCGGAACCGTGTTGTATATTACTTCCGGTGTATTGTACATTACTACTACTATACTATACCGGAACTGTGTTGTACATTACTACTACTATACTATACCGGAACCGTGTTGTACATTACTACTACTATACTATACCGGAACCGTGTTGTACATTACTACTACTATACTATACCGGAACCGTGTTGTACATTACTACTAATATACTATACCGGAACCGTGTTGTACATTACTAGGGTGGGGCAAAAGATATGAACCGGTTTTGAAAGGCTGTAGAAAGAAAACTACTCAACTTAGAGAAATGAACCTTCGTTTATTTGAATCAGTTGGTAATCCCGTTTGTTACATCACTTTTTGAAAATTACGTCTCTGAGATGGCGGCCTTCAGCAGCAATGCACTGATGGAGTCGATTTCGGAAACTTTCCACTGCTTTTCAGCACATCTGTATCGGTATCGCCCTGATTTCCTCCCTGATTCTCACCTTGAGCTCATCCAGAGTGTGAGGTCGATGTTTAAACACTTTTTCCTTCAGGTAGCCCCAAAGGAAAAAGTCACATATGCTCAAATCAGGTGAGCGTGCCGGCCACCCCACATCACCCCTTAGAGAGACCAGTCGAGCGGGGAACATTTGCCTCAGTTTGTCCAATGAAACACGAGCTGTATGCGCTGTTGCCCCGTCCTGTTGAAACCAGGGGTCTATCAAATTTGTTTCCTCACTCAGTTCTTCCAGTTCAGGTCCAAAAGATGTTTCCAGCATTGAAACATAGCGTGCTGCATTCACTGTCGTGGTTTGGCCGTCCTCTTCAAAGAAATAAGGCCCAATGACCCCTACTTGAGAAACTGCACACCACACTGTCACTTTGGGAGAGTGGAGAGGTCTCTCGTGGACTTGTTGTGGGTTTTCAGCTGCCCAGTAGCGGAAATTTTGTTTGTTTACAGCTCCAGAAAGATGGAAGTGGGCCTCGTCGCTACTGAAAAAAGTTGATGTTGCTGGGATTAGGTTCAGCATTAGGTGGTCAGGAGGCATCAACTCTTGAACAATCATTATCTTGTAAGGATGAAATGATAAATCTTCATGCAAAATCCTCCTCAGAGATCGATTTGACATGCCTAAAGCAACTGCATGTTTACGTGCAGAGCGTCTTGGCGATCGCTGAATTGCAACTCTTACTCTGTTCACATTTTCGGGTGTTCTCACTGTTGGAGGTCTTCCAGTTGTCCTGGGAATTGCTGTGGAGCCTGTGGATTCCAATGCACGAGCCCAACGTCGAATAGCATTACCCTGAGGGACGTTTTTAGCTCGGGGCACATTAAAGTGAAGTCGGAAGGCTCTCTGGGTGGCGATGACGGAACGGCCGTTTTCAAAAAACGCGCGCACTGCGAATCCCCGATGCTCACCGGTCCAAACCATTGTATCGACTAAAAACGGGGCTACGAGACGGTTACAACGAGACCCCTCCCATCATCTTACCCCCACTACAGGCCAAATCCTGGCCCTTCAAAACCGGTTCATATCTTTTGCCCCACCCTGTACTATACTATACCGGAACCGTGTTGTACATTACTACTACTATACTATACCGGAACTGTGTTGTACATTACTACAACTATACTATACCGGAACCGTGTTGTACATTACTACTACTATACTATACCATACCTTTTCGGCGTTCTTGTACAGGCTCTGCACCATTTTGGCCAGCTGGCCGCCCGCCAGCTCGAAGAAGAACTTGCAGAGGGCGTCCCCCTGGTGGGCCTCCCTCGCCAGCTTCTCGCACAGCTTGGCTTTAGTTTTATATTACTTTAGTTTTATATTTATATAAAAAACATCATGTAAATAGACCTTATAATAAAGTTCTATCTTTTCAGTAAAAAAAAAAAAAAAAAAAAAAAAAAAATAAATAAATAAAATTAATAAAATAAATAAATAAATAAAATAAATAAATAAATAAATAAATAAAAACATAAAAAAATAAAAAAAAATAAAAAAAAAAAATAAAAAAATAAAATAAATAAAATAAATAAAATAAATAAAATAAATAAAATAAATAAAATAAATAAAATAAATAAAATAAATAAAATAAATAAAATAAATAAAATAAATAAATACCTTTTCAGCGTTCTTGTACAGGCTCTGCACCATTTTGGCCAGCTGGCCGCCCGCCAGCTCGAAGAAGAACTTGCAGAGGGCGTCCCCCTGGTGGGCCTCCCTCGCCAGCTTCTCGCACAGCTTGGCGATGGTGGGCTTGGAGAAGTTGGCGTAGAACGGCTTCAGCAGTTCGAACCTGGGGGGGGGACAAACCGAACCGAAAATTGGGACTCGAAAAACCGACCTCCAGATTATATTTTATTTAACGTATGGCTTTATTACACATCTCATAGTGAGAAGACATGTGTAATAACTAATAAACTTAATTGAACAAGAAATCTGATGGCAGTAATTGTTTGATCACCAAAATTGTCAGTACCTTTAGCCGCATGTCAATGCGTTGCCCAGGGTGAACCACGAGGAGGCGTACTAACATTTCACCCCTCCAGATTATAAGTTGGGTGGAAGAGATTGCCAAAGGCAATAACCCCGCCCTTTTGTTAGGACACATAATTATTATGTATATACGAGTATTTATTTATTTTTTCCTATGTCCTATTAATAAAGTGTAAAAAAAAACAAGTCCGCCTCCTTATCGATCAAACTAAAGCCGCCTTATCGATCAAACTAAAGAAGAAGAAGAAAAAAAAAGGGTTGATCGATAAGTCTGTCCCGGTAGCTCAGTAAAAAGTCGACAAATTAATGTCTACCATAAGAAGTAGACATTTTTTGTTTCTAAGTCTTACCTTATCGATCAAACTAAAAAAAAAGAAAAAAAAAGTAAAAAGTCAACAAATTAATGTCTACCATAACAAGTAGACATTATTTTAGTTTATAAGTCTTCTTACCTTATCGATTAAACTAAAAAAAAAAATTGGTAAAAAGTCGACAAATAAATGTCTACCATAAGAAGTAGACATTTTTTGCTTCTAAGTCTTACCTTATCGATCAAACAAGTCAGACCTTCTCGATCGAACTAAAAAAAATGTCGAAAAATAAATGTCTACCACAATAAGTAGACATTTATGTTGTTCTTGTTGTTGCACAAAATGTATACCTGTTGTGAGTGCAGCCAATATTGTGACACAGTTATCGTATACAATGTACATGCATTAAGAAATGTTACATTCCCTTTGCGGTTAGAATTTCAAATCTTTGCGTTCAATAACGGACTGATGAAGTTTAAGAATGACCATAAAAGTTCACTAATACAACAAAATTTAATGAAAAAATGATTAACATATTTCGTGGTCTTAAGTTTTTTGAAAATTAAAAATAGAATACATGTAAAAAAATTCAAAAGAGATATAGGAAGTGCAAAGCGATTAAAGGAACTGTTTACATTTTATAGCCCAAGTTAAAAATGTATTCCCGTTCCCCAATTGTCTTAAAAACTTTTAGGTCACTCTTATAATGCGATAAAACAATGCCCGTTCTTACAAAAAAAGAAAACAAAAATAAACAATGCATGAATCTAAAAAAAAGAAGTGCAAAAGAGAAAATATCATAAAAAGAACTCACATAAATGACTAGCTGGGGTTTTGTGTATCCTATTTTAAATAATAATAATTCCGTGTCCGTGAGATAGGTATTGATACCTAAATCACGGTGGTGAGAGGATTATATTATGGACGCCCAGATCCAATGTCTAGGCTTCTTTCATGTCCATTGATTCTATTTGGTTTTATCGTCCTGACTTGAGGTAGACAGGACGGGGGTTTTACACTCCATTCGCTGGGAATCGTACCAGCTACCCACATTGACCTCACCCAGCCTGGGTAGGGCCGGAATTGCCAGCCTCACATGTTCAGAGGGAACAGAATTTTCTGTGCGAAAAGTCTGCTCCAACCGGGAATCGAACTCGGGATCTGTGGACTACGGGCAGTAGTCACAACCGTTACGCCACGGAGGCTGGTTTAAATAATCCATATATACCAATCTTAAATAAAAATGTAAACAGAATATGAAATTTAAAAAAAGAAAAAGAAGTGCAAAGAGAAACACACTACAATGAACTTTGGGCCAGCCTCCGTGAAACTAGCCAGCCTCCGTTGCGTAACGGTTCGACCGAGTTCGACTCCCGGTTGGGGCAGACTTTTCGACGAAAATTCTGTCCCCTCCACACGTGAGGCTGGCATTTCCGGCCCTACCCAGGCTAGGTGAGGTTCATGTGGGTAGCTGGTACGATTCCTAGCGAATGGAGGGTAAAACCCTCGCCCTGTCTACTACCTCAAGTCAGGACGTTAAAACCAAATAGAATCAACTGGTCACAATAGATCTAACTAGGTCGCAGTGTTAATTGTAAGGGTTTCACTGAAAACCCTGCAAC
The DNA here is from genome assembly GCA_024516035.1 of Bactericera cockerelli. Classification (NCBI taxonomy): domain Eukaryota; kingdom Metazoa; phylum Arthropoda; class Insecta; order Hemiptera; family Triozidae; genus Bactericera; species Bactericera cockerelli. The sequence continues at coordinate 27,610,717 of CM044964.1, read as the reverse complement.
CAGCTCAGATAATAATAAAATTTGAAACTATACTTGTACGACACGTATAGTATGAAATCAACAATATTAACGTTTTATAACACATCAAAAGGCTAGATCTTTAGTTAAAAAGGCTAGATCTTTAGTCAAACTAAAGATCTAGCCTTTTGTTTATGAGGGTAATTAACCAATTGTGGATTTATTTTTTAGAATAATTGTGACATATATGTATGTATTGTAGAGTATTTTAATGTGTTTCGATTGCCATAATCATATACCATCTATGTTTGTGTGTCGTTTTTTGTGTATCTCGATTGATTTCTGTTACAAAGAGCTCTGATGCTCGTTAATAAATGAACCGGTACCCGCTATTATTATTATTTAAAAAAAAAACTAATTAAGAACTGACTCAAGTTGTCATGCGTAATTGTTAATGGACAGATTTAATCATGAACTTCAAATGACCAAATCTTACGATTAAATCAGCTTGTGAGGTGAGTGACATTTTTGTCTGTCATTGTTTAATTCTTTATAAGAAAAGACATTAACATACAACGATCAATTACAAAGAAAAAGACACAAATCTGTTAATAGGAAAATGAGAGAGAAAAAATTATAGTGTGTTAATTAAATTCAGCAACAGCAGATTAAGGGCGGAATTAATCGATGTTGTTATACCTCTGTGGCGCTAAGTCAAGGGTTGCGATACGGAAAACCGACGCTTAGCAATAACATGTGAATAAGAATTTGTCTACTAATTTCGCCCTAAATTTTGAACGATTTAAGTCCGGAAAGTTAAGTGCTTTCTTTACCAGAAGGAAAAGTTATTTTGCTGGTAGACATGTGTTTGTATTGTATTTTTTTAAATTATTTAAAAAGCCTGATTAGGACATTTCTTCATGCCAAATTCAACATGCCGCCATTTTAAATTGGTGACTGATAGAGATTCCGGTTTTTTGTAGATACTTATTTATTTATTTATTTTGAAACTCTTTATTACGCAATCCGTGACTTAGCGCCACAGAGGTATTACAACAACGTCTATTAGGGCGGAATTAATAGATGTTTTTGTATTATCTCTGTGGCGCTAAGTTTAGATTTTGCGTATTGTTTTAAATGGGGAAACAAATGCTTAAGTCATGACTTAAGATCTTGACTTTGTCTATTAATTTCGCCCTTAATTCCGCCCTGAAAGAACTGGCCATTATGAAGACGTGCAAAAAAAAAGATCCGTTTACATTTGCGCGCGGCGTGCGTTGGGTGCGTCATGCGAGGGGAAGGGATGGGGCCTATTCTCTGACCTATTCTCGACGCCGAAGTGTTCTCGCACCAGCCGCCAGGTGGTGTTGATGGAGGCGCCGGGGGGGAGGGGCTCGAAGTCGTCATCGCAGTCCAGGCACGCCTTGACGGCACGGTACGCGATCCAGTAGGCTAGGGGGAGTGGGGGAAGACAGTATGGAATTATTTTCACAGATTTTTTTTCTTTTTTCTTTCATAGTCGTCTACACCTCATCACGGATAACAGAAACCTTAGGTTTCTGTGTGTTGTGTGAGGCAATAACTGACGCGTTACATTGGGTATTTATATTATAAAATAATAGGTAATAATTATGTGGTCTGTCATTGTCATTGGTGTTGTTATATACATCAAGCGCTTGTATTATTGGGGACTTAAAAGTATAGTTGTCATTACGGGATTTTTTTTTTTATTTAAATAATATTGTAAAAAAAATGGGCCAAAAAAAAATGTGCCAAAACCAACCAACCTCAACCATGAGGTTGAACAACGTCGACCCTGCTTGAGCGGGATAAGACAGAGTAAAAGATGAAGAATATTGTAAAAATGGAAAAATTCTTCGTAAAAAAAACTAAAGGTATTTTTCCTAAGACTATAAAGTTTTGTTTTACAGGTTTTTTTCTTTAAATAATATTGTAAAAATGGAAAAATTCTTCGTAAAAAAAAAACTCAAGGTATTTTTCCTAAGACTATAAAGTTTTGTTTTACATATTTTTTTCTTTAAATAATTGTAAAAATAGAAAAAAAATCTTCGTAAAAAAACTCAAGGTATTTTTCCTAAGACTATAAAGTTTTGTTTTACAGATTTTTTTTCTTTCAATAATTGGTAAAATGAAAAAATTCTCCGTAAAAAATACTCAAGGTATTTCACCGGGATACTCGGGATTATTATTATTATTATATTAAGCTTTATTAGGGAGAACAAAAAATATATACAGTAGAATACAATGAAATATAAAGAAAAACAAAAAGATTAAACAAATATACAAGAAAAAAAAAAGAGAAATGTCCTACCTAAAGGACGGGGTTGTTGCCTGTGGCAATCTCTTCGACCCAACCCTTTAAACTACCTTTTTTTTATTATTATTTTTTTTAAAGGTAATTTTGCCCTGGAACCGCTTTCGCATTACTTCAGGGCACTTACTTTTACAACCATGCCATTCCGGAATCGGAAAACTCGGTTAAATTTTCTTCTCCGGCCGGGATTCGAACCCACAACCTGCGGGTCAGCAACCGATGCTCTTAACCTGCCCACCTAACTGATGATGATAGTATAGTATATTTATTGTTTATTAGACATTGAAAAATGTATAAAACATAGTCACCCTATCTAACTTATGATTAAGAAAAAAAAAAATAATAATAATAAATAAATAAAAAAAATGGGCGGAATGTATTTTTGTGATATATATTTTAATTCTCATTTCTATATATATTATAGAGATGACTGTGGTGCGTGAGTGTGATTTAAGTAAGTGTTATATGTGGAGGTGTGGGTGTGTGTACATGTATGTGTTTGGTATGATTAGTATGTTATGTTCTCTAGGTCTTTGAATTTGTATGGTGTTATTTTTATGATATTTTCAGTTATTTTTCTTTTGAATTGGGGTAGACTTAGTGTTTTTGTTTCTGTTGTTAAGTTGTTGTAGTATTTTATGCCATTGTATTTAGATGTTCTTTCAAAGAATGATGTTTTATGTTTGAGGACTGTGATTTGTTTAGCATTTCTTGTGTTGTATGTGTGGTTGTCTTGGTTGTGATGATGACTCACCACTGCCCTCATCCCCGAGTATATGTCCCCAGCCTCCGCACCTCGCCTGCTGACCGCTCGGATTCACCAGGAGGGCGTTGCTTCCCGTTCCCGAGATAATCACCGCCCCGCCCCCGCCGTGGGCCACCGCTATGGGCGCCACCGTGTCCGAGCACACCACGTAGTCTTCGGAGAGGTTCGGGTGAGTTCGGATGAGTCCGGATTTGAGCAGGGCGTTGCTTTGCTCCTCCTCGCAGCCGGACAGACAGAGACCCTGGCGGAGAGGTGGGGAGTAGAGTAATTATCAGGTATCTCATGCAATAACAACTAATGGCTGTAAAATCCAAACGGCTGAAGTTGGTTTGCTGAATTATATATTTTTGGAACCGCCTCATTCTCCTCTATCTTTTGCCCCCACTTCCAGCTTGTATAAAATGAAATACAAGCGTCTAATTGCACAATTTAATTTTTAATTTATTTATTTATTTAATAACAGGATAATATTTGATAACAGAATAATATCTAATAACAGGATAACAGGGTTGGGTGGAAGAGATTGCCATAGGCAATAACCCCGCCCTTTAGTTAGGACATATGTATATATTTTGTTTATTTTTTTTCTTGTTGTTTATATTATTAATATTGTCAATTTTTATATTTAATTTTTACCATTATTTGTCTGTATATATGTTCTACCTACTAATAAAGAATTTCTAAATAAATAAAATAAATAAATTTAATTTTTAATTTTAATTTTATTTATTTATTTAATAACAGGATAATATTTGATAACAGGATAACAGAATAATGTTTAATAACAGGATAACATATACAAAGGTATTTTTTCTAAGCTAAAGCTTTTATCTTTTGAAAGTGGTTATTTGTACCCTCGTTATACGTTTATGATGTTTATTTGTTAAAAGATAAATAGATGGAAACTTAAAAAGTAAAAGAAGTAACTCAATTCTAACACAAATACAGTTGGCGTCATCGTAAACGATGGTATCCAGACAGTGGAGGAATGACTCAGCACTTCTACCACTGTCTTTACAAGGAGGCTAATAATTGAAAAGGGCCCCCAGAAACAAGCCAATGCTGGTCTACTTCCTGTTTATAATCCCCCAGCCAGACTGCTGGTCTACTCCCTGTTTAAAGTCCCCCAGCCAGACTGCTGGTCTACTCCCTGTTTATAATCCTCCAGCCAAACTGCTGGTCTACTCCCTGTTTTAAGTCCCCCTGCCAGACTACTCCCTGTTTCAAGTCTTAAAAAATAGTGTATAATAAAGAATAAAAATTTCAATCGTTACACCACGGGTTGTATGGCCTCCGTCCTAATGATTTTTTTTTTTTTTTTAAGAGTTAAGCCCATTTTTACAACAAAATACAAAATAAAACACAATAATATATCAAACACTTATGACTAGAATTAAAAAAAAACACTTATGACAAGCTTATAAACTACCTATCTAAATAGCTCAGAAGTTCTACCATAGAGCAGGTTAATGATAATGACCTACCAGACATTTGAGCTTTGTGTCGGCGGGATATTTTCCGGACTTCTTCAGAGCATCCTTGACGATTTGGTTGAGGAGATTGATGCATTCTGTCATGCCCATGTTCTGACAAAGAAAAATATAAAAATATACATGTAAGGATGAAAATACTTCCGATTTTTAATAGAAGAAATTTAACGGAAGTAAAATATACATGTTTTTTTTTAAGCTTTATTAGGAGGACAAAGTACAGGTAACAGTATAAAATTAAGAAAAGAAAAAAAGAATAAAGAAATGACAAAATAAATAAGTAAAAAAAAAACAATAATGTCCTACCTAAAGGGCGGGGTTATTGCCTGTGGCAATGTTAGGATGAAAATACTTCCGATTTTTAATATAAGAAATTTAACGGAAGTAAAATATACATGTTAGGATGAAAATACTTCCGATTTCTAACATAAGAAATTTAACGGAACTAAAATATACATGTAAGGATGAAAGTACTTCCGATTTCTAATATAAGAAATTTAACGGAAGTAAAATATACAAGTTAGGATTAAAATATATACCAGTTTTTTTTACATAGAAAATTTCACAATGAATTCTGAATGGCATGATCAAACAATCTCTAAGCATTTTTCGAAAATGCCATTGAACGGAGATACGAACAAAATAATAACTCAATGTAGAATCCAAATTGGTACAGAATGTTAATATTAGGAACTTTACTTAATAATCATATCATAATACCGTTTTGACATGAGAACCGTTTTTAACTAGTTCAAGTTTATTTTTCTGATGAAAACTTTTTTCAAGTGGTTTTTTTTCATTGTCGACCACTAGACTACACTCATTTTTCCTCACGAGGTACTCTGTTCACACTCACCCAATGGTTTGAACTCTCATGATGTACTTCATGCTCGACCACTAGACATCACTAATTTGTCCTCACGAGGTACTCTGTTCACACTCACCCAATGGTTTGAACTCTCATGTATATTCATGCTCGACCACTGGACTACACTCATTTGTCCTCACGAGGCATTCTGTTCACACTCACCCAATGGTTTGAACTCTCATGTACTTCATGCTCCACTACCTTCTCCCCCAGTCCGTTGTAGATGACTAGCGAGGTACGGGTGGCCCCTCTGGAACAGAAAACAATCAATTTTTATTGTTAAAAATAAATAAATAATAATAAAAATTAAAAAAATGAAATCTGAGCAAAAAATATTTTTTTTTTTTTTTTTACAAAAACGAACACAATATTAGAAATTTCTCTGAAGTAAAAAATAAAAAATAAACATCGCACGACTTGCTATTACCAAAGCTTGAGCAGGTTTCTTTTTAATAAAAATTCCCAAAATTAAATCAGCCTTAGTTAGCCCAAGAATATATAAGTGCTAGAAAGGGGTCTAGCGTCCAAAAATTGCTCAATAGCTGGAAAATAATGGTTTTAAACCCTTTAAGGGGTCCTGAATAATAGGTATGTTAGAGAGATATTTCAAGCAAAATTACATTTTATTATGAACACTATGGAGACATGAGATCACTTTGGAGCTCTCTGATTGGTGGAAATTGGTCAATTTGGTCATGTGATTTTAAATCTACATGAGCCAGAGGATCTGGCAGCCGGGATTTCGACCCGGTCATTAGTGGAATATAATAGAATCGAATCGAATCGAATAGAATAGAATAGAATAGAATGATATTTTTACTGCTCATTTAAAATACATTACAGTACATTTGAACAACCTGTCACTTAAATCTAACATGACAAAAAAAAAAGAAGAAAAAAGTACAATTAATACCCATGTAGACATGTAAATAAAATAGTAATAAATATCAAACTATAAAGTGGTTCCAAAGTTTTTTTAAAACATTCGGTTTTACTTTGAACACCCTATATGTCCAGTGTGCACTTGCTAGGAATAGGGAAATTAATTATTTTATTATGATATGTCTGTCCACTAAGAGCTAAAATCGTATAAAAAAATGATATATGTCCAGTGACCACTCAACTCAAGTCCATTATAATAAATATGTGATGGTCAAAATAACACTAGTCCAGTAAGTACCCATGTAAGTTATTATTATTATCCAGTAAGTATTATTATGTGGTGAAGTGACAGTTGTGTAAAACACAAGCAAGATAAAAATAAAGGCACTTATTTGTATCGTAGCTCAGTGGTCAAGGCAATGTTGTCGTGTACCAACCGCTGACAATCTAAAGTACAAAGTATAAAATATACACGTGTCTCGCGAGTATCATGTCAATAATCGAAAATACTCCCCGATAAAACGATTTCCTCATCAGTTACATCGATCTGACTGTTAATAGCTGGAAACCTATCTCTCAGCACACTTCGTTGAGAGATAGGTTGACCTACTTAGGGCAATTAAGGAAAATAAATACTAGGTTCAGATAATAAAGAGCGTTTTGGAACTCTGTAACTACGTCAGGCAAAACTTGTAACCTGTTCCCGGATGGGCCACGAATAGACAGCCTGATGAGGGAGGTTTCGAGCATGAGTGGGAACCCACCAAGTCCGAACTTCGCTAGACGTTGCTTAACATCAGCGATCTTGCGAGATCTAAGAATATTCAAAGAATCACTTCCATTCCATTTTTAGCTCTGTGGTAAAGGCGGCACTCTGTGAATCCAGAGATTCCAGGGGTCGCGGGTTCGAAACCCAGCCGGGACAAGACAAGTTATCATCCCATTTGGGATTTTTACCACATAATTATGCGTCTTGGGCTTACTGCTGGAATAATGGGACTTAATAGTCCTAATCGGGCAGTATAAATAAGGCGATATTATTATTATTATTATTATTTTAAGGACAAAATCTTTTTTTTTCACATAACTTTCGACAGCATGGTTATACTACGACGCGCGACGGGGGGTTTTACAATTTACAGTCCATTCTGTCCATTCACTGGAAACTCACAGACCAATAACTCAAATTAACCTCAGACAGCCTGAGTTCGGCTGGGAATAGCCAGCATCACAAGGGTTCAAATTTTAATGGTCACCCATACTCCTCACCTCGCTTGGCGTTGCTTAACTTCAGTGACAGAACGAGAACTCGTGTATTCAATGTGCCATCGACTTTGGCTAATATGCAAAGTCTCACTGTCCCGAAGTAATGTGTTAAACAGTTCCGGGACAAAACTTAAAGGAGTAAAAAAAATATGCAAAGTCTGCCGCTATCCGAACAATCGAACATCGTTTTAGCAATTCTCTTTATTTAATTCAGACCTATTCAGAGTTAAAACGTTAATTTTTGCAAAAAAAACTTGATTTAAATCGGACCTCAATTTGAATAATTAGTGTCCATTATACGGTCACGAAAAATAATTTGTGTTATTGATACTTTTCATTGGAAACCATGAACCAATGTAGGTGTTTTTCGAGAAATCTTTCAGGCGTTTTTCCTTTCATTATCTCTCCATTGTATTTCAGGACTGATGCCATGATCAGGAGATTTCATGTGGATTTCATTCTTATTTTTACCTACTAATTACTAATTATTGCTGAGATATTTCTAATACCTATATGGTAGTGGTTCTGTGAAGTGTAGTCTGATTTCAGATTCTTTGTATTGTGTTCATACGGTCACGAAAAATAATTTGTCTTATTCATAGGTAGGTAGATACTTATCAATGAAAAACATTGATGAATATAACCGACCTCGGTAGCTTGATGGATAAGGCGGCGGACTTGTAACTTGGAGGTCGGTGGTTCAAGTCCCGGTTTCAGCGTAGATTTAGTAAAGCGAGTTTGAGTAGTTGTGATATCACGAAAGTGATAAACACAAATATGATAACATTGATGAATATATTTCTCTTAAAAACATCTGTAACCAAATTCTGAATACAAATATTTGTCAGCTCGGGGGTTCAAACTCAAACCTGGGACCTTCCGCATGGCAAACGAGTATTTTACCACTGAGCTATTCGCGCGCTCTGTCTAATGTTCTGTGCGAGCCACAGAGGTTACTAGTTTTAGGTAACTTATAAGGCAAGTTCAAATGAGCAAAAAAACAAGGTCTTGAATAAAGTAAATTTATTTGTTCTTGTAAAACCTATAAAACTTAATGAAATACCTACCAAAATCATTATAAAAATTAGCAAATAGGTACTTATCATAATTGGCTCGGAATTATTGTTGCTAAAAAATGACTATTGATTATACAGAAATAAAGATTAACTAGTTATGTACGTACCTACCTCATAATAGCATAGAAAAAACTACTGGTTTGATAGTAACAAAAAAGTTATCAATGACTACTAGAGATTGGACTATTATTTCTTTGAAGAAGACGGGCCTACACGGTAAAATAATTTGAAAATTAGCCTAAAACCACACACGGCACCTGTACATGTTGGTTTGTAGGTACATAATAGAACCCTGAAATTATTTCAAGTTCAAAATTCATTGTGGATAAAACTGAGGTTTCTTAATTTGACCACAAAATTACATACACAGGAAGTTATTATTAAACATATTGGATCAAGTTTTATTTACATAGAATATATACAGTGTTGTAACGGGTACATTTTTTTTTGGTACCCGGTACGGGTACGGGTATTCAGGGGCAATTTGTACCCGGTACGGGTAAGAGGTACTTTTTAAAAACAGTACCCGGTACGGGTACCGGGTAATGAAAAAATGTACCGGGTATTTTACGGGTACTTTTCGGGTACATACCTACTTATAAAATTTCTCTTTGTTCGGTTTGGTAAGCCTCGGTAAATACCTCTGAAGCCAGGTTTCAGTTGTGTTTACAGCGTTGCCGTCAACCTGTAAGGGCATTAAAACACAATTCCCTATGCTTGCAATGTAATTTTAACGATTTTCTTCTTTGATTACTGATCAAACCATACAATTTTATGAAAACTTCTCGAAACAAATTCGGTTATTTGATCTTTTCTACGCCTTTCACAGTGTTTTTTTTTTGTCGTTTAATATTTTCATTGTCGAAATATTGCCAAATGTTTAAGCCTCTCTTTTTCGATATTTTCTCGCGGGAAAATTTAAATAATAGCAATTGAAACTGATTTTTACGTTCTATTTTTATCACTATCAGCTATCGTTATCAGTCCACGATATTTTTACGAAGGATTTACTCTATTATTATACTACCTGAGACCTTTACAATGGAAAAAGACGTTCATACCACTCCAGAGGATGCTTAAAATCCTCTAACAAGATAGCTTCTGGATATTATTATGCTTATAAATTGTTTTATGACTATTTGATACACCAAACTATGATTAAAATACATTGAAAGGTAAATTCAGTTCAATTTATTGTGTTTCCTTGGGAGTAATCAAAAATACTTGTGGAAGTGTATTTCAGAATTCTTATTATATCGGTTATTACAGCCATGCGCGCAGCAAAAGTTTACCATCTTGAAGATTAGAAAGTGGAGATTTCAAAAAATAAACTCGCGCAAAATTATAGAGAGAAAAGAAAATTAATAAATTCGGAAACTACAAAAGGGTCGGGTTTCTCCATAAGAACCAATGTAAAATTTCCAATGTTTTGCCCTTATAGCGCCCAAAATGCTCATTAGAGTGCTCTCAATCTCTCTCTCAAAATCGACTTCACTTTTGTGTCAACTGTGCGATATCTATTATTCTAAATCTATGGGTAAGCCCAATCGCTCGCATGGAGGTAGGAAGTAGTGGATATGATGTCATTTGTTTAAAAAAAGTGAAACTTTTTTTTTTTGAAAAACGTTCCAAAATGAAAAACAAGGTTTCAATTTTTTAGAACAAATTCTTGCTACTTAAGAACAAAAAAGTACCTGTAAAGTACCCGCTTTTCGGGTACCGGGTACAGAAAAATAGTACCCGGTACGGGTATTGGGTACCAATTCACAATCTGTACCCGGTACGGGTATCGGGTACTCAAAACTGTACCCGGGTACAGTACCCGGGTACATTACAACACTGAATATATACAATACATAGAAAATGAAATTAATAGAACAAAACTTGATCAAGGGCGGTGCTAATGCCAACGGCATTCTCTTCCTGAAGTTCCTGGTGCACATCTTATTCTTTCACTTAACCTTTATTCAAACCTCCTTGGCCATTGGTCAACTTCGTCCTCTTGGAAGGGCTTGTTAGTCAAGTGGTTAACGCGCTGGTCTTGTAAACCACGTAGCGTAGGGATCCGTTGGTTCAAATCCCACCCAGTGCAATAATTTTTCATCATTAATTTGAGTTTGTGACCACATAATAATAATAAGACTCTGAGGGTTAGGTGGTAGAAAATGCTTTGAGCATTAACCTCGCCTGGTGATTACCTTCCACTTAAGAGTATTATTATTATTCTTGTTTGATTCTGGCACTCCTAACTCCGATATTGGATGTACGGCAATGTCCGTCATTAGGAAAAACTAATGCCATGTTTCATAATAATTCCAAAAAATCCCATATATTATATGTTCCATTCTTTAAAAATAAAACCATTATTACAGCAGCACACACATCCTTTAGAGCAGAACAGTAAAGCAACATCGAGCATGAATGTTAATTGGATTGACGCCTTTTGTGATCAACATGTTCCTGCTAGTATATCGCGGCCCTACTCAGGCCAGGTGAAAGGATCTTAAAAACGCCGTTGTTAATGAACTTTCAAGCAGTTAAAAACATACAAAATGAGGAACTCAGAAATAGTTTAGTACCAAGATAACTTGGTCGCAAACAAGATATCACTGCATTCATTGGCGAAACCTTTTTGGATAGGAGTTTTGGAACTTGGCCCTTTTACCGTTACCGTTAAAGGTAGTTTGTTGTGGGTTGAATTTACATGATGGGCTTTTCATTACTTGAAATAATAATAAGATTCTTTTTCAAAATGCTGATCAGATTAAATCTAAATTTTAGATATTGAATCAAAATCATAAAAACAAAAACATTTCTTAATTAACATGCATGTCTGTCTGGTTGTTTTTCGGACTTGATCTACAACGAATATTATGAACATTGCTAGAGCCAGACGCGTATCACAATAAAATTATCATTTTTCCATTACTTATCACTATTATATTTATCAATATTATTATTTTAAAAAGCAAAGTTCTCTCCCTAATAACATTAGAGATTCGAATTAGTTATTACTTATCAATATTGTATGTTAATTATTATAATTGTTTTTGTTACTATCACTATATTCATTACCTACTCAATTAACTCAGGTGATAAGATAAAGGGCGCAGCATCAAACACAAGTGAATAGGCATCAAGAGGGTTCGAAGTACCAAGTTCACGCAGAAAGTCAAATGAGAATGAACTTTTCAATAACAAACACAAACACAGTGCCACCAGCGTTGAATGCACCGGCGGTTCTCGTAGGATCACCGAAGTTAAGCAACGTCCAGCGAGGTGAAGAGATTGCCTCTTCACCTCGCTGAAGAAGAAATATAAAGAAGAGATTTCTTTATATTTCATTGTATTCTACTGTATACATTTTTTGTTCTACCTAATAAAGCTTACTATAGTAATAATAATAAGACTTCGTGATGCTGGCATTCCGGCCCAACCCAGGCTGGGTGCGGTTAATGTGGGTAGCAGGTTTGTGAGTTTCCTGCGAATGGAGGGTAACACCCCCGTCGTAATAAGACCACTCGTAGGATCAACGTCCAGCGAGGTGAAGACTTCGTGATTCTGGCATTCCGGCCTAACCCAGGCTGGGTGAGGTTAATATGGGTAGCAGGCTTGTGAGTTTCCAGCGAATGGAGGGTAACACCCCCGTCGTTATAAGACCATGCAGTTGAAAGCGACGTTAAACCCAAATTGAAAAAAAAACCTGATGTTTCATAATAATTTAAAAAATAAAATAATCAATAATAATGGATCAAGATAGGGTACCTATTAAATAATAGCTAGGTATGGGTTGTGTTTTATTTAGAATAAGCAGTTCGAATTCTAAATAATTCCAACTGCATGGAATTATTTAGAATTGTGTTTTTTTTTCAGTTCAAGCTATTCCAGAGAGGTAGTCCCATCATGACAACAGTTAGTCACAAGAGGCTGACGAAATATACTAAATCTAGCTGAGCAAAAAAAACGTAATAAGGAAGAGTAAAAATAATAATCATAATTGTTACTTATTTCATTTTTAAGATACAAGGGTGGACAGAAGTAGCGTCATTGTTCCCGTGTGATTTATGATAACCCCATAAAATACCTCTTCGCGGTATAAATTTTCCACGCCAAGTCCCCCCTAAAATTACTAAAAACATCTTTGTGCCCCGCTTTATCTTCATTCTTCTAATTTGAACAACAAATTCAATCGAGTATTATTTACAAATACAAAAGTAAAAATATACATTTACAAATACAAAAGTAAAAATATACATTTACAAATACAAAAGTAAAAATATACATTTACAAATACAAAAGTAAAAATATACATTTACAAATACAAAAATATATATTTACAAATACAAAAGTAAAAATATACATTTACAAATACAAAGTAAAAATTACAAAACTTGATCAAGGACGGTGACGGCATTCTCTTCATTTACCTATAAAGTAAATTGATTTACTTGGCAATCAAGAATGCCAAGAAGTGGAGAAAAAATCTACATACGTAGATTGATAAACGTTGACGTATGAGCCTGCCTTCAATAATCCCACATGTGTTCATGATCATTCTAAACTTTATATACGAACAAAAGTCATCTGTTAAACTTTAATTTATTACCAAATTAGGTCATTTGAATACAATAAATTGTTAATTATTTTATTCATGTTCAGTGCGTAATACTTATAGTGATCGCATGGTTGTGTGGGCTACAAAAGACTCCGCCGAACATCTAATTAAAATAAATGCGATTTCCACGTGACTGTAAGATTCTAGATGTAGAATATGCTAACAGACTCATCACCTTATATTTGAAATTCTGCTCACAGGGAGTTTCTCAATTATATGACAATCCGGAAACGGAGGTGAGAAACACCCTGTATAGTGACAATGAGCTGAAGTAATGCCACACGGCGGTCCCAGGGCAACATATAATAGAAACACAACCAAGAAGAGGTTTTCACACGGAAAAAAACCTTCTCGCCGGCTCACAGGCATTATCCTACGCTGGTGTTTGATGCAAATTCTGACAATGTTTTTTTTTTTTTTTAATATCCTACTACATTGGTTTTATAATCCAGCCAATAAATAGAACCCATGTTCAAAACTCTTATCTAGGTACTCATGAAAACTATGTATGTATATAAGGATTTATTTGTGGTGAAGCTCAAGGCCTCTTCACAATTTTTGTGAGTAGCGCAGCATTACTAAGTGCCTCCTTTTACTTTTCGAATTATTCTATTACATTAATTTCTTTTTACTCTGGTAATGCCGCCACTGGTCGTTACTCATACAAGTAACTACTCATTTTTCCTCACGAGGTATGAGTGGACCCCGAACATCCAAGTACAGAGCAGAAAAATTCCTGCCCCGCTGGGGATCGAACCCAGGTCACCGTGCGTGCAATGCCTAGCGCGCTAACTCACTCTGCCACGGTGACTACTACTCATGAATAGGTACTAGTACACACAGCTGACTAATTGACATTACCAGACAGCCTGTGATTATCAATATTTACTTTTTACTACATAGAAAACTCATTTTAAATTTTAGTGAATTGAATGTGTGTTGAAGAATGTGTAATGTACAGACAGGCTTGTAGGTAGGTACATAAAAATAGGCCAGGGAGGTTTTGTGTATCCTAAAATTTAGGGTGATCCATTTAGGTAAAGGAAGATATAATTATGATCAGTCAGTCAGTTAGTCAATATAGTAAGGGGAAGAATATTGGGTACCTGCCTGGTTACATTTTTGTTGTATTTTTCCTTCAGAGTGTAATTAATTAGACAACAAATTATAGTACCAAATTCAGATTTTCACTTGCAACACAACCCTTTTAGGGAATTCTGAAACAAATTCAAAACTTGTGTAAAAACAGAGTCAGATGAGTGGCTCAATGTATCAATAAATTTGGTTTTGGATTGAATGATGTTTACTTATTCTTATTTTAACGTGCCCTGAAGTTCAAAAACAAATAAATGAATAAAAAATATATACACTAATAATAACTTCATAGGTTCAAGAAAACACTTCTTTCACCTATCAATAATACATACAAACAGGCCTGAATGTGGTGGGTGAATTTTGTGTGGTGGGTGAATTTTGTCACCTAGGTCAATGTTTTATAGGAGACACACATTTTTAATTAACTCATTGATTAGATGTTGGTTTAATGACACTTAAATGTTTTGAACTCATGATGATATTGAACCAGCACCTAGGTGTAATGAATGGTTGTGGGTTCAATTCTAACCCAAGACATTTTTGTTATACTGATTTTTTTGCTTGTTTTTTTTTGAGGTCAGATGTACCATTAAAAAATACACTGCCAATTATGGACACAATACTTCCTCGTGAATGGCAATCATACTTTTCAACTTTCTACTATTGCTAGAATCAGAGATTTTTTTTTACTGAAACACTTGTATCTACAAAAGTTTTCAACCAATTTTTTCAAATTTGTTTAATATAGTAGAATACTGAAATATTTTGTTGAAATCTGTTCAGTAGTGTCTGATACTTGCACATTACAAGGAATGCATTTCACAGACCAACACAAAACAAAGTTGCTCAGAAGGTTATAAAACATGCAAAAAAATGAAGAAAAAAAATTGAAATCAGAGCAAAAAAATATTTTTTTTTATTATTTACAAAAATGAATACATTACTTCTGATTTCTAATATTAGAAATTTATTGGAAATAAATACACTATCAACAAAACAATCCTAATTTTAAATAATTTAATGTTTCTTTGGTGTCATAAAAAATATAATAATTTTCACCATTTTTTTATATTGATAATAATTCTAGATATGGGTAACTTTATTGAGTTCCCATGAACCTTATCAAACTGAACATCTCATGTAGTGTACTGTCAGTAGATTATTTTATTTTGGAATAGATTTAAATATTTTTCTTTAAGAAAATTAAAAAGACCTAAAAATATCAGAAGTATTGTTTGTTTGTTTGTTTTTTTTTTTAATGTGGGTTGAAAATCACTTTCAACTACATGGTCATATCACAATGAGCTGAAAACTTTAAATTTAAACTTTTACAAGAAAATGCAGCCCTGCTCTATAAGTTGGAATTAATGATGAATTTGTGATCTAATTAGATCATTACAGAAGGAAAACACTGGTATATTTAAATGTGTCATCAAAGCTGGCATAAACAAGTTTATAAATTTAGTGATTCCATAGTTTATTCCTTTTAAACCTCCTTAGTAGGTAGGTATTTTATATCATGTTCAATAAGGGTAACAATACTTGCTTTGGAGACTAACATAAAAGAGAAGCGGTACATAGAAATCAGATTATCAATGCAATGGTATTGTAATGTAATTTTTATTTGTAATAAATTTTATGTTACCAAGAAATTCAATGGTATACAAAATATTCAAATAAAAGTATCTAAGAGAAAAATTTGCTGAAGGATCCTTATCTCGTAGATCTTAAGCAAGAGCTTTATGAACACTAAACAGATTGTTGAAACATGCTTCTCTTATCAACACCTCAAGTGAAATCACTGTGCTTGTTGCTCTTCAGCTTTTAGGATGTTTTTAACTTAAATTTCAGGTGATTTAAATTAATAAATTCGACCATTTAATTTTAGAAATACTGAAAAACACTCACCCTTCAATTCCTCCAAAAAGATCGTTGCTCATGATGGTTCTACACTGGACGGCACTTTCCAAACAATTAAACAAGACCAGATAGTACACTGATACATGTAAATGTGGACAATTCAACAGATAAGAAATGTAAGAATTCATTCAATCTCTCACTCTCTCCCACTCCCGCTACCCTTCTCTTTATTGGGGTTTGGGATAAGAATTACACGAGCACGCACTTTGGTTCCCAGATAAGAATTTGCTGATAAAAAAAGTCCAAATAAATTTACTGATAACGTGGGGGTGGCAAGAGAGGGGAAGCGGTTGCGCAAAACTCAAGGAGGCTGAAGAGTAAAGAATGATGCGAGAAAAAGTGAAGCTCAGTCTGCTCAGTCGCAGTAGGGTACGAAATTATTTTTGATTGATCTCTTGTTTAATGCAGAGTTTATTTTCTTGCACTGAACAGAATCAAAATGATATTAAGAAAGTTAATCCAATAGTCTTCACATTTACATTTAACGTAGGTATTGTTAATGAGATTTTACCTGATAGGTGATTTCCAGTTCAAATTTTTTTCAATCACCAAGGTCGATGACCTTCATAGAATTTGAAAAATGCGCCTTCATGAACACATTTTTTGAGCTCGTTGTAAAACAAGAAAAGGACAACTCGAAGGAGAGAGGAGAGACGAATGGGAAAGAGACAACAACAAGAACAAGAATTCAAGCAATTTTCCTTCCTCATCCATACCGCATACGGTACATTATTTTTCTAATTAATTAGTTAACTGTGTTTCACCACCTTTTAAGTTAATTAATAATTGATTTAGAAGTAATTAAATTATAGAGTGTTTTATCTTTTCATGTGTAGATATGAGACTAACAACCCCTACATAACGTGATCTTTGCTTATATCACTTTTTCATTTCAAAGCCAAATAGTTTCCTTCCTGTTGCCTTCTATCAACCCACAGGATTTTGTCTGCGCTCTCAATTTAGTGAAATTATTCAAAGATTGAAGCCATGCCTCTTGCTGGTTCAACAGATCCAGGGGATCCCTGGCACAGGGTTGTTCAAATGAAAGACATTGAATCCTCAAGCATTGATGAAATGATAGTTGACTCATCCACTTCAAGTGACAAACTACCTTCTGAACGAGGAGAAACAGAAATTGAACTTAATGATGTTGTCAAAGAGGGCCATGATAAAGCTGATCCCTCCCAGTTTGAGCTACTCAAAGTACTTGGTCAAGGCTCATTTGGTAAAGTATTTCTTGTTCGTAAAATTGTAGGAAATGACTCAGGTACACTGTATGCTATGAAAGTGCTCAAGAAAGCAACTTTAAAAGTTCGAGATAGAATGAGAACTAAAATGGAAAGAAACATTCTTGTAGATGTCAGACATCCATTCATTGTCCGATTACACTATGCATTCCAGACAGAAGGTAAACTTTATTTAATTTTGGACTTCTTGAGGGGAGGAGATCTGTTTACTAGACTCTCTAAAGAAGTTATGTTTACCGAAGAAGATGTAAAGTTCTATTTAGCAGAACTTGCTTTAGCTCTTGACCACATTCACAGCATAGGAATCATCTACCGGGATTTGAAGCCAGAGAATGTATTGTTAGATGCTGATGGACATATATCACTCACTGATTTTGGCCTGAGCAAACTTCCATTAGAAAATCAAAATCAAACAGCTTTTTCATTTTGTGGCACTGTAGAATACATGGCACCTGAAGTAGTCAATAGGATGGGGCATTCATTTGCTGCAGATTGGTGGTCCTTTGGTGTTCTCATGTATGAAATGTTGACTGGTACATTACCATTTCAAGGTTCCAACCGTAAAGAAACTATGACACAGATTCTAAAAGCCAAATTAGCTATGCCGCAGTTCCTGTCTTCAGAAGCTCAAGCTCTCCTCAGAGTTCTATTCAAGAGGAATCCCAAGAATCGGTACGGAGCAGGACCTGAAGGTGTAGGTGCTATCAAAACTCATCCATTCTTTGCCACCATTGATTGGGACAAACTTTACAACAAACAAATACAACCTCCTTTCAAACCAGCTGTGAGCAGAGCAGATGATGCATTTTACTTTGATTCTGAATTCACTTCAAAAACTCCAACAGATTCTCCCGGTGTACCTCCTAGTGCAACTGCTCATGAACTCTTCAGGGGCTTCAGCTTTGTAGCTCCTTGTCTTTTAGATGAATCAACACCTAGTGCCAAAACAATTACTGCACGTAACTTTGATTCAGTGTTAACACGGTTAAACTTTGTTAAACCCGACATCTCTGATGAGTATGAATTGCTACAGGAGATAGGGCATGGTAGTTATAGTGTTTGTAAATTGTGTATACACCGTTCCACACGAGTTGAATATGCTTGTAAAATTATTGACAAACCAAAGCGTGATTGCCAAGAAGAAATTGAAATACTTCTCAGATATGGACAACATAAGAATATTGTTACTCTGCGTGAGGTCTATGAAGACGAACTACATTTTTATTTAGTCATGGAACTCATGAGAGGTGGGGAACTTCTTGATAGAATTTGTCAAGTAAAACTTTTCTCAGAAAAAGAAGCAAGTGCTATTATCTTTACGTTAGTTTCCACAATAGCCTATTTACATGAAAATGGTGTTGTGCACAGGGATTTAAAGCCTTCAAATATTTTGTACCCTAGTAAAACATCTCATATTGATGACATTAGAATCTGTGACTTTGGTTTTGCCAAACAGTTGAGATCTGAAACAGGATTTCTCATGACACCTTGTTACACAGCTAACTTTGTGGCTCCAGAAGTATTGAAACGCCAAGGCTATGATGCATCCTGTGACATCTGGTCCATAGGTATCCTTCTATATTCTCTGTTAGCTGGTCAAACTCCATTTGTGAATGGCCCCAATGAAAAGCCCACCGATATTTTACACAAAATTATTGATAGTAAGTTAGATTTAAATTCAGGAAATTGGATGTCAATTTCCAATGAAGCTAAGGACTTGATAAAGAAAATATTGAACATTAATCCTAATTTTCGTCCAACTGCAAAACAAATTCTGCAGCATCCATGGATAGTAAACAGAGACATGTTACCTGTTAATAGAATTCTCATTCAAGATACAAATATTATTAAAAGTGTCATGTCTGCCACATATCAAATCATTAGCCAGTCATCTCCCGCACCCCACCTAGGTCCTGTAGTGATGAGTTCTCTTGCACAGAGAAGACAGAAGTCTCGGCCCACTTCCAATACTGACATAGAAGAGAAAAATACAGACGAGAGCTCTATCTCTGCATCATAATCTGAAAATTTGTTTTCTAGGCCTAGCAGATGATATTTTGAAATTTAATTTTTTTGTTTGATTGTTATTACTAAATATTTAATTGCCTTATTGAATTTTTTGAGACATGTATTGTGAATTATTCACACATACAGAAAAAATGCATTTGTAGTTATTCCTTTCTGTTGAGTAAAAAAGGGAGTATCTTTAAGAATCTTTTTCTATTATAAAAATACTTTATCTGCCCAAAACTTTGTGAGTTAATGATTTTCTATATGAAATATCTGTAGGGCCATCAAAATGACCCCATCAAGGACTTGTTGTCTTTCTCATGAAATATGTACCTGCCTTAATTAAGCTGGATGTTGATAGCTTATTATTCTTTGAATATTTCTAAAAAAAGTTTGCTTATTTAATAATTTTATACCTATGTCTGTTAGGTAGTAGCAATAGATGTTACAAGTAGGTAATAGAAACAAAAAATGGATTTTAAGCAGAGATTACTCACACTGAATATAAAATTTTAAAACTGGTTTTACACTTGCAGATTTGAATATAAAACTCAGCATATTAATGTACAAGGAATCCAAGTTTTTTTTTTAAAAATTTAGGATCAATTCTTGGGGATATTACTTTTGGAGGACATGCTAACATTAATCTCATATCACTTTTTGAAAAATGCCATGAACCAGAGATACAAACAAAATAATAACTCAGTTTGAATGAAAATAGGTAGATTTTTTTAAGTATTTGGTATTTACTTGGAAAATTAACTTAATAAGCAATGTACACAGATACATGAATACCGTTTGCACTTCTTTTCAACAAAATCAAGTTTATTTTTCAGATGAAAACTTTTTTTTCGAGTGAATCTTTTTTTCATTTTTTGAAAAATTACAAAAGATTTTTTAGTCTTAGAATGTCTCCTAGAGTTGATTCTGAATTTTTGTAAAAAAAAAAAAAAAAAATTGGTCACTTTGTATATATTTACTGAAATCTAAATTATTCATGTTAAGATACTACTTGTTCAACTTAAATTGTTCTGATTTTTACATAAAAAAGGAGTGATACCTAGGAATGGTGTTTTAGTGTACAAAGATGAATACTAAAAATGTGTCACTTGTTACCTTTGTCTGAAACCCACCTTTGCATTCAGCACTTGCATTTTTATCTTTTTTACCTAGCAAATTTTCTACATTTAACAGTTTTTGTTTCTCTTGGTCTAATTTCCTTGGTTTTTCTCTTTCAATAAATATTCTGAGGTCTAATTTTAATAAAATTTTCTTCAATGACTTAGTTTTTGAGGTCTAACTTTCATTAAATTTCCTCCTATAATTATTTTGAGGTCTAATTTTCATGAAAATTCCCTCTAAAAATATTTAGAGGTCTAATTCTAATGAAATTTCTTTTGATATTTTTTTTTCATGTCTATGTTTGTACTTCATCTCCCATTATATTTCCATTGTATTCTTTATATTAGTATTAATTATCTAAATTATTGTAAAGTACCCTATTTGAATTTTTGTTTTTCTCAGAGTTATAGATTATTTATCTATTTTTTACTTTTTGTCTAAATAATGTAACTCTTCCACATATTTACTATTAATTAATGTTATGAATTTTTCAGTTAGAAAATAGACGAAAGTTAAACCCTTTTGTTGCCTATAAAGTTGTTATGCTAGAAAAATGTAAATTGACACAGTATTTACCCATTCTTTGTCCTATGTATATAAAAAAGGAAATTAGTGTACTTTTACTACTCTTTCCATGTATGTTTCTTAACATGAAACTTTATATAATTTTAAAGAAAAAAAAGATGCTTTCAAAAATCCCCTGCTTTTTTGGCTGTGCTACTTTAGACCCTATCTCAACAAAACAATTTTATATGCTGATTGTCAAAATAATGGTTTTACATATTTTCAATTAAATTTATCAAGTGACTTAAAACATAATATTTCGTATCGAAGGTGATTTATTATAATAATAATAATAATAGAAAATAATGGTTCATTGAAACAGTATACATTTATGGCAAGATAAAAAAAATTAGAAATAACTTCATTTAGTCCTTAAAGTACTAGTTGAGACACCACTGTTGCCGTGTTTGCTTATCATAGCAGATAGCTAGAACTATATAATTAAGTTATCATATCGCCGCTGCAAACACAAACTGTCGTATCTGCAAATTTTCAGGAAGCGCACATAGTGGTTTGAAACTTCCTTTTTCACGTCACGAACTGTCGTATCTGTATCTCAACTCCTTCCTTGAAGTATTCAAGTTTTAAGGTTAGTCGTATGTGAGTTTCAAAGATTCTCAGCAAGCACGAACCACTATGTGCGCTTCTTAACTGAAAATGGCAAATTTTGCAGATACGACAGTTTGTGTTTGCAGCGGCGATATTTGTGTTAATCACTTTCGTGATATCACAACTATTCAAACTTGCTTTACAAAATCTACTCTGAAACCGGGACTTGAACCACCGACCTCCAGGTTACAAGTCCGCCGCCTTAACGATCAAGTTACTGAGAACTATTTAATTATTATTAATTATGCATTTGCCAATGTTGTCCCCCACTCGTCTTTTGGCACACACAATTTATAAACAAAGCATATATCTCAGTTCTCTCAACTTCTACTTGACGTAACTTTTTACTTGACTATTCAACGGTACCATTTTTATTGAAAGGGGAAAGTACTTCCGAGTCTATCTATTGCTTTATTTCTTTTAGTAATTACAATAGAAAGCAAAAATGTGTGTGTTTTTTTTTATTACGTGAGAATGACTTGTATACTTGTTCCTAGCAGCGCAGGCGTCAGTAATAATAATAATAATTCCGTGTCCGTGAGATAGGTATTGATACCCAAATCACGGTGGCGAGAGGATTATATGGACGCCCAGATCCAATTTCCAGGCTCCTTTCATGTCCATTGATTCTATTTGGTTTTAACGTCCTGACTTGAGGTAGACAGGACGGAAATCACGGTGGTGAGAGGATTATATGGACGCCCAAGTGTCTAGACTCCTTTCATGTCCTCGACAATTATCATTTTTTTCCTCCTCATGCGAAGAGGCAAGATGTGTTGTCCGAAGACAAAGATGATGCTCTTCAACCCACTCGATCCAAATACCCATTGATTCTATTTGGTTTTAACGTTCTGACTTGAGGTAGACAGGACGGGGGTTTTACCCTCCATTCGCTAGGAATCGTACCAGCTACCCACCCAGCCGGGGAAGGCCCGGAATTGCCAGGCTCATATGTTCGGAAGAACAGAATTTTCTGTGCGAAAAGTCTACTCCAACCGGGAATCGAACTCAGGATCTTTGGACTACGGGCAGTAGTCACAACCTAGCATAGACTCTAGGGTCTGCACACTTATACCTTATACTCGTATTGCAAATTGCTAAGTGTCCTAGCCTTTTAAGAAGGCCATTTCTTTGAGGTGTTTCTTCTTCTTAAAATCGTAAAAAATCTGTTTTTTTTTGTGTATTTAAAGCAGAGAAAAGACTTGTGTACTTATACATACTCATATTGCTATTTCACTTTTAATACTTTCCTTTCTCTAGGACAAGGAAAGTAAAAAAGTCAATTGTTATGGAGATTTTCCTTTTTTGTTTAAACAAAAAAGAAGTTTTTATTTTAATAGTCTGTTCTTTGTCACTTTACACATTCAAACTCTAATGAAACTGACTCAATGCAGGGTGACTTTCTAAACTAGGTAGGATTTCTCTTTTTGTAGGATGCTCTTTTAGTGAAGGGATCGTAGTCCCCAGTCATGATGGCCTTTTAAAAACCGTTTCAGTATTTCTAACAGTGGACGTATACAATCTTTAAACCTTAGGTAGGAAATTGTCTCATGAAATTGCTTTAGAAATGATTATAAAAAACTTTAGAATTTTTATAATAAATACCCGGTGTACGGGAGTATATTTACGGGAATAGCCCTATTTACAATGTCAACAATTTTAATTTTATAAATTAAGTTATGTGTCTAATAAAGCCATCAAAGTCAAGTAAAACATACTCGTAGTTAAGGAATTCTATAATTTAGGAAAACTTAAACATAGTTATACATAAAACTGGGTTCTTTTGTTTAACTTTATATTCTCAGATGCCATTTCATAAGTCACAGCAATATCTTCATTTCATCCTATAGATACTAAATTTGTACCACCTGTTTTTTAACTACGTATACTTTTTTGATGTGAAAGACTTTTTATAAAAACCTAAACTTGTATGTAAAATTCGCTCTGTTGTCGATATTTCTCACTCAAAATTTGGAAACCTAAAATCCCACGAGAAAAAAAAAATATATAAATTCTTCATACTGATGTATACTCATTTCTATGTCTACTGGTTTATACTGATTCACGTAATATCTGACTTGTCAAAATTACATCTTAAAAAATGTAATGAAAAATATTTAAATAATTTGAAGATAGAAAACACTTGGCTTTTTTTGTTTTACTTCGTTCACTGACGATGCCGTAACTGGCCATCTGAAAATAAATAATTAAGTCAAACAAAAAAAGCCAAGTGTTTTCTATCTTCAAATTATTTCGATGTTTATTTGTTTTACCAAGAGCTGTGTATAATTATTATAAGTTTTTCCTGAGAACTTATAATATATTTTATTCAAAAATATTTTTTGAAATTTAATGTTTGTTGCTTGTTCAAATTATCGTTCTTGGAATACTTTCGTGTTTTCAGAGAGAGAGAGAGAGAGCGATGGGGGTGTGTACAACCAGTTTATTATCCAATTATAAGGTGTGTAGATACATGTACACTGTACATACAAATAAAATAAATAAAAAATGTGTGAAATTGAAAAAAAAAATTGTAGAAAAGGCTTTTCGCCATATAATATTGTACTTTAGCGACGAGAAACATCTGATTTTGTTTATTATTTTTTTCGAGACTAAACCATAATTTAATTTTCAATACTCGTCTAATTTTCATTTGATATTTTTATAGGTCAACTCTCGATAGTTCGAATAAGAACCTGTAAATAAATTCCAATTTTTCCAGTTTTTCAAATATTAAGTTTCGAATTTCAGATTAGGGTACCTACAGGAAGGTTGTATAAACTCAATGATCGTAATTATACTGCCCGACTGAGCTCGCTCCAATATTCCAGCACTTGTTTTGGTGCTATTATCATGTGGTCTTTTTAAAACAATTCACGTAAAATTCATGCGTCAGGTGGGATTCGAACCAATGAATCCCTACGCTATGTGGATTGGCAGACTAGCACCTTAACTACTAGACCACGAATGCTTTTTACAAGAACGGTCTCGATTTTTTTTTCAATAAAATTATCCAAAAATATTTTCGATGT
This sequence comes from Bactericera cockerelli, assembly GCA_024516035.1. Lineage (NCBI taxonomy): Eukaryota > Metazoa > Arthropoda > Insecta > Hemiptera > Triozidae > Bactericera > Bactericera cockerelli. The sequence continues at coordinate 27,585,862 of CM044964.1, read as the reverse complement.
ATCCAGTTTTTGAAGGGACTTGACAGTTGGAACTATCGAGAATTGTTCAAATTCAAACATATTATTGCTTCTCTTTCTCTTCTTTAATTGTTAAAAAATAATTTTATTTATTTATTCAAAATCCATTTACTATGTGTATATTCAACAATAATAAAATAAAAACATTTTAACTGTTACATTATAATAATATTGGTGTTTTTTCGTGATCTGTTGTAATTACACCACTTGGGTTTTAGTATTTCTGCTCTGTGGATTGTTTCAACTTAAACCTAACTACGCCTGGCTTTGTTGTAGGACTGTTAAGCAAGGGTCTTTATCAACCACTCCATGGAATGGGGAAATTACCTATATACCTATTTGTTCTCATTGAAGTAGTCACCATGGCAAAGTGAGTGAACGCGCGGCATTGCACGCATGGTGACCTAGGTTCGATCCCCAGCGGGGCAGGAATTTTTCTGCTCTGTACTTGGATGTTCGGGGCCCATTCATATCCCATGAAAAAAAATGAGTAGTTACTTGTATGAGTAACGACCAGTGGCGGCATTACCAGAGTAAAAAGAAATTAATGTAATAGAATAATTCGAAATTCGAAAAGTAAAAGGAGGCTCTTAGTAATGCTGGGCTACCCACAAAAATTGTGAAGAGACCTTGTACTTCACCACAAATAAAATCATACCTACCTACCTATTTGTTCTCATTGATAAATGTTTTGTGTGAACTATCCTCCTTTATCGTTTAATAATAATTGTCTGGCTAGGGGACTATAAACAGGCAGGGGACTTGTAAAAATAATTGAAAAATATAATATCTTGAGAACCACTGAGTTAAATCAAAAGTGTTATAGAACATTAATGGTTGGAAATGATCTATACTACCACCCCTTAAGAGATTTTACATTCAGTCTGTTACACCCTGTATAATAAAGTCTGGTCTGGCTGGGGGACTATAAACAGGGAGTAGACCAGCATTGGCTTGGTTCTGGGGGCCCTTGTCAATTATTAGCTTCCTTGTAAAGACAGTGGTAGAACTGCTGAGTCATTTCTCCACTGTCTGGCTACCATCGTTCACGATGACGCCACCCTATGATGAGTGGATAATAATGAGGATGTTTAGTTTTTTTTTTTTTTTTTTTTTTTCGTTCATTTCTTCGTGAAAAATCACGTTGAAATACTTGTAAGTTAAAGTTATTATATTTGTGTTAATCACAATTACTCAAACTTGCTTTACCAAATGTTTGCTTGAAATGGGACTTGAACCATCGACCTCCAGATTACAAGTCCGCCGCTTTATCGATAAAGCTGCTAAGGTCGGTGTTGAAATACTAGTAAATATGTGACCTTAACATTTCTAAAAATAAAAACACACTAGTGGTTAATTTTAAGGCACGGTTTTTATTAACAATAAAATAAAGAGACTTAATCACTATTTACATTCGAATAAAATTCACGGGTGCCAGTTACAATAATGGAAATAAAAATATGTAAAAGGTACTCTAAAATATTTTAAATAAAATCTATGCTGAATAATAAAGAAAATTAAATTATAAGAAAAGTATTTCTGAATCAACGTCGCGTTATCTGGAAGACCGACACAAAAGTTTTCTTTATTTATAAAAAATACCCAATTATTATCTGCAGGACTGAAGAATCCCTTTTTTTTACCAGTTCTTGTTACCATCAATACAAAAGTTGCTGTTGTTTTTATTCAATGATGGGTCTATTTTTGATAGAGTCTCAAGTTTAGATTTTTCATTACACTACCTCTGTTTTTGATAGCATCTATGTTTACATTTTTCATTTTAATAATAATAATAATAATACTCTTCAGTGGAAGGTACCCACCAGGCGAGGTTAATGCTTAAAGCATTTTCTACCACCTAACCTTCAGAGTCTTATTATTATGTGGTCACTGACTCAAATGAATGAGAAAAAATTCATGCACTAGGTGGGATTCGAACCAACGGATCCCTACGCTACCTAGATTACCAGACTAGCGCGTTAACCACTTGACTACCAGTGCACTTTGTGACTACCATTTTATAATGTCAAGGACCAATATGTCAGATAAAATAAGTTGCTCAGGATGGTGTCACAAGATGTTAATGAGAGACAGCAAAACTGCTTGGTTAGAGGGACTCTGGTCCTATTAATTTGTGCATCCAAATAAAGTTCATTATTCTTATATGTTTGTAGGACTATAAATTTAATACATATCTAATAAACCAGACGCTGATTCTAGACATACGCATATTAAAATGCTGATCCTATGAATCAATGGTAAAAAATAAAATATGTTCAGTTTGAGCTTTTCTGGTTAAAAAAAAATATCCAATGATGTAGACTTTGTGTGAGTTAGTAGCACACTAGGCATGCAAGCAGGTGACCTACCTGGGTTCGAATCCCGACAATCAGAGCTTTTTGGCTCTGTACTTTGAATGTAACGGGGCCCACTCATACCTTGTGATGAAAATGAGAGAAACGGAAACATTACAAGGAAGCAATGAGTTAGTTGGGCAAATGATGTTATTGATCTCGATACAAATGATCTCGTCTTGCTATGCAGGCCACTATAGTTGTGACGTAACAACACAAAGAAACCAAGTGCATACATTTCTCTAATAAATAAGTACATTAAATTAAAGTATTTCTCTAAAGCCAACATAAACCATAAATTTGTTAAGTTGAATCTCTTTGCACAGCGAACCATATTAAAAATAATTCTTTTTTAATGCATTTTTCAAATACCGAGTTAATAAATTCATCAGGAAGGAATACTCGTTCGTACGAATATTAGTAAAATTAAATAACGTCTACATTTGTAAAGTCTACAATTAATTAAATTATAATATTTAAGAGGATAACTAACAGAACATGTAAAATATTAATATTACAATTAAGAGTTCATGTTACGGGTTGACTTTAGTTAAGAGTTGAGTAAACATTACCCTTCTATTTACATTGAAGAGAAATGTCAACTTTTAACTAGGAAAAGTCAACTTGCACTGATAATCAACTTTAACTGAACCATAAATAAAATCTAAAAATTCTAACTAAAACAGAAAATAATAAGTTGAATAAACAAAAAAACTAAAATATGGAATGGTTAGAAAGTTCGAGCGCTTTAACTGATTCAACTTGAAAATGTTGAGACAGGGATTGTAACTTAAAAAATTAAAAAATACTTCCCATAGCAAAATTTTCAAAGACACTTTGTGAAAGTTTTTAAATTTCCAGTATATTTTTTTTAAGATGAGTGTTTCTTAGCCTTTTTTATTTCGTAGCCATGAAACAGGAGCTACTGTAGATGCTTGTGATCTGTGTTGTAGCCTGCCCATCCCGTAGTATACCTGCCCTCTGATGGGCGAGAAGTGACACAATACTTCCCATTTAGGTGCTGGGTCAACACGAGCACACCGGAAGATATCCCTTACAAACAACTGTAACCAAATTTTGAATACAAATTTTTGTCGGCACGGGGGATCGAACCCGGGGCCTTCCGCATGGCAAGCGAGTGCTTAACCACTGAGCTAATCGCGCGCTCAATGAGAAAAAAGTATATTTTCCTTAACGACAGTAACTTATTTGGAAATTTAAATCAGCGTGTAAGCATTGGTAGTAGAGGCTTAGATTTGTATGAAAACAGCAATTCGTTATCTCGTTTCGTTCTATAAAAAAAAACAAGCGCTACCGGAATATTCTCGCACCCTGTATAAATTCCATTCGGATTTATTTATTTTATTATAAAATCGTTTTAATTTTTATCGATTGTCGGAGGAATCAGTTAAAGTGTCGGGAGAGAAAGACTTGAGCCAACGCAAATAGGAAGATAGAAGAGATGAATACAACAGTAGAACAGATGAAATTCAAAGCTGAAGTAATTTACTGAGGCAACACTGGTGCATCAAGATCATTTTAAAAGCAACATCAGAAAGCATGTAGTAGATAGTACACAAGAAAGCTTCATAACTTGGAAGACTTTCTACAGGCAACATTTGTTGTATGCGTCAATCAACGGAATCGGACTTGAACAAAGTAACACTAACATTTGGTGTTCATTTGCAGCTGAATTTCTAAAACGTTGGCACACATATTTTAAAAATAAGAACAATCTTGAGCAGAGAGATGGTTTCAAGAGACAAAAAAAACATGAAAGGGGCAAGGACTCTGAATGTTACAGACCTCTCTTTAAATAAATATTCATTAAAAAAAAACATGAAATTTTAATATGTAATAGCTGATAATGTAAGGAATTTTACACTTTGATTATATTGCACAAAATGAGTAGTGGGTACACATGAACGTGGTAAAAATTTAGGGAGAAATCAGGTTTAAATAAATCTCATAAAATTAGAATAAAAGTGAATAAAATTTAGAACTATAATTAGATTCACTTTTTGAAGTAGGTCGTCTTAGCGATTTATCTGAAATTTAGAATTGGTTATGGTTACTCCTGATTATCACATTTTAGGCTAATTGATTTTTTTTTTGTGATTAAAATATCTAGATATACTCGTAAATTGAGTCAGACAGTAGAATCAACACTGATTACTTTCCTTCTATGTGCATTTTTTCTGCATTTTTAGATGTAACCAGATTTTTTATGAAATTAAAATAAACCCAATCTTACACAATTTAACCTTGATAAGTTAAACCAATTGAATTCAATCAAATGTATTTGACCAAAACAAAATTTGTTCTTCAAAAAATTAACAGAAATGTAACAACACAATGAAGGATATGGGTATATAGATTTTCAATAAAAAGATAAGTAAATAGGGGTCCTACTGTGAAAACTCCAAATGCCACTTGAAAAGGAGTGATCTAAAGAGCTTTTTGATGATTACGTATGGTGCACATATAGAAATACAAATTGTTTACATATAAAAAAGGCCGAATTCTAAATGTAAAATAGGATTACAATATCAAAAGCCAGACCGTCCGTTAATTTGCACTTTTTTTGTGTGCTGTAACCTGTAACGGGTTAAAACACCGACTTACATTTGAGGAGCATACGTGCAAAAATGAACATATCCGGAAATATGAAATTTCAGTATGAAGAAAAAACTGATATTATGAAAAGTAAAACAATACAGAAACAAGTATGGATCTGTTCAGATTTGATTGATACGGTCGTTTTGAAAACGCAATTACTATGGGATGTAATCGAGTAAGGTCGTTTATTGTTTCATTTTTGAATTCCGCACAGTATAAACTGTTAGAATCAATTCCTAACTCCATTTTTGTTTTTTTGGAGATATTCATTTTTGCACGTATGCTCCTCAATTTAGGCCTCAGGGTAAAATATTTTCTAATCATCACAAAAATCGGTCCGTCGACATTTGGAGGTGGACACAATAAACAGAACAAATAAAACCACCAGTTACATAACGAGGAGTGCAATTAAAACTAAATGATAGTAAAATAATAAGGAGGAAGACGAATAATTTGGACAGAACAGGGAGGGTTAATTGATGGAAAATTATATCTTATCATTTTACCATAGTGATAATAATGATCTTTATTACTTCCGAGAAATTTCTAATATTAGAAATCGGAATTATTGTGTTCGTTTTTGTAAAAAATGTATTTTTTTGCTCCAATTTTTTTCATATTTCTGGACGTTTCATAACCTCCTGAGCAACTTTGGTTTTGTGTCCGTCTGTCGGTCTGTCGATCCGTCGGTCTGTTAAAAATATTCCTTGTATTTTTTTATCTTTTGTATATAAATTTTTGTGTTCCCATGAAGTACTAGTGTACTTTTCGGGAACCATATATGATAACGATAACAACTAACTTTTATAAAACAATAAGATATAATTTTCCATCAACACCGAAAGTCTCATAATCAACTTAATAATAATGAAAGAGTGCTACATGATGATCTGAGAGGGAGAACATAGGGTCCATCTTATATCAGGGATGTAATTGAAATCATACGATTGAATGATTTACAAGAACATCTTAGTTAAAATTTTATCTATGCATCTTGAGCAGTTACCCTAAAATCCGAAATACCTTCACCTATTGAAAATTTAGAGCGGAGTTTTCATAGATAGATAATAATAATAATAAATTTATTCGGTTTTCAATAATAATCACTGCTAAAAGTTCCGCTAGGTACATTTGTACTCTTCGGGAGATAAAAAATAATAATAATATCGCCTTATTTATGGTGCCCGATTAGGACTATTAATGTCCCATTATTCCAGCAGTAAGCCCAAGACATTGTAATGTGGTAAAAATCCCAAAAGGATTCACAGAGTGCCGCCTTTACCACTGAGCTAGCGGGACAGACGAATAAATTTGACTTGGACAGGACACGGAACTTCTATATTTGTTAAAAATAATACAAATGGGATTTCAAAACCTATGAGTTACTCAAAACTTTTGTTCATTCTGTCTTGTCGTTTGTAGATCGCCGCTCGTAAAAATCCCTACTACAATTTTTTCTGTTGGGTTAATCCATTACTTTCCTTTCTATAACATGAGGAAAGTAATGATATACGATATTAAAATCAAAGATCTTACTTAGCAGAGGTTCAATGGGTTAATTCTTTCGGAGCTGTGACAGAGAACGCTTAGGCTTTGCCGCGGATTAAAAAATATGATTTTTAATTTAAAAAAAAAAAAAAAATTAAATACAAAAAAATGATTTATTTTCAATATTCTTTACTATTTTTGTTGTTTGTAATAATATTATGTGTTTGTTGGTTGCTTTGTAAATAAAATAGTATAGTTGTTCACGCCATGTGACTCCAGTTTGAATTGCCTCCAAACTTTCCCCGCGCATATCAATCGATCTCTACGCCCCTAACTGTTAGAGATAACACTTCGATATCAGATGATAGGCATATCATATGTTCTTACAAAGAAAGCCACAGAAATTCGGTACGATAGATTGAGAACGACGATGCCTCGTTCAGATTGTTACAAACAGTGGTCAGGCAGGGTACGTCTTCGCTCCTTCCTCAATCTACCCCCTTTGATCCACTTCTAAAGGCGTACGTAAGTACTTGGTACAAGTACTCAAGGTAAGACCATCCAATCTCATTTCGTAGTAGTAGATTATTTCTTCCTTTTATCTTTCCGTGTAAATTTAATACTCTTTAGTACCTTATAATACACCCCTTTGTAGTAGCGTTATTGAACCAGCGGCCTTTTCTTCGTCAAACCCCAGTAACTGGGAAACTTAGGTCTTTCGGCTTCAAAGCCCCAGTTACTACATTAATTCATGGTCCTTCGGGCCGGATGTTTTCTTTTTTCGTAGTAGTAAAACTATACCTATAGTTATTTGCATTGTCGTGAGGGCGTGCACCTTCAACCATTCAGCTAGGCTAGGTAGCTTGTAAGGGAGATTAGGCTTCATAGTGCATCTTCCATGCTTTAAGTGACAGCTTTATCTGCTTATTAATTATTAAAATAGTATAATTAAAGTGCCTTTCGCTTCATTTAGCGTAAAATTGAACAAATTACCACTGCTTTTTGAGCGGAAGCCTTTGACCACGTTTTTCATAGTGCCTTGTTTCCCTTTGTCTTGAGCACATTTTATAAAAATGGCTGAAGGCAAGCTCACAGTTCTTATTGCCAAAAGAGATTCTCTCTTTAAAGTACTGCAAGAAGCAAATGACTTCGCTCAAAGCATGACTCAGGCAAATGAGAACACATTAAAAGGTCTCAGGCGCAAAATCAACATGCTAGACAGTGTGTATACATCGTTTTGTCAGGTAGTTGATGATATCAATATGCTTCAAATTGAGATCAAGCCAGATCACAAACCGAACTACCAAATGCTAGAGTCCTTCACAACCATCTATGGTTATGTAAAAGATAAGTTCGATGAAGTAAACGGAAAATTGAAAAAATCCGATAGTAGTCAGGCTAATATTTCAACTGTTAATGCTAGTTCCGAGGTGAAAGTAAAGTTACCCGCACTTGAGTTGCCTTCATTCAACGGAGAGTCATTTGCCGACTGGGTAATCTTTTACGAGTCCTTTAAATCTATGATTCATGTTCGAACTGATCTTTCTAACGCCCAGAAAGTTCAATACCTAATATCCAGACTCTCTGGAAGGGCTCTTAGTTCTTGTGCCGGCATTCCTGCCACGCCTGAGAATTATAATATTATTTTTGATAATCTCGTTAAGAAATATAATGACAAAAGATGTCTTTCGAGCTCTTACTTAGATTCAATCATAAATTTCAAACCTCTCAAAATTGAGTCAGGGAATAGCCTTAGCATGTTTACTGACAAGTTCTGTGCTACTGTGTTGGCCCTTAAGGCCTTGAAAATTGAAAATCTAGATGATTATATCTTTGTTCATTTAGCTTGTACTAAACTTTGCCCAGAAACTGTAAAAACCTTCGAAATGTCACTTAAAAAAGATGAGTTGCCTACTTTTGACAAGTTACTTTCTTTTCTTCAAGAGCATGCCAAAATTCTGAACAGAGTTTCACCTAGCACTAGTAGTAGTAGTAGTAGTAGTAGTAGTAGTATAAATAATAGTAGTGGTGGTCTGGGTACCTCAGGCGTAAAGTCGGGTTTCCCACCAGTAAAATCAAAGGGTCCTCATACCTTTGTTGTAAATAGCACTTCTAGTGCATCTTGTGAGATATGTCACAATGACCATCCCATATTCAAATGCTCAAAGTTTTTAAAACTTTCTCCTCAAGATAGGTTCTGTAAAATTAAGCAATATTCTCTCTGTGTCAATTGTCTCTCAGGTGCCCATAAGGTTAATGAGTGTAAAAATAATTCCACGTGCTTTAATTGCAAAATTAAGCATAACACTTTGCTTTGCTTTAAAGATCATAAGTCTGACTGTACCAAATCAGGACCTCGGGAGTTAAAGGCTAAAGCTTCAGTAAATTCTCGTATTAGTCAACACCTTGGTAATGTGGAGAATCATAGTTTCTCCCCCTCTTCCTCGGTAGACAATACACCTTACGTTAATGCTCTGTGCTCTGATAACAATCAGATACCTATTGGTAACGGAGGTACAATTCTCTTGTCTACAGTTCAGGTTCGAATCCCGGATAGACACGGTGTTTACCATTCTTTTCGTTTTATATTAGACTCAGGTAGTCAAAGTAATTTGATATTGGAATCAGCTCGTAAGAAGTTAGGATTACCTCTAAACAAAGATGCTACCAAAACTATCAAGGGTTTAGGTATGGGTTCGAATCCCGTTCACGGGCAGGTGAATTTTACTTTCGCCTCTAGGTTGGATAACAGAGTTAAATATTCGATTCAAGCACTCGTAGTAGATAAAATAGTAGACAGGTTGCCTTCTCAACCTGTAGATATGTCTAACTTGCATTATTTGGAACAATTGCCTCTCGCTGATGATTTCATGAAACCAGACGTTGTGTCTGGCATTCTCGGTGCTCAAATTTTCCCTTCTCTGATATTAGGTCACCGTGTCACCAGTCCTAGTAATAGTGTTGTCGCTTTGAATACTGTACTAGGTTATGTGGTTATGGGTCAAGTACCTGTGAATTCTATAGATATAGAGGACAGTACATCTAATTCATTCTGTGCATTCCAGGAGCCCCACGTTGACAGTTTAATAAAACGTTTTTGGGAAATAGAGAATGTTTCAGCGCCGGCCATGTTAAATAGTGATGATAGAAAGTGTGAGGAATTATACACATCTTCCGTTTACAGAAATGACAACGGTTCGTACACTGTTTCTCTTCCGTTCAAGAGCAGCCCAGCTGAGTTAGGCGACTCTTATCATCTTGCCCGCAATAGGTTTTTCAGCCAGGAGAGAAAGCTCGAGTCTAATGCAGAGTTGCGGTCAGCTTATAATGACGTCATCAAGGAGCACCTAGATGAAGGTTATTTGTGCGTCGCACCTGATCAATCTGATCGCTCAGGATTTTTCATTCCTCACCACATGGTAGCCCGGCCTGATAAGGCAAGTTCCAAGTTTAGATGTGTCTACGATGCTTCAATGCAATCTTCAAGTACTAAATCATTAAACGATTTATTGTATGCAGGTCCCAAGCTGTACACGGATCTATTTGTAGTTTTATTAAATTTTCGTCTTTTTCCTATTGTTATGATAGCGGACATCAGAAAAATGTTTTTGCAAATTAAATTGAATCCTGATGATTGGAAATATCAGAAAATTCTCTGGAGGTTTCATCCACACGATGAGTTGTTGACTTACATGATGACCACGGTTACCTTCGGTTTAACTTGCTCACCGTTCCTTGCTTTACGTACGGTGCGACAGTTAGCTGAGGACGAGGCGCATAACTTTCCTTTTGCAGCTAGAAGGGTTCAGACCGATCTGTACATGGACGATTTAGTGACAAGCTTACTGAACTCTCGCCAAGCGTGTGATCTTTTTGAACAAATGGTGGGTTTGTTCAAGGCTGGGGGGTTCACTCTCACTAAGTGGGCGTCCAATTCAGAGGAAGTTTTGCAGAAGGTACCAGTTGCGGACAGACTATCGGAAATTATTCAGTGGGATAGCGACTCTTCTGTAAAAATATTAGGTTTGCAGTGGAGTTCCGACCAGGATATTTTTTATTTTAAGATAAACATTGACAAGAAACCATGTACTAAACGCAACATGTTGTCACTTGTTAGTCGATTGGCTCGCGTGGCTCTAGTTAAAACCCAAAAGGGTGAATTGAAGCGGCCAGTTAATAAACTGTGCCCCTTACCTTCGCAGTAGGTACTTACCTACTTATAATCATGTTTCACATTATAATATGATGAGACTTGTAAATAAATTTTATTTTGCTTTATGGTGGTAGCACTGGTGATTTGTTCAGGCAAATTTCTATTTTTCTTAAGAGTACTTTGCTAAGGCAATTTTGATTTATTTTGTAGTTTTGATAAGTTCAATTTTTTATTTTATTTTGTAGTTTTGCTCATGCAATTTCCTTTCTTTATATACATATAATCTTGTAGTTGTAGTTATCTATTGTTGCTAATTTACTGTAACTTTCTTTGTTCTTGATATTTTGCATTATTTGCTTTTAACCATTTTCATTTATTATTTGCATTGTTTTTGAATGGTTGAAAGTGCACTCTTTCAAGGCTGGGGGGATGTTCACGCCATGTGACTCCAGTTTGAATTGCCTCCAAACTTTCCCCGCGCATATCAATCGATCTCTACGCCCCTAACTGTTAGAGATAACACTTCGATATCAGATGATAGGCATATCATATGTTCTTACAAAGAAAGCCACAGAAATTCGGTACGATAGATTGAGAACGACGATGCCTCGTTCAGATTGTTACAAACAGTGGTCAGGCAGGGTACGTCTTCGCTCCTTCCTCAATCTACCCCCTTTGATCCACTTCTAAAGGCGTACGTAAGTACTTGGTACAAGTACTCAAGGTAAGACCATCCAATCTCATTTCGTAGTAGTAGATTATTTCTTCCTTTTATCTTTCCGTGTAAATTTAATACTCTTTAGTACCTTATAATACACCCCTTTGTAGTAGCGTTATTGAACCAGCGGCCTTTTCTTCGTCAAACCCCAGTAACTGGGAAACTTAGGTCTTTCGGCTTCAAAGCCCCAGTTACTACATTAATTCAATAGTGATAATTTTTGTCGGGTGTAGAAACGGTAGAATTATTCTCAAATAAAGTGTAAATAAAATCTCGGAACAAAACACACCATTCCCTTTTCTCTTACTTTTTCTGGTGACAAAATTTTCTGGATCAGGTTATAGTATTTTTGGATCAGGTTACAGTATTTCTGGATCGGGTTATAGTATTTCTGGATCAGGTTATAGTATTTCTGGATAATTCAAAATCACTCCACCAGGGCTGGTTCCGTACTCTTCCACTCCACTTGGACCACCGCGCAGCCACGAGGTCTCACCGGGGCTATTTCAGGGACGTCTGGAAGTTCTGGTACTGATAGAACTGAGGGGCGGGGGTGCCCCCGTTCATCACATTGGACCCTGGCGGGGGGCCCACCGACGACACGCCCTGGGGAGCGGCGAAATAGTTCGGCGATGCCACAGGGGTTGGAGGAAAGCCGCCAAACGTGGGGCCCGGCGAAGGAAAACCGGTCGTGCCGAAAAGTCCGCCGGGAGCGAGATTGGGCGCGGTCCCCCCGACGGCAGCGGTTCTCAACATGGGTCCCGCCCCGGGGGGTGTGAGCGGAGATAGGGGGGGTCTGGAAGCCTGCAATTGGTTCATGGAGGGGGCGCCTGAAGAGGAGGGTTGGGGTTGGACAGAGTGAGGTTGTCCAGGTTGATGTTGAGCGACCCTGCATTGGTCCAGGTGCTGCCCAGCTGAGGAGAGAATAAATTAAGGAGAGAATAAATTAAGGAGCAAATTAGAAGAGTATTAGACAAGATTGAAACATACAAAATACATTGAAATCAAAGAGAGAGGCTACATATTCCAACCTGTTGCTGTGGAAACCATGGGTGCTTGGAGCGTCGAATCTAAAAAATGGTTAGACCATTTGGGAAAGAAATTGATTGGAATTACGGGTGATCTCCGTTCCAATCATTTTCTTTACCAAAAATTGGTCTGGCCATTCAAAGAGGAAATGCTTCTTGCATCCTCGGTTCCCTTCCAGAAGGACGGTCCCTGGGACAAGTTTTTTTATATTTAATAAAAATAAATTAGAAGAGTCCTAATACTTTAAACAGGGAGAATACTAGTGTGTGCCACTAGAGGACTACAAACAGAGAACAGTCTAGTTGATCCTAGCACTTCAGGCGAGCTCTGTTACCCTAAGGGTTGAATGGCTTATAAAGAAAAAGTCTAAGTTTTAACAATATTTGATCGGAGATATATAAAGGTGGCTGGAGACAATCACTCCCCACTAGCTAGATACAACAAAAAATGTCCTGTGAGTATGCGACGGATTATGACTGATGCTTAAAAATTTCATGGTCCAAAAACAGCCGAACTTGATATATATATTTTTTGCTTGTCTTCTAAAGGCCGGAATAAATTACCATTTTAAAGAAATCTTAATTAAAGTAGATAAAATTGTGGGTTAAATAATACCCAAGTTAAGTTTATCTGCTTCAATCTGTAAAGTTGGGTCATTTTTCATTAACACTACCTATGTGTGAACAAAATTCCAGTATTGGAGACTAAACTTGAAAATATTTTAATGATACTAGAGTGATCACAAGGAGCCAAAAGTGCGATGGATCGATAATATACGCCAAGATATCCTAGAACTGGGTGCTGATCCTAACAGCACAGGGTAGAAGTCAATTTTAGAGCGGACAATTAGCTCGGGTAGTAAGATACTGGCTTGCTATGCGGAAGGTCCCGGGTTCGATCACCAGAGTCGACAAAAAAATTGGATTCAATATTTGTTTACAGTTGTTTGTAAGGGATCGCTTCCGCATCGCTCGTGTTCACCCAGCACCTAATTGGGAAGTATTGTGTCACTTCTCGCCCATCAGAGTGAAGGCATACTAAGAGATGGCAAGCTACAACACACAGACCACAAGCGCATACATCATAGAGTGGCGTCATCGTGAACGATGGTAGCTAGACAGTGGATGAATGACTCAGCACTTCTACCACTGTCTTTACAAGGAGGCTAATAATATAATTGACAAGGGCCCCCAGAACCAAGCCAATGCTGTCTACTCCCTGTTTATAGTCCTCCCAGCCAGACAGAAGCGAATACGGCAGCTGTGAAACACTTCAAATAATAATAATGGAGACAACTAGAAGTCATCACTTACCGGGTTGCTGTTGCTAGGGGCAGGAACCTGGGAGGGGGCGTTGCCGAAGTTGACCGGGAAGCTACTGGTACTGATTGGCATTGGTTGCAAGAGACTATCACCAAAGTCTGCAAAAACCATAGTTTATTATTGAAAGCTGAATCTTTCCATCACCAACTACCACCAAAAAATTAAAATAATGGTTTTTTGATGATTGTTGGATACGTAAATATAATATTATTGATAGCAGCACTTTATAATATACTTTGCAGTATAAAATATTTATAATAAAAATAAAATAACCAACCATAATATAAATTGCTCTAATGATAATAATAACGATAAGGGCGGAATTAATAGACAACATCAATAACTTAAGTCGTTGGTAAGTGTCATTTTTCCCTATCTTTCATAGTACGCAATCCGTGACTTAGCGCCACAGAGATATTACAAAAACGTCTATTAATTCCGCCCTAAAAATCTTTAGCTAAAGGTAACCACCAGGCGAGGTTAATGCTCAAAGCATTTTCTACCACCTAACCCTCAGAGTCTTATTATTATGTGATCACAAACTCAAATTAATGAGGAAAAATTCATGCACTGGGTGGGGTTCGAACCAACGGATCCCTACGCTACCTGGATTACCAGACTAGCGCGTTAAACACTTGACTACCAGTGCATGATCGCCAACAAACGAAAAAACTGAACAACAGCAGTTGAAACTCAACACACAGGGTGAACGAAAAGTCCCGGAACCGATTTTTATCTTTTTAACGGCTCAAGATAGACTTGAATTTTTGTAAGAAGTTCTAAGGCACAGTGAATAAATAATAATATCGTCTTATTTATACTGCCCGATTAGGACTATTAAGTCCTATTATTACAGCAGTAAGCCCAAGACATATTATTATGTGGTAAAAATCCCGAATGGGAGGATAACTTGTCATGTCCCGGCTGGGTTTCGAACCCGCGACCTCTGGAATCTCTGGATTCACAGAGTGCCGCCTTTACCACTGAGCTACCGGGACAGACTCAATTTTTAAATTTTTGTAAGAAGTTCTTAGGCACAGAGAAGAAATAATGGGAATTTCTAGGCGGTTTTGAGAACGACCACCCTAATTGTCAACAAAACATTCAAAGAGGCTCATACATTGCTTCTGGAAGTAATGAGAAAAAATACTTCCGACAGAAATGTACTTGGAAGTAAAAATATGGAAAGTGATTTAGTTTTTTTGGTGAAAAACACAGAATAAATTTTGGTGGCATTATTTTTTTTTTGTTCTGTTTAACAACTTACCACTTTTTTGGTACGATGAGATATTCTCTGCTGTCTTTACAAAACTTATTAATTATTTTATTGTGTGTCACTCTGAGCATGGAGGGTTCAAAACCCGGCACAGCAGAAAATTTTGTATTTTCGATCACAAAAGCTATGGTATCTAACAATAGTTAGTGGCCAGATGAGCGCACTATTAGCTGAGATGTAAGATTCCCGCAAACCATGAGGAAGATTTTGAGTTCAAATTACAGAGCAGACCAACCTGACCAATAATTTATCGGTAATAAAGTATTATTACCAATTAATTCTTGGTGAATACTACAGATACGCTTGTGTTGGACCCAGCACCTAAATGGGAAACATTGTGTCACTTCTCGCCCATCAGAGGGGAGGCATACTACGGGAAGTATGGACAAGCTACAACACAGACTAAATGAGTTTATAGTAGCTGCTGTTTCATAGCACGAATGAAAAACTCATCTTAAAAATAAATAAAAATGTTACAAGCTACTGTCTGGTAATGCGGCAATCAGAGACCCAATGAAATAGAATAATTCTTCAGTAAAAAAAGTAATCAATTTATTTGAATAATATGTATACGTATACAGAATAATTTACATCACACAATATACATTCTACAACAACTATACAAGGCTTGAACATGAAACCATCAGTTTCTTATGAGATTATTATCTAAAATTAATAGATATCTTATGAGGGAGAGACAATAAAATAAACATTGTTATTTTGAGATCTTCTATAGACTTAGTCTTAAGAAAGCATTTCAAAGCTATACAAAAAGCTAACCGACCTCAGTAGATCGATAAGGTGGCGGACTCGTAACCTGGAGGTCGGTGGTTCGAGTACCAAGAACGGGAAATAAGTAGCACAGCGAGTTTGAGTGAGTGTCACACATCACGCGATTGTGATAAACACAAATAATATGATAACAAAATCGACCGACCTCAGTAGCTTGATCGATAAGGCAGTGAACTAGTAACCTGGAGGTCGGTGGTTCAAGTCCCGGTTTCAGCGAATATTTAGTAAAGCAAGCTTGTGTAGTTGTGTTATCACGAAGGTGATCAACACAAATATGATAACTTTCAATTTCAATAACAAAATCGCGAACCATTTCGATATTTCGATGGTTCCGACAGAAGTTTTGAGCTTTAAAACTTTTGTCGGAACTATGGAAATATTACGGAAATATGTTCGCGCACTATCACAAGGCGCCACCCCAGGAGCTGGTGTGATGAACGGGAGACTCCCGGCCTGCAGTTTTATCAGTACCAGAACTTATAGGGTGGCGTCATCATTGAATCATCATAGGGTGGCGTCATCGTGAACGATGGTAGCCAGACAGTGGAGGAATGACTCAGCACTTCTACCACTGTCTTTACAAGGAGGCTAATAATTGACAAGGTCCACCAGAACCAAGCGAATGCTGGTCTACTCCCTGTTTATAGTCCCCCAGGCAGACTTCATCATTGAATACAGTGGCTAAATAGCAAAGAAAATCCTTTGGAATTTTCGGTACTGTCATTAAAGAATATTACGGAAACGTCTACAAAGGAAGACTCCCACCATTTACTTCCTCACACGCGGCCACATATAACGCAAGCACTCGTCGACTCATTTCCCTGACTCGCGCTTCACAACTCTCACTCATTAATCTCATCGCCCATTGCCCCACCCAGGTGAGGGGTAGCTCCCTCACTCTGGCGCGAGACACAGAGAGCAAGACCGACGCTACTCCGGTCAAGAGAGACAACTGCAACTCTACACTAGCGCTACTACTGCCGGAGCGGTCACCAACGGAACTAGGACCATCTTGAATCAGCGCGTGAAGAAACTCCAACATCTCCGTCGCCATGGCAACGTTGTGAACGGAATTCTGACTCGCCAGAAGGATCACGCCTAGCGTACGCACAAGACGAATGATCAGCAGCTCGTCCAGTCTACGCGAGAGCTCGCGAGTCTCTCGCCCCGAGCTCGCATTAAGACTTTGACGAATACTCTCGAACACGGTCGAAGATTCCCGATTTCCGGATTTGTTTACATTGACGATATCGTGTAAATTTCCAACAGTTTCGTTTGATTTCCTTTGCGGAGCGGGAACAATAGAACGACCACTTTTAGTTATTGAATTTCCATCGACATTGATCGCCACTAAATCTGCCTCAATTTCCGCGAGAAGTTTCAGGTTTTCTTCCCGCAATTTCCTCGCCTCATCTTCGCTCGTAAACCTGTCGCCGTCCGCGCGTGGTTTGAGCGGAAAGAAAACGTCCTCCTTGGTGGATTTTCCACGGATGAGCGGATAGAAGAACCAGTTGACCACACTGGCGAAGTGGTTCGGTCGAAGTTTGACTCCGCCGGACCGTGCTGCGAATTATCGGTCGGCGGAAGATCCAGTTTTCGTGACCGCCAGATGAGAGTGCCGAGGATTTCTGATTTCAAAAGAGATTTGTGAGATTCGATTTGGTCCGGGGATGTTGCAGAAGATGTATGAGTTTTATTAGACCCTTTTTTGCGGGATAATTCTTTGGAAAATTCTTCTTTTGTTGGTCCCTTGAAAGGCTCTTTTTCTTTTTTGTTCTCCACCGTCTTTGCTTCTTTCCTTCCTGAACTCCTTGGTTTACCATCACAACCTTGCTCCTCATTCTGGATGCCTCGCGATTGAAGTTTATCCTCCCCGTCTAGACTCGCTAGGAGATGCGCCCCATGCGCTAGGACGTCCAACAACAGCATCTTTTGGCGCACATTGTACAGGTGTCCGAACTTGTGAAACTGGACGCACAAATGCTCTCCCGCGTGTTTCGGATAGACGAGAACCACCGCCAACATCGCGTTCAGACGAACCACCTCGAAATCGTCGAAAAAGTACGTCTTGTCCAACGTGATGAAGATATTCAGCAGCTCGAGTCCTATATGAGCGTCATCCAAGGGAAGTTGTTCGCGAATGATTTTCTCGGCGTTGCATAGCGTTCGAGTCCAAACATCCGCGCTTTCTTCTCCATTGTCTTTTGATCGATCCTCTACGAGATAGTCTTTGAGATCGCGCAGATATTTGGGTACTTTCAGTGAGACTTGATTGTGGCACACTTCATTTGTTTCTGCTTCTAGTTCATCGTACTCCTCATCGTCGCTGTCTAGAATGAAGGAATTCTCACTGGCAACATCATCATCACTATCATTGCTACCTTTTGTTTTGAGATCGGCTAATTTAGAACTGTTTTCATTGATGGAATCTTCATGTTCGTCTTTTACATAACTTTTTTCTTTGGTGTCAATTCTCTTGTCCTGTTTTCTTTCTGTGTCTTTTCTATTACCTTCTTTCTTCAGTGTGACTTTTCCTTCTACGGGTATTATTGCGAATTCTTCCAGAAATCCTAACAGAATATCATCTGCTTGTTTGAGATCAGTTCTGTGTGCATTGGAAGCACCTTGATCATTTCCATCTCGTCTATCATCCACAAACTGTTTGTTCGTTTCTTCATCGACATCTAATTGCTCAACATTTCCCCTTCCATAACAGCGTTGTTTCACAATTATTTTACTCAAATTCTCAACGTAAGCTTTAGCTTCTTCCGAAACTTTAGAATAGTCAAACCCTAATTTTTTTGGTTTGACACACTCTTGGGCAGAATCTTTTCCATCACTCCCCACTTGATCATTTTTTTTTTCTTCCAACTCTCCAACAATACTCATGACACTCTCGCCACTAATCATGCCAATTGTGCGTACCACCTCATTCGAACATCTCAAATGAGCCATGATTCCACCAAGCAGGTGTTTATCCGTCGGTTTCAGCAAATCTGGCTCATGAGCCACCATATTGATCAGCAATTTTGACAAGTATGCATGCTGCTCTATGTTGCTGTGCACAAGGACTTGGTAGTTTGACCACAGTTGCAGAACGCTGGTTAACACTTTTGCAAAAAGAGACTGATCTGTTGTGGAGTTCAGCGAATCTTTACTCCGATTTTCTGCGATTTTCCAATCCGACAACGCCGCTAGTAAATGAATCAAATTCCTCACCACCACATCTGTCTTATTATCCAACACACTCCAATGCGCTTGAAAAACCATCTTCACGCCAATCACATACTCGAAATGTTTACTCGGAAAGAACCGTTCACAAAGTCTCTCCAAAGCGCAGGTGTCGTCCACACATATCACCATACGAGTCACTAGAATTTCTAGACTCCGTTGACTCAGAGAAACGAAAAGATCGTGTAAACGGGGTGTGAAAAAAATACTTGCGCTGCTTAGAATCCAAATTTTAAACAAGTTGCACATTTTTGCGATGAACTTTTCGTGTTCGTTGTTGGGTCCTGGATTGTTCAACGTGAAGTTGGACATAACTTTGTTGAACAGACTACTCATGAGATAAATGTTCATGGGAGCTGGATTCGTGTCATTGAGTACACTTGACTGTCCAATTTGTTTCATGCCTTCATTTGATTGTTTAATTTGAGATTGGTTTTCTCGCTCTGAGATGTTCAATTTGCTGAAGGCAATGCTGTCAACATTATCGGAATTAGACGTGGTATCTTTTGTCTTTCCAACAAGATCCTTTCCTTTTCTCTCATCTTCAGTTGAATCTTCTTTCTTTGACGGCGTCTTTCTTGGTTGATTCGCCTTATCGATTTCAAAGGACATGCGTATTGAATTCAGAATGTGGACCAGAATCAACTTTTCCAAGTTCAAATGGGTGAAGAAGGGAGGCAGGTGCAATTGAAGGGCATTGCTGACTTGACTGGACAGTGAAGGCAAAAGTCTGATTAGGTCATCGGCGGCGACCATTGTGTTTTGAGTAGGTGACGTATGAGTCACTTGAAGTGGTGGTTTGTGGGGTTTTTGATAATGATTACTTTTAGCCCCATTTTTTGTTTCCTCATTACATTCACTTTCATTCCTTCCATCTTTTTCTTCTTCAATATCCCTCACATCGCGACAAAACAGCGCTAGAAACACCGCCTCACTTCTCAGTAGCTCCTCCAGCAATCCCACCACCCGATCTCGCTTCTCACACGGTTTCTCAAATCGCTGCAACTGAGCCACCAATTCTTCCGCCGCAGCACGAACCGTATACACGTTCGCGTCTTCTACCACGACCAAGCGACGTAAGATCAGCTCACAATTGTGCGTGCCGAGAATCGTCGAAAACGCATAGGCGAGAACGCGCGGATAATGAGCCCGGGACAGTTCCCAAAATGTGGGCGTCGGGGGTCCGTCGAGATAGAGCTTCTGCCGGGTCAGGGGCCCGGGCCAGTGCTTGTTAAGGAGTGAGAGGAGGGCGGGAGGGGGGGACGGGGCGGCCTCCAGGTTACGAACGTCTGCGGACAGAAGAACAGAACCGGACCAACCCCGTCATCAGGATGTCATGTGGCGTATGAATTACTAGCCGTTTGCCCGTGCTTTGCAACGGGACTAAATTTCAAAATTACTAAGGCATGGCCGTACTGCTGGACAGCAATGCCTTTTTGAACTTTTTATATTTTTTCTGGACAAAGCGATAATGGTTTTGGGGGGGTCAATTCTGAGACATTTTTCGCTATCTCTTACCGTTCTGGCTAAACAACTCCGGACAAACAAACAAACATAAGTAGGTAGGTGGTAGTCCTTTTTTCTGTTTTATATATAGAGATTGATGCGATTTCAGGGATATGTCTTGAAACGATAAGGCCAACTGGAGGTCTGTGGTTCAAGTCACGACTTGAGCAAAATTTAGTAAAGCGAGAGAAACAAATTCATCATATATTTAAAATACATACAATAGGGGCTGTCTACCTTTGGTAGATCGCTAATACACAGCAAATTCCATCAATTTAGAAGATATTAATTTTCTCAATGTTGGAGGTTTTTCTATTTCATTCATTTCTTCTTTATTTATTTATTTATTTGAACAATATACGGAACAATATTCTTTCCAATTTAAGTTTCAATTATAGTCCATATATGTGGTGATGGAGGATATGTATGGACATTTCAGTAGTTGTAATAACACGATTGTGATCGACAAAAATATAACCAAATGTCTTGAAATGCGATTATAAATGACGTCCAAGAGGAGATTTCAATCATTAGGCCAGTGTCCTTACGAATGCGAGGAAGCAGATCAATGATTCGGAGTTTTTCTGTTGTGGATTTTTTTTAATGAAGATGGAGCAGTAAAGTACTATAGTGATTATAGAATAAAATTTATTAGTTCTTTGAAAAAACTGTTTCTGAATTAATGCACAACAGAAGATTTCTTACGCAAGAAATTTTATATCTTTTGCATCGTTATCAATTATTATTATTGTTATTGTATTTATGTCCACTTTTACAGGTTTTTATTTTTTTATTTGGTATTAAAACAAAGTTACCATATTAAAATCCAAGTTACCACAAAAACATTAAAATATATTTTTAATTAATATTATTGATACAAAATTTGTCCTCGAATTTATTGGCTATTCTGCTCTATCCTTTTTTTCTATCTAGGAAAGAAACAAATTAAATTTACAAATCATTCCCCATTATTCACAAAGGAATAGTACAATGATAAACGTAAGTAGGTACGCAAAAAGTAGAATATTTTAAACGATGTAAAAAGAAATTCTTTGTTCAACCTTTTGAAATTCTTCCTTGGACCTTTCCTTTTCTGAAGGATAAGGATGATAATAATAATAATAATATCGCCTTATTTATACTGCCCGATTAGGACTATTGAAGTCCCATTATTCCAGCAGTAAGCCCAAGACATATTATTAGGTGGTAAAAATCCTAATTGGGAGGATAACATGTCATGTCCCAGCTGGGTTTCGAACCCTCGACCTATGGAGTCTTTGGATTCACAGAGTGCCGCCTTTACCACTGAGCTACCGGGACAGACTGTTAGTAACAAAGAAGAGAACTCACCTGTTAGAAGCGACGAGGAGGCCGGAGGGAAAGACATTGGGGGTGGAACTCCTCCCAGACCCAGCACAGGAGCCGTCAACCCGGACAACAGATCTGCGTTGGAAGCTGGCTGCTGATTGGTCGACGGGAATGCTGGCTGCTGATTGGCCGAGGGGAATGCTGCCTGGTGATTGGTCGAAGGGAATGCTGCCTGGTGATTGGCCGAGGGGAATGCTGGCTGGTGATTGGCGGAACTGAATGCTGATGAGAAATCAGCAAAGTCGTCCCCGCCCACCCCTCCTAACACAGCGCCTGATGATGAGCTGAGGGGAGAACAAGAGGATGTTCCTTTACATTCTTCTTTCACAATTTTGTATTTTCCCGAACCTACTTTTTCTTTCGAGGGGAAAAAAAATTCCAAGGAATTAATGAACCCGATACGCAAATAGCTGACAAAACCGAACCCAAGAACAAGGACCATGGAGTATAAACACACAGTGATATGTATCTACACCCCCAAGTCCCCAGCTATCGATAAAGGCTTTACCAACTATGAGATCGGGAGAATGGGATTTGGTGAACCCCCTATTAAAACAACCCCTGGTAGAACCAAGGTAGAAAATCTGGAAACTATACTATTGTATAAAGATATTCTACCTTGTGACAGAAAGATTGTGAGGTTGTTAGGTTCTGGCACGGACAATTTATCCCTCTATAGGGGAATTGAGTTCTCTTGTTGTTGTAGCCAGTAATGGTCACCAGCCAACTTTATTTTAAAGTTGCCTCGTCCTGAACCACATATTTCTAAGTGCGATCAATCATCATGAGGACTTGACCTTTTTCTTTATAAGCCAATGAACCCTTAGGAAACTGCAAGCTGGTCTGGCCTGTAAGGGTTATCTAGTCTGTCTGTCCCGGTAGCTCAGTGGTAAAGGCGGCACTCTATGAACCCAGAGATTCCAGAGGTCTTAGGTTTGAAACCCAGCCGTGACATGACAAGTTATCCTCCCATTTTGGGATTTTTACCACATTATAATACGTCTTGGGCTTACTGCTGGAATAATGGACTTAATAGTCCTAATCGGGCAGTATAAATAAGGCGATATTATTATTATGTTTCTAGTCCTGTAGCGAGACATGAGTTTTCTTATGTCCAGGTTCGATTGTACCATTTCATACAGTACAACTGCTATTTTATTTTAGCATTTATTATACATTTTTGTATGTGTGCTAGGTATAAGGTACATGATTTATCAAGGAAGAGTTAAAAGATATAAATTTTTTATTGATAATAGCTACTAATATTAAGTAAACAAATTTCACGTACCTTAAACTAGTAGTTACATTGCTATTCACAAAACCCGCCTCGAAATCGCCAAAGTCAGCACCACCTCCACCACTGCTGATTGCTGATCTGTTGGACGGAGTGTCAGCAGGAGTGATGAGCTCGCCAAGAAGATCGAACCCAGCGGTCTCCGAGTTGCCATCCCGACCGCGGAGTTCCCTGTGATGGTCCCTGCGCTGCCGCCCCTGGTTTGAGAAGCGCTGTCTTTGCCTGCGGGAAAAAATGTGATATGTTAGACGGCACAACGGGCGTCAGGCTTCAAACTGTGGCTCACTACTTATCCTATGTCTTATATTGATTATAAATTGAATGGGTGAGTAGAAGAACCAGGAATGTCAAAAATCGATTTTTTTGTCGTAGAATAAGATGGAATGTACTCTTTTCTATCATCTCTGTGAATATGAAGCAGAAATACCCCTTATAAGTAATTTTTTTTTCGACTTTAAAGTGGGGGAAGCATACTCATTAGCATGATAATATTTGTCATATTTTTGCTTTCCTGAAAAGTCGATTTTTGACATTCCTGGTTCTTCTACTCACCCATTCAATTAATTTTAGATCGGAACGAATGAGTAAACTCAAGACGTATTATTAGGTAGTCGAAATTCTTAATGGGAGGATAACTTGTCATGTGCAAAATTTTGAAAAACGATTTTATTGAGTCATTTTACTGCGCACAGGAAGTGGTTTTTATAGGTAAGACGAAACATGGGATAAGAGATCAGTGTCTCGAGATATTTGGTTTTTGAAAATGTGTACACAGGGGAAAAACGCACGGAGTCTAGATTTAAAATCGCTCTCCTGATTTTTTTTTTTTTTTTGATTTTGTGACTCTGTTCTTTTTTCCCCTGATGCCTTCAAATGGTCTTGACATATTATGTAATTATGAATGACCAGTCAGAAAAAAAAGAATTAAAGAAGCGATTAAAAATTACACATCAAAGGAAAAAAATGAGTTAATGATTATTCGAATTTACTGGGAATTGTTATTTTAGTATTTAAAAAAAAGGTCTGTTTTAAATTTCTTGTTAAGTTTAAGGCGGGGTTATTGCCTCTGACAATCTCTTCCACCCAACCCTTATAGATACTTTTAAGAGAGGAGTGGTCACCGTGGCCGAGTGAGTTAGCGCGCTAGGCATTGCACGCATGGTGACCTGGGTTCGATCGCCAGCGGGGCAGGATTTTTTCTGCTCTGTACTTGGGTGTTCGTGTTCGGGGTCCACTCCTACCTCGTGAGGCAAAATGAGTAGCTGCTTTAATGTTAGCAGCGACCAGTGGCGAAATTACAGACAAAAATAAGATATTGGGATATTAAAGATACGGAAAAGTCCTATAATTCTGCGCTACCCACTAAAATTGTGATATAATAACACAAAGAAGCACCTTTTATTATTATTATGTGAGCTGTCAGAATCCCTTATGGAAACATAAGTTGAATTTTATTATAAAATTTGAACCGGAACAGGAGGAACATATTTACATGTTCGGGCCATTTGATTGGTTGAAGATAAAGAAAATATAACAAGGTCATTTCAGTGATCAACAGAAGTGAAATTTCTGTAATCAGCTGTATTTGTGTAATTCTTCTCTGATTGGTTCTTAGATCACCTCATTTCAAAAATAAATTTAAAATGCAGATTCAAAATTTGGCGCTCTCATTTAATATTCCATTATCAAAAAGACGCAGAATGAGAACCAATCAGAAGCTAAAACATTCCGTTTTTCCAAAAGGAACCGAGACACCGACTCGGTTCCTTTTGGAGGAACAGATGTTCCTTGGTTTGTTTAAATTTTGAGAGAAACAGTTCATTTTATTAAGACTGTTCCGTTCCGTTTCGCACTGTTCCGTTTCAAAATGTATAATAAAATTTGATCATATCTTAGCACTGAGCGCACCATTAGCTCAATGGTAAGATAGGTGATATAATAACACATAGAAACATATTTATATTATTATTACTTAGAAGAGAAGTGTCACTGATAGTCAAGTGGTTAAAGCGCTGGTCTGGTAATCCAGGTAGCGAAGGGATCCGTTGTTTCGAATCCCACCCAGTACATGAATTTTTCCTCATTAATTTGAGTTTCTGACCACATAATAATAAGACTCTGAGGGTTAGGTGGTAGAAAATTCTTTGAGCATTACCTTCCACTAAAGAGTATTATTATTATAAGAGAGGAAATCAACACGGAACTCACCATAGTGGGCGGCGGCGCCCAGGTCGATCTTCTTCAGCGCGGGGGGGCGGCGCCCTTCTGTCTCGGGGACCCGAGGCCGGGCGCCTTCTTTGTGTCCGAGTACTTTCCCGTGCTCGAGGCTTTTCCGGTGCTCGAGGCCTTGAGGGAGGAGGGAGGGGGCAGACTGACGGAGGAGGAGGAGGCGGGGGGAGCGGCGGGGGCGGGCGGAGTGGGGGGGGAATGGTGGTGGGTGTCCACGTCCGATGAGTCATCGATGTCGTTATCACTGGAGGGGGGGTGGGGGGGTGGAAGACACCATTAGTAAAAAAAATTGTTGATTGTTTTGTATAAAAAACAGAGTGTAAATAAATAAGAGTAGATATCAGTGGCGTAGCTAGACCTACATTTGGGGGGGGGGGGGGTTGATGGGGTTCAGAAATCTCGCCTAACGTATACTCCATCTTTGTTGGGGTTTCTTGGAAATTTCGGGGGAGGGGTTGTCCCAAACCCCCCCCCCCCCGGCTACGCCACTGGTAGGTATTATTATTATTGATTAATTTTTATTTATTTGTATTATTATTTTACAATTCATTATTATTACCTCGTATTCTCACTCTCTTCAAACCCCGCTACTCTCTCCGTATCCCAGTCGTCCTCCTTGCTCCAGTCCTTAGCGGGGGGCAGATCCTCCCACTGATCCCCTGTTCCCGTGCCTGAAATTTAGTAGGTGTAACAAATAAGTATAATACTAATAATATCGCCTTATTTATACTGCCCGATTTCTTTTATTTTTTAAGGTTATTGTGCCCCGGAACTGCTTTCGCATTACTTCAGGGCACTTCACCTTTACGTCCATACCATTCCGGAACCGGAAAACTCGGTTAGAATATTCCGCTCCGGCCGGGATTCGAACCCGCAACCTCCGGGTCAGCAACCAATGCTCTTAACCACTGAGCCACGGAGGTTCGCTATACTGCCCGATTAAGACTACTAAGGACTAAAAGGTTGGCTCTACGCATCGGTCTCACGGATGGAAACAAGGTCCTGAAGTTTGATTTTTAGTCTCATGAAGAACATTAATATTGTAAGGAGAATTTGCTAAGATGTTGCATAATGTCATGCATCTATTTAATGGACTATTCTGCACGATATTAGTCTTACTAGTCATGGTGGTGAAAATATTTTTACTGCGCGTATTTTTAAGTTAGTACGATAAGTAATTTGAGACTGAATATCAGCACAGTTTATTTCGTTTTTGATGATTTTTATGAGAAACATCCTTACAATATTAATGTTCTTCATGAGACTCCTACATCACTAAAAATCAAACTTCAGGACCTTGTTTCCATCCGTGAGACCGATGCGTAGAGCCAACCTTTTAGTCCTTTTTTTAACCTTAGTTTTAGATACTGTTTTATTTTACGAGACCTAAGTTTTATTTTATATTAGAATAAGATATGAAAAATGTGAAAAATGGGTATTTCCCGTTAATTTTTTCACCCCTAGAGTAAGAAAGAGCCCTCACCGAAACCAGACATGGACACACCATCACTGGACATGCCAATGTACTTATCCTTGTTCTTCTTAGCCTTCTTCCTCTCCTCTCGAAGTCTGTCGTCATCCTGGATGAACTCGATCAGGTCCTTGGCTTTGTGACGAATGTTGATTCCTGAGAACAAGATCCAAACGTACAATATTAAAAAAAAAATTCCTCAAAACTTTAAATATATTTACTATATTTTTTTATACAAAAATTAAACATTAATGCATCAATCTTCTACTCGTCCCATTCCTGCACCATCTTCACATTCAATCCCTCTGATCCTCCATCTCGCTCCTCTCACTCTCATGGATACGAGTACTGCTCGCACTATCGAAATTTGAATAATTGAATGCGTGCCTCGAAGAACAATCTATGTTACAAATTCAGTGGTTAGGCACTCGCTTGTTATACGGAAGGTCCCGAGTTGGATCCCGCGTGCCGACAAAAATTTGTATTCTTAATTTGGTTACAGTTGTTTGTAAGGGATACATACCTTCCGGTGCGCTCGTGTTGACACAGCACCTAAATGGGAAGTACTGTGTCACTTCTCGCCCATCAGAGGGGAGTCATACTACGGGATGGGCTGGCTACCTGAATAAACTGGGAAAAAACTCGTGTTCCTTTAAAACAAATTTTTATCGATGAATTTGTTTTAAAGAAACACGAGTTTTTTTTCCAGAAATAGAGGTCGTTTCCTGCTTAAAAACTTGTTTGAGCCGAAAACCTTTATAAGCCAGTTCCTCTTATTTATACAATGTATATTTATACAATGTATAAATAAGAGGAACATATTATGTCATATTTGGACAATTTTTTTTTTTTTTTTTTTTTTTTTTGGTTCTCTGCTGGTAGTTTAACACGTATGAGACGAGTCCTATTTTCTATAGTTTGTACTCTGGGACGGCTTCAAATTAGAGAATGTGTACCAAAAATGACAAAAAATTTTTTTTGCTTCACTGATTTCTTTTTAGTGTAAAAACACGATCTATATCGATATTTTTTTATTTGGTGCTCCAGAACGTTTATTGTTTGCAACTTTTTTTTGTGACCCACCGGTGGGCACGCCGTCCCACGGACTAAAATAGCTCTCCAGGACGGCGTGTTCCACGGGTGGGTCACGATGAAATTCCTCAAAAATTTAAAATTTAGAGGAGTTTGTGCTATTTGTTGTATGTTACAGATACAGATATGACGGACAATAATAAAAGAATCCAAAAAGATTAAAACAAAACAAAAAATACATTTTTTAAAAACAAAAAACAACATATTTTACAGATATTAAAAGTAAATAAATATAAAAAAACACCCAGTATAAAAAACCCCACTCACCTTGATCCTTATTGAACTCGTCCACGCACGTGTAGGACTCGAGAGCTCGCAGATCGTACAGGTGCTCGCGTGCTGACGTCACAACCCTTTCGCTCCCGTTCCTCACCAGGTAGTGAAGCAGGAGCAGGGACTTGTAGACGCGACGCCAGCACTTGCGGTTGTCCCCGGTGGCGACGAGGCGGCGGTACAGCATGCCCATCACTTCGGCGTAGTGCTCGTAGGCGAACGTCGCGTGAGCGATCTCCTGCATGAGGGCGCCTGGAAGAGAAAGGGAATGGAATTATTATGGAAGAGAAAGGAATGGAATTACTATTATGGAAGAGAAAGGAATGGGTTTAGTATGGAAGAGAAAGGAATGGAATTATTATGGAAGAGAAAGGAATGGAATTATTATGGAAGAGAAAGGAGAGGAATTATTATGTAAGAGAAAGGAATGGAATGCTACACAATAGAATGGAATATTTTTTTAAGCTTTATTAGGTAGAACAAAAAATATATACAGTAGAATACAATGAAATATAAAGAAAAACAAAAAGATTAAACAAATATACAAGAAAAAAAAAAGAGAAATGTCCTACCTAAGGAATGGATTAAAAAAAAAAGAGATGAGTGTTTCACAGCCATTTTTTGTTGTTGTTGTTGTTGTAGTTATGAAACAGGAGCTACTGTAGACGCTTGTGGTTTGTGTTGTAGCCTGCCCATCCCGTAGTATGCCTCCCCTCTGATGGGCGAGAAAAGACACAATACCTCCCAATTAGGTGCTGGGTTAACACGAGCGCACCGGAAGGTATCCCTTACAAACAATTGTAACCAAACTAAGAATACAAATTTTTGTCGGCACGGGGGATCGAACCCGGGACCTTCCGCATGGCAAGCGAGTGCTTAACTATTGAGCTAATTGCGCGCTCGTTTTTTATTCATTCATTTATGTCATGTACCATTTTTTTTTTTTTTTTTTTTTTTTCATATTTCATTAACTGTTTGAAAGGGATATAAATTTTATTAAAGGTTACAGATAGAACATGGAAGTCAATTCTTCTGATGGCAATGCTCCCAACACGCTGGCTGCATTACCTCTCTGGATTGTCATGCTTACCATTTATATCATATAGCATACATACAAGAGTGTATACTGAAAAGCTTAAAATATAATAATGCTACAAAATAGAATGGAATAGATTATTATGGAAGAGAAAGGAATGGAGTGCTACAGAATAGAATGGAATAGAATGCTACAGAATAGAATGGAATAGAAAGGAATGGAACGTACAGAATAGAATGGAATAGATTATTATGGAAGAGAAAGGAATGGAATGCTACAGAATAGAATGGAATGGAATGCTACAGAATAGAATGGAATAGATTATTATGGAAGAGAAAGGAATGGAATGCTACAGAATAGAATGGAATAGAATGCTACAGAATAGAATGGAATAGAAAGGAATGGAACGTACAGAATAGAATGGAATAGATTATTATGGAAGAGAAAGGAATGGAATGCTACAGAATAGAATGGAATGGAATGCTACAGAATAGAATGGAATGGAATGCTTCAGATTAGAATGGAATAGAAAGGAATGGAATGCTACAGAATAGAATGGAATAGAAAGGAATGGAATGCTACAGAATAGAATGGAATAGATTATTATGGAAGAGAAAGGAATGGAATGCTACATAATAGAATGGACTGGAATGCTACAGAATGGAATGGAATAGATTATTATGGAAGAGAAAGGAATGGAATGCTACAGAATAGAATGGAATAGAATTTTATGGAATAGAATGGACTGGAATGCTACAGAATGTAATGGAATAGATTATTATGGAAGAGAAAGAAATGGAATGCTACAGAATAGAATGGAATAGGTAGATTTTTATGGAATAGAATGGACTGGAATACTACTAGGGATCACAATCCCGGGACTATTCGATAATCCCGAAATTTCGGGATTGAATATTGGCGATTTAGGGATTAATCCCGGTATTTGATAGAGCTTTAAAATATCCATTTAAAAGGCAAACTACATAAAGAAAAAAAAACATTATATGTGTTTTCACTGAATAAACATGAATTAATTGAAAAAACTTCGCCCCTCTCTCAACGGTTTTTATTTTGGTCTTAAAAACCCATTGTTTTGGTATCGTCCAATGTCTCATAGAATCTCTTGATTACAAATAGATATCTCATAGAATCTCTTGATTAAAAATAGATATTTCATAGAATATCTTGATTAAAAAAACGGGAAAAGCACCCTTAAACTAATTTTATTTTGGTCTAAAAAACCCATTGTTTTGGCATCGTCCAATGCCTCATAGAATCTCTTGATTAAGAATAGATATCTCATAGAATATCTTGATTAAAAACGGGAAAAGCACCCTTGACTAATTTTATTTTGGTCTAAAAAACCCATTGTTTTTGGCATCGTTCAATGGCTCATAGAATGTTTGTCTTCTTTCCTGAACAATTTAAAAATTAATATAGTTCTCCGTTTGTATCTAACAGGATTTTGCACTTTCACAAACACCTCATTGATTTATCACACAAAGCCTTGAGACTAAGATTTTGAAATACAATATCTAATCACTGTCTACAATCTACCTAGGACAACCTCCTCTGTGGCAAAGTATAATATTTCTAAACATAAAATAGCTGTCACTCAGATATCAGATATAAATAATACTTGTTTGGTGTTTAGTTTCACATCAGATATACAGTCATCTTTTTCTTTTTAATTTTGTTCATAGGTCACAATTTTAGTTGACAGCATAGTACTTGTATATACATTTTTTTTTTTTTTTAATAAGTACTTTCTTCATTTATTCAAAATAAAGAAAATTGAATTCTCAAATGAGTAAAAAAAAGCTTGCACTGGCAGAGAAATGAACCCACAAGTCTCTGCACTAGCTGGACACTGTTCTCACCATGGAACCACCAATGTATGAGAAATAACATTACCAGGAAATATGATAAGTTTATTGTTTACAATCTCTCATTACTTGCATCATAAGAGATTAGCGTATCTTTTAGAATCTGCTAATGATTGCATGGAATTTTCTAGAAGTTTTTCTATGTACATAAAACCATTTGTATATTCCGTGCTTCTATACTAAAGACATATGCTGAATGTACAACCGTTCGTACATAATGTGGTGGTCACCATTGCCAAGTGGTGCAACGCATAAGGCTTGAACACGTCATATATTCCGGGGTTCAATTCCCAGCAGCATAAAAAAATTCTGCTTGGTATTTGGATGTTTGGGGTCTACTCATATTATTATTATAATCGTATGCTTTATTAGGTAAGACAAAAATATATACAGTAAAATACAAAGAAATTATAAAGAAAAAATAAATAGATTGAGCAAAGAAACAAGAACTAAAAAAAAAGAATGAAGCTAATGTCCTACCTAAAGGGCGGGTTATTGCCTGTGGCTATCTCTTCAACCCAACTCATACTGTGTAAGGAAAAATAAGTAGCTACTTTGATGTGACCAGCAGCCAGTGGCATAATTATGGCGCATTTTGTTTGTATAAACAATGCAGAAAAGTGCTATAATTCTTTGTTATCAACTAAATTTCTAATATAAACAACAACAAAAAAACATATTTATTTATTATTAACTGTACATTTTGTTGGTATCCTAATCACCATCATGCAGTAAAGTCATTATAAACCACAATATTTGGTCAAGTTATATCATTTTCTCTAGAAGGACTCTAATAATTTTGAAAGGCCTTAAGAAATCACGCAACAGAATTTGTTTCTGTGTTGTATAGAAAATTTAATAAAGACACATGAAAGGCTGAAGCTGAAAAATGCAGAATTTATAAATAATTAGGTTAGTTTTGACACCATCAGCTAGGTTGGACTAGGGAAATGGAGGTCCTAGAAATCTACGTGTAATACAGTAGAGAACCAGCTCTAACTTATAGTATAGTATAGTATATTTATTGTTTATTAGACATTGAAAAATGTATAAAACATTGTCACCTTATCTAACTTATGGACTAACTTATGACTAAGAAAAAAAAAAAAAAAAATGGGCAAACTTACACAAGTATCAGCCTCAAAATACCAATCACAAAGTAAATAAAATATGCTTAGTGTACAATACTTCAATAGCCCACCCTCTCATCAAAATCTAAAATCCTTCATGTATGTAGGTACTCACTGAACCCATGAAAATTTTGTTATTACATCGATTTTCAATTTAAAAAAACCTGGATATGGCCTTGTATTTGAGTATGTGACCAAGTAGTTATAGTGTTATTGGGTGATGGGCATATCAATCTACCTGTTTTTACTAAGAGCTAAATTAAAAAAATACCATTACTATTATCAATGTCCCAAGTACAATAATCATTGTTTCCATTTAAAATGTCTACCTTATGAAAATGGAGCTGGATTACCAGTGATCTACTGTTAATATGTATAAAAGAATTGTTTCCATTTACAATTTACAATAGTTGTTAACACCATTAATGCAATTTGTAATCATTGTGATTGTCAATATAATGATTATTAACATCATCACACTATTATCATTAATATTTGTAGCTATCTAATGTTAGTCTCTTAATACCAAGGTTCAAGTGTTTATTTATAGTCTACAGAAGGCACTTGAGAATCTAGGCTAGAGAGACAAGGTGATAAGTATCTACTCATTAAGATAATACAAAGTGGACATGACAATGTTATTAGTACAGAAATTCTAAAATTTACAGAGTTTCATATAGAACAATTGTTAAAACAAATACAAAAGTTTACCTACTCTGTAACTTAGTCAACCATTACTACAAGGTAGGAGATCAAACATTAATGCCCTTCTAGTAGTGGAAATATTTGGTCCAAAAAATTCTACCCTGGCCTGATCAAAATACAAACAAACCTTTTGATCATGAGATAGAGGAGCACACCACAACACCACCAAGTTCAGAATAAAATAGAAATTGTACTAAATATAAATTATTTGAAAGTTAAAATTATTATTTACATTATTAATACATGACGTATAGGTTTGAAAGCTCATGATTTTGGCTATTACCAGGCTTGTGAGTTCACAGCAATTGGAGGGTACAAAACTCATTGCAGGCAGATGTGAAAGAGACCTACCTTGAGCCAAAAACAACCTAAACTATTAAGTCGAAAGTAATGTTGATTTCTATACGTACCAGTGGGACCCCAGGCTTCATCATTTGTTGCTTCTCGTACTTTTGCTTCAATTTCTGTATAGTTCATAACAACATTGGTTCTGAAAGAGGAAGAGATTTGTCCTGTGCATTTACTCAAATACATTTTATACAATTGAATAGACCTAATGGAAATGCTATTATAGATATTAAATCTAGATCTGTGTTTTTCTTTCTAACCAAAGTGGATTCAAATGGGATAAAATGGACAAACTGGAAGAAAGTCATTTTTCTTTTGGAAGAGGAAAAATCTTCTTCAAGTTTGGTTTACCTATATGGATTATTAAAATTCTTGCTTCTATTTCTTTTATAGGTTAAGTCCATGGTTCAACTTTAAAGGACCTAAACACATTTTTCTATCACGAATAGTGGGGGAGCTAAACTTGGAAGAAAATAGTAATACATATTTGGAAATACCTGGAAAAAAAAATTTGTCCAAAAGAAAAACATGGCTTAGGTAAAGCCTACAGATTTTATTATTCATGTTGTAGCAGTGGCTTAGCTAGTATCAACAACAATGATGATTCATCAATGGAACAAGTTATGCTAATCACTCTCGTGGTAGTGAAACATTGGAATTCCTCCTCCTAAGCCAGAATAGCAGTCCTAAGATTGGGATATTTTGAGCTCAAAAGGATCAAAAGATTCTGTTGGTACCATGAAGTTATTGCGGAATTTTTCTTCATGCCTGTTGAACTTGCTTGATGCCCTTATCACAGTCATGCTCTAACCATCAAAATCAAACATAGAGATTGCCAATTCTATCATTGAAGTTAATACTCATCAAGTCATCATGATTTGTAAACTATTTTTTTTTTTTCAAGAAGAGTTTTTCACAGCCTTTTTTATTTTGTAGCCATGAAACAGGTTTGTACAAGAATTTCTCTTGGTTTTATAATACAGATTTCTCAGTTAAAAAAAAAAGTTTTAAGACTACTGAAAAGTTGAGATTTTTCACATAATATTTCCAAGCTTTTCATTCTCGCTTCTCAGCCATTGATATTCTTGTCTTTTCCAATATAGGATGATAAGACTTGTCTCTCTCAAAACCTGGCTAAACATACACTAAGGGCGGAATTAATAGACGTTTTTGTAATACCTCTGTGGCGCTAAGTCACGGATTGCGTACTGTGTAAGATAGGGAAAATCGACACTTACCAACGACTTAAGTTATTGATGTTGTCTATTAATTCCGCCCTAAGACTCCTAGTGTATGTTAAAAAGATATGTATACAGGCCACAGGTATGTGTTATTTTTTCTTATCATCTAAGGTAGGTACTTTACATAAATATAATAAGTTACAGGTGTCTGTAACATTATTATTTTGTTGGAACCAACTAAAATAATGTCTACAGATGTGTAGTCTACACAAATGATACATAGACTAAAAATTCGGTTTTCATACGGACCAAATGTCAAGACTGTCAAGTCAAACAGAAGGTCCAAAGTTTAGTTCAAGGTGTGAAGGTATTTCAAAATCTCAAAGCAGCAAAATAGCACCAAGTTGGACAAATTGCTTCACAAGACAGTTCTAGATGACACTAAACTTCTACTTACACTTTATCAGCTAATTCCCGTACTTTCCACATGATTCAAAGGCATGAAACTAATACTTTCTAATTTACAATGATGTACAGCTTTATGATTAGTTAAAACATGACATGAAATGAAAAGTAAAATTGGTTGAAGCTAGAAAAGAAATTTGGTTCCAGATTTTGACAAATTTTGAGATTTCCTTTTCCTTCCAACAACTAACCTTGAAACTCGAGAATTCGCCTGAATCCAAGGAGTTTGATTGCACGCGATAGAGGATTGCTTCTTTGAAAATTGAAGTAAAAAATATTTTGCGCGGACATGATCTAGTAAGGACAATTGAGTGTTCTCGGCCAAAAAAATACTTCTAAATATGCGATGCTTGTGAATAAAGTGCTTTAAATATTTAAATTGAGTTTTTCAACAAAGCTTTTGCATTTTATTGGTAAATCAACCCATTCTGACAGAGATGTCTATTTTTTAAAATGCCTACCGAACTTATTAATAGCCTCACTTTTTCTTATGTACTCGATAAAGCCGTTCAGTCTTAACCTCCGTGAACTTAGTTCTTAAAATGGCCACAATAAAATTCAAGCGCTAGATTCCACGGATGGTCAACTTCGCAACCAAGGTTTGATTCCTGGAAATGTCTTCTTTTTGTTTGAATTTCACAAATCCACAGCAGTAATGAGGCTTTAACATAAATACCTATGATAAATACGACATTTAAGTACTATGACATAGATACGACTATGGTATAGATTATAGATCACAAGGATGTGAGATGGATATAATCAAATTTAAGCAGCTTGGGGTCATCTAGAAAGCCAAGAAACAATCAATCTATCATTCTATCTAGCTAGTATGAAATACTAGATGACCAAGGGCACAATAGATTATCAAGACCAAGATACGTGAAAAAAGGGGAGCATTTACATGAAAAAAAGGTTGAACAATGCCGACCGCAAGTAGGTTTCAGGCTGGGTGAGGTTAATGTGGGTAGCAGATTTTGTGAGTTTCCTGCGAATGGAGAGTAACACCCCCGTCTTGATATGACCATGCAGTTGAAAGCGACGTGAAACCCAAATTAATAATAATAGAAGCTATGCTAAAATGCTAACAATACCTATACTGAAAGGTAATGAAAAAAACGCTTGCATACGAGTATGCAACCATTTCGACATTTTCATCTTTACTATTCAAGGTCCAAAACCCAACTGACCAAATTTCGTATTGTGCGCATGACACATACCTTCTCTCTTCTCTTAGGGTTGCAATATCGAAACGAAAATATCGATATTAGGTATATCGATAATATCGAAACCATAATATCGATATCCGATATTAGAAGACTTCTCTCCCTTTACAATTCGATATTTCGTTACATAATATCGTTACATAATATCGTTACATAATATCGTTACATAATTTCGTCACATAATTTTGGTTATGTGCCAGAGCAAAGACATGAAAATGTCAAAATTATGGACAAAATACTTCCCCGTGATTGGTCCACATTGTATAGAAGTGGCAGTTTTGATATTTTATAATAAATCACTTGTATCTCCAAAACCGTTCAACCAATTTTCTTCAAATTTGTTTTATATGGTAAAATACCTTTTTCTTTTTCCTGCATTTTTTTATTTTCTTAAATTTCAAAGCAAAATCAATATTTATTAAAAATAATTATAAATGCACTATGTAAAACGCTAATACGCATATATTATATGTATCTACGTACATACAAAAAACACTGCCAATTTTGGACACTATACTTCCTCGTGATTGTTTCACATTGTAAACACGTGCTAATTTTGAGATTTTATACAAAATTACTTGTATCTCCAAAACGACTGAACCGATTTTCTTCAAATTTGTTTTATATGGTAGAATATTGTTTTTTCTACATTCTAAATTCTACAAAAAATTCTGTATCGGCAAGTCGTGGTCCTTATTTTTTGACTTCTTTGTCCAAAATTTCAGGTTTTCTTAAATATCAGAGTCAAATTATAATTAATTAAAAAATAATCTGTGTAAAATTATAATATGCATAACCACACAAAATTTCATCAAAATCGGGTGTACCGTTCACGAGATATAAGCGTTTAAGTAAAAAGTTAGTGGTCAGGTGCATGGTCTCTTTCACCAAGAACCGCTAGTACGAATTCGATGAATTTAAAATGGGACCATCTACAGAATGTCTCCTAGATGTGTGCAAAATTTCATCAAAATCGGTCGAGTAGTTTCCGAGATTTGCGCGTTACAAGGAATCGTTTTGACAGACAGACAGACCGACAGACGGACACAAAACCAAATTTGCTCAGGAGGTTATGAAACGTCCAGAAATATGAAAAAAAATTGAAATCGGAGCAAAAAAATATTTTTTTTTTACAAAAACGAACACAATACTTCCGATTTCTAATATTAGAAATTTCTCGGAAGTAATTTATCAAATTCGGGTGTACGGTTCACGGATAAGCGTTTAAGTAAAAAGTTAGTGGTCAGGCGCATGGTCTCTATCGCCAAGAACCGCTAGTGCGAAGTTGGAATGATTTTAACCGACAGACAGACAGACCGACCCAAAAAACCAAAGTTGCGCTGGAGGTTATGAAACGTCCAAATTTGAAAAAATTGAAATCGGAGCAAAAAATATTATTATTTTTACAAAAAGGAACACAATACTTCCGATTTCTAATATTAGAAATTTATCGGAAGTAAAATTAGAAAGAAGAATAGCTATCCATCGTCTATTTATTTCAATTTTCTTAATTTAATGAGCTTTAATTTTTGTCTTTACTGATGTGGGCACTAAATTTATAAAATTCCTCCTACCTCCCTAAGTGTGGGTCATGTGTTTGATTTCCACGATGCCAACGGTTGATCGCTCATACATATACAGGGTCTTCATAAAGTCTCACCCAGGCCTAGGTTTCTCGAAAACGACTCAGAATATCAAAAAACGCAAAAACCCGTATTCCTTTATATTTAGGAGGATTGATTTTCAGCCAAAAAATTTTTGCCTACACGGCCCCAGTCAGGCTGGGCATGGACCAACTTTAAAATCTTAAATAGAATGGTATGTCTTGTGGCATATTATTTTAAAGGTCTTATTGAGAGAAGTTCATTACAATAAATTTCAGTGTGCTACGACTTACCGTTCTCGAGATACAGGGTCGGACGTCCTGCGTAATATCCATATATTTTGACCTATAACTCGATAACCGTAAATTATGGAGAAAATTTTTCTTGTTAATAATAACTCCTTATGATGAGACTTTTCGAACAAGTTATAACTCGACATACTCTGTTGATGTTAGTTTCTGGTCGGTTTCGTCAGCCAGCCGGACGAACAGTCGAAAAAACACGAACGAAAAAACAAATCAAATTTTAACTTGTTCGAAAGTTCTTGCTATAAGGAGTTATTATCATCAAGAAAAATTTTCTCCATAATTTACGGTTAACGAGTTATAGGTCAAAATATAGGGATATTACGCAGGACGTCCGACCCTGTATCTCGAGAACGGTAAGTCGTAGCACACTGAAATTTATTGTAATGAACTTCTCGTAATAAGACCTTTAAAACAACATGCCACAAGACATACTATTCTATTTAAGATTTTAAAGTTGGTCCATGCCCAGCCTGACTGGGGCCGTGTAGGCAAAATTTTTTTTGCTGAAAATCAATCCCCCTAAATATAAAGGAATACTGGGTTTTGCGTTTTTTGATATTCTGAGTCGTTTTCGAGAAACCTAGGCCTGGGTGAGACTTTATGAAGACCCTGTATGTAAATATGTGGTTCGGAACTAGTCAACTTTTCCACTAAAGTTGGCTAGAGATCATCACTCTCCCCAGCTGGTTACAACAACACCATTCAGTTCAATGGTCCAGAGGTCGCGAGTTCAATACCAGATTGGGAGGAGTTTGCAAACCATAACTTCTGTTACCTCCTGAACACGAGAAGTTCCGGCCCAACTCAGGCTGGGATCCCCGTGCCTTCAGGAGTATCTGTGCATATTGAACCCGAACAATTGGTGCTGCTTCCGGGATCACACCGAGAGCAACATTTTGGCTTGAATTAAGAATGAGAAGTATAGTAAAGTTTGTTGTAACCAGCTTGGCTTCAGCTGGGGGTAGAGATGGTCTCCAGCCAAACTCAAAAGAAAAGTTGGCTCGTTCTGAACCACATATTTCTATGTGCCATCAAGCATCGTGAGAACTACGACTCTTTCTTTATAAGCCATTAACCCTTATTATTATAAACTGGTTCGGGTCCCACCAGAGAAGCCCTTAGGAAACTGCAAGCTAGCCTGGCTAGTCCATTGTTAGTTTAGTCCTCTAGCGAGTATAGTAAAGTGCTGTGAAGCACTCTTTCAGTACTCTTTCAGTCAGTGAGTTTTGATGTCGTTTCATTCTAAAGGAAGACGAAACCTTGCAAAACAATTTGCAACTTTACAAGGTGTTCAACTGGCCACAGTATTTTTCTACATGATTTTAGATTTTTTAATGTCTAATGTCTAGCCAACTTGACTGAAGGCTTTGCTTCCAGTTTGATGTCCCCCAGCACCGACTGTTGAACGATACTCCTATCATTCGCCTAAAACTTTGTATAAATATCCTAGAAAATGAAATGACTAATTTTTTTTCATCATTATCATTATTATTTTGATTTATTTACAAAATACAAATTAATTATTAATATTATATTTTTTTATACAAAATTAACACAAAAAATACACATACAACATTTATTAATTTAAATATTATAAAATAGAAAAAAGAGATAGAGAGATAATATTGTTAATTTCTATTTAAATGTTAATATTATTATTCTTTAAAAATATTTGACGGGTGATATTTATACAGAGAAGGGACTTTTTTTAAACCAAAAATTTCAAACACGACATTTACAAACAGCAAACGGGAAATGAGTCAAAATGAAAACGTAGAAAAAGATTACAATAATTATTTATTAATATTTCAAAGTTTTTCAATATAAAAGCTAAAAATATTTTGTAATTTTCATTTTGTAAAAACGAAAGTTCCAGAAAATAAAGATGAAAGTCTGATGTCCAATCATTTACCTGATTAAACAGATCTTTGACTTGCTAAGAAATCTAGATAAATAGAAGCACATAGAATAACATTTGACCGACTCTAGTCAACTAAGACAAGATAAGTGTCCAGGACATACATAAGCTAAAACATTTTTTAAAAACGAAAATGACAATGAATTACTAGATATGATATTCGAACTATGAGAAGAAATGAAAAATAAAGGGTGGACTGGATAGAAACCACAAGTAAACGATGCAAACACACACAAGAGAGTTCAATAGTGTAATAGTTAGTATTGTAACTACACGGACATATCATGGCGAAATAAGCAGACAAAACCCAAGACTGATAGTGAAGTCTGAGTGAGCCAAGAGTCACAACTATATGTTGCTTCATAAGGATGACTTATTATTTGCATTTTTTATATTATTCACTATATATTTTGCTTCATATTTTTATTAAAATAAAATATGCAATATCATAAATTGTGAAACAAAGAATAATAATTTACTGTCGGATTAGGACTAAAAAGTCCCATTCTACCAGCAGTAAAATCCTAAATGGGAAGATAACTTGTCAAGACCCGGATGGGTTTCGAACTAGCAACCTCTGGATTACCAGACAGATGGGACACCATGAAAGCTAAGCTGCTTGGACTGACAAATACTCATGACTAACTCAAAATGTCAGTTCATTTCGCCATTACAATAATTTTTAGTGATTAAAAGTTGAAGAGCTTATACCTAAAAGAGAAAAAAATCACATTTATCAACAGAAACAATTTCCGTACATAAATCACACAGAAGCAGTTTCTGTAACTTTTCACCTACATCCATAGTAAATTATCATCCTTAAGACATTATTAATCCGCATGAATTATATTATCTTGGGAGGTTATGCCGTGTATAATTCAATTCTGTAAAATAAAGTCCAATATTCAATTCAAACTCTCAATCAACAGTGTCATACAAATATTTTGTAGATAATACATATTTCAATAACCCAAGACAAAATCGTGTTTTTTTTTCGCAATAACTTGTTGGAGAAATTACCATAATTTAATAAAAAAGAAATAAAGGTCAATTTTAAATATCAAATTGTTGATTTTTCATCGTAATTTTCAATGATGAAACCTAAGCTGATTGAGAATTAAGAACCTACGTTTTATTCTTACATATGGCTGTCTACGCTTCTTTTATCAACCTAGATGGAATAATTAATTAGGTGTACTTGCACTAGAGAGAATTGCCTTTTTTTTCGAAAACATCACAATCCATTGTTTAAATTAAAAAAAAAATCTTTAGAGAAACCAAGAGCAGAGTTATAGTAGGTAATTGTAATTGGACCACTGCAGCCAGATATTTTTTCAAATCTAATCAATATTGTTTGTTGTTGTTGAGATATTAGATAATTTTTCAATTAAATTAGATCTTCACCAACAATTTCTGCCAGTATGGTTGGTGATTTCCACATGTTTACAAATTTCAAAGTAACCAAAGTGTACTGAAAATTACATGTAAATTAGGCGAAATTAGAATTGAAAACATCAAGTACCTTTTCTTTCTTTCTTTTTCCAATGCCACCTATAAGGAATTAAGAAGCATTGAAATTCCTCAATTTAAAATGTTTTTACTGATGAAAATAGAGAGGTTAGTTGATGGCATGGATTTTCAGAAATATTACCAGCTGATGAGAGCAAATAAGCTCGAATTAGCTGTCCAGGTATGTTTTAATATTCATGTACATCTAATACAACTTCTCACATTTCTGTTTATACTGATACAAATGTTGGCTATTTGTATCTTTTGTACGAAATGCAACTCGAGTCTATACATTGTTCATGCTATGCTGCATATCACACGAAAACTTAAATATTAGGATGGCTGTCAAATTTGAGCACTTGGCCGTTTGTTTAGAATAGTACTTTTTCAATATCAAATTAAGGTCTATTCACACATTCACGTAACATAATTTTGTCTGTAGGATCTAAGGGGAAAATACAGTGTGCTTTTGTAAATGTTCAACCTAAGGACATAAGGAAAAACCCAATACTTCCGATTTCTAATATTAGAAATTTCTCGGAAGTAATTAAGCTCAGTACTTTTTTGTGAATTAAAATCAGACATATAATTTGTTCATAGAAAAAAAATTTCTTCTATTTTTCTTTGCTTTTTGAATTTTTTTATTCAATTAAATTATGTTACAAAAATGTTTGAACGGACTTAAGTTTAATGAAATGATATGGAAAATAATTACAGATAATTAAAGGAAATTGATAAATCACGCTAATAATGAAAAAAATAAACAAGATAAATTTAGCAATTCTCGAATTTAAAATAGTTTGTTTTTCTTAAGTATAGACACCAAAAGCGCAAAATATAAACACGTAACATGAACAGAATAAATACAAGATAGTATAATAATGCATAAGGGACAAAGTGATTGAATATAACCACCGAAATGTATCGTGTTTGTGGGATAAAAGAGGAATATTCACACTTGTTGGTAATATTTTTTCCAAGACTATTGTAATAAATAATATTACCTTATTTATACTGCCCGACTAGGACTGATAAGTCCCATTATTCCAGCAATATACCAAAGACATGAGGTCAAATCACAAATGGGAGGATACAATATACCTTTTCCTATCACGGCTGGGTCTCGAACCCCTTAACCTCTGGATTACCAGACCGACGCATTGACCACTGAGCTACTAAAATACTATTTTAGATACTATCTTCTGAAAGAAGATACTATTTTAGGCGAACTCAAGCAGTGTAAAAAAGCAATTTATTTCTTGAATCCTAGTCTCCTAGTCACATTTACTTAGTGTGTTTTTGACATTTAAATACTCAAGTATGAGCTTACAAAGTAACAATGAAAGCTTACAAAGCAAGGCAGCTAAGAATTGACTACAGGAAGGTACTCGAAGGACGGCGGGGCGAGTGCATACATAAGCTTTCTAGTGACTAGACCTTCCTTCAGAGCTAGTTTTAATTTCACACAAAATATTTAGAGGTTACCTTCATCAATAAAAGATATTAAAAGTAAGTTAAGCTATCATATTTGTGTTAATCACTTTCGTGATATCACAACTACTCAAACTCGCTTTATCAAATCTACGCTGGAACCGGGACTTGAACCACCGACCTCCAGGTTACAAGTCCGCTGCCTTATCGATCAAGCTACAAAGGTCGGTATCAATAAAAGATATTATTAAGAGTATACGCATATTTCGTCTATTTGACATCACTCTATATTTTGTAGGTTAACTTTCAATTAAATATTTTATTAAGAATACAAGCAAATTAAGCATACATTCTTCGTCCCAAAATTCTAGCCCACAGAAAGGTTGTCCGTTGCAACTCAGAGAAATACCTGCTATTTTTCTGTCGCAATTGACTAAGATAAGAACTGACATAATATGTGTGACAATAAGAATAGTCAATAGTCATATATGCAGACTAAGATAAGAACTGACATAATATGTGTGACAATAAGAATACTAGAATAGTCATATATGCAGATATTCAATTCGAAGTTCGTGAAAAAAAACCTCGCTATTTTGTGTGGATAAATATGAATAAAATACGGTATGATTAAAAACATTTTTGTAAAAACTCAAACTCGTTAGTACAATAAATAATCATTTTTAACTTCAAACTTAATACGAAAAATACTTGTAAAAGTTCAAATTCAATAAAGTAGTTAGTTACTCTAACAATTCGATATCCAAAAGCAATATTTAAAATACAGTAGAAATCGTTTATAACGACACCGTTTATAACGAACAATCGGCTATAGCAAACAAAATCTCGGTCCCTTGGAGACTTATGAGAAATTAACATTGGTATCGTTTTATAACAAACATCGGCTATTAGGAACAATATCGGCTTTAGCGAACAAATTCTCAAGTCCCGTGGCTACTTTCTATCGGTTATAACGTACAAAATTCATTTTGATGCTCTTGAGTAAAACAGAAAACATGTTTAGTTATGCAGATTTTGTCAAGGAGTAGATGATGACCTGTCTAAT
Organism: Bactericera cockerelli; assembly: GCA_024516035.1. Taxonomy (NCBI): domain Eukaryota; kingdom Metazoa; phylum Arthropoda; class Insecta; order Hemiptera; family Triozidae; genus Bactericera; species Bactericera cockerelli. Next base: position 27,541,816 of record CM044964.1, on the reverse strand, counting down.
ATAGATCATTTTTTAGGAACTTTAAAGTAGTATTGTTTCAGATTTTGAATTAGTGGATTATGAATGTACCTACATTCATACATAATGTACATTTTTCATGTCTTACGAAGTCCCTTATAACGTACATTGTTCTCTATAAGCGATACATATCGATATAGTGAACTTGTTCCTTATAGCCGATATATCAGTTATAGTGAAAATCGGCTATAAGAACAAATCTGTCCGTCCCTTGAAGTTCGTTATAAACGATTTCTACTGTAATTATAATATAAGACGAGGGTCAGAGAATTCGGATTCGCCCCGATTTACAAGCACTTATAATTTTTATTTTAAATCTTCATTTCTAATTTAAACATCACTATAATCTTTTTAATGACAAAGATTCCTAGTCTCATATTATAATTTATTATAAAATATTCTTGAGAAGATAGTTATAAATATTTCTAAATTGTAATAGTTCAAACTAATTATTACAAATCAATATTTGTAATAAATTCAATCACTTGAAACCTCACCTCAGTCTATTTTTTTTTTATACAAAAAGCTTTTATACGAACACAGATATTTTTTTTATGAAATAAAATTTATTAAATAAAACATAAAATAAAGAGGAACTAAAATAGATTATGTAATTAACAACGAAATAAATAAAATTCCTATATGTATATTTCCCCGTGCAGAAAGTAACATACTCGTAAATTCAAACAATTAATTAAGTAGGTACGCAATTTTTTTTAATCCTGTAAGAGGAACAGTAAAATGTATTATTTTCATTCCAATTAGATTTCGTACATCACAGTAGATGAACCAATAAGTTTAATTAAAACACGTAAAAGTTGCTTGAAAAGAACCTTGTGTATCTACTCATTTCTTGTTGAATAAAAATATATTCGATTAATTTCCATGATCAATACTGATAAAAGCTTTAGGTAGCTTGAAATTCTTGTCTAATAAATAGGTAAGAGTGATCATTTTGATGCATAAAAAATAAAAGAATCAATATGGCACAAACAAAAGCATTCTTATGTTAACTTTCTGCAACAAGAATACAATTTATTCTTCTGGAATGTTTTTTATTGAGATAATAGAAAAAATATAAAAATGAAAGTAAATAAAGAAACAAATTAAAATCATCAAGAAATATACAAACAGAAATTCACAGAGACAAATCCAATTAAACTTTTACCATACACACGTCGAGAAAATACCGTACACTAAAAGAGAAAAAAGAGGGACGAATTACGAATTTCTTCCTAAAATTTAGCATGAGGTAACTTAAATACAAAAGATCTTCGTTCAGTACATACAAAAACGACAGATAAATATATGAAAAAATAATGTACAATCGAGAAACGTTTAAAATTGTTATTATTTTATAATAATGTACAATCAAAAGAGGTTTAAAATTGTAATTATTAATAGTAATTATTTTTATGAACTAGTTTTATTTTTAAATAACACAACATCGAAAAACACCCGCACACACATAACTTAAAGATTGTCGTAAAATAAAAAGTAAGAGACAAAATGATAAAGGTTTATTGGGTTTAAATCAATTTTGAATTCAATTGATTAAAATTGCATTATGTACATTTTAAATATGTTTTTCTTTGTAGTTTTTATATTTTTACAATGAGTTAGATTTGTACTTGTAATGTCTGGGCTCACTACTTCACTGATACAAGCAATTTCTACAATGTTAAATTAACACCAATTTCTGCAGGAACTGAGTTATGATCGATCATTTAAATAAACCAACATTTCCTAGTTATAGTCCAAGTATCGGCCAAGTACAAGCTTTGCCAGCATGAAGTAGAGAGCCCTGGCATACAATTTGATATTTACAATGCCATGTGGGCTAACATGGAGGTTAATGCAGAAATGTTGAGTATTGCCATCAGGGTTTAGCTTAAGAGGCAAGATATGTTGTTACACTTAGAGGCAAGACAATCATGGCTACGGTAAAAGTAACATGATTTGTTTCGATTGAAACTTCATTTAGATATATGACATATTTCATATGAAGCCTCACATGTTGTGACTGACATTACAGATTTTTCAATACATTATTTTCAATCTAACAAACCCTGATTTTCTTTTCGAGATACAGACCACTAGTGTCTGAAGCAGGTGTCTGTCCCTCTGGTGGTAAGTGAAGACAGTACTTCCTAATTGAAATTATATAAATAACAATACAAATTTCCCACTTTAGGTGCTGGGATCTCATTCATATTGTTCAAATCTCTTTCTTCCTCGTAGACAAAACAAGAGATTTAAGAAAACACACAGAACCAAAACTGTAGGCATTCACAGAATGCTACAAGCTACAAGAGAGAGAACTTTAAATTAAATTAATTTAATTTGTTTGTTTGTATTTTATTATTGTAATAAATCGGAATACATCCCGTCAATTCTTGTAAAAAAAAAGAGAATCAAGTTGAGAACCTGAGTAATTAATTTTACAAAGCACAAAACTTTTACAGGAGTAAAAGAGACTGCCCTAGAAGATAACAGAACTTTGACATGTATTTAGGAGAAATGTATTTCGTTCTCTTTTGCTGTTAATTAATTTCAAATAATAAACCTTTCAATAGAAATATTAATAATTTTTTTTATTAAATTTGATATGATAATAGAGCAAGAACAGAAAAATATAGCCCTGATTTTTAATCAATAAATTTTTAATTTAATTAATTTATTAAATTTAAATTTTGATCTAATTTTCAGTTATCAAAAAATGGAAAAAATATAATAATCAATAAATTATGTCAGAAGTTCATTCACTAGCAGCATTCTGTGACTACCCAATACGGGAGAGAAAAAAAATTAAGTAAGAAATAAAATCTAAGTTTTTTGTATTGCAGTCTTTTACAATTATAATGAATAAAATAAAATTAAAAAGGTACTTGCTGACACGAAATGAATTTCAAATTGGGCAAAATACGATCTGACAACCAAGATATTCTTAGAAATCAATGCGCGTTGTTCAACTTTTTGCTATAAACTTAAGACCAATTTATCATATTTTGGAATCACAATATTGTTACACTTTATTTTTTACAAATTTCGATTTCAGTGAAGAAAAAATAAACTTGTGTTTTGTCTAATGAAAATCAAAATAGATATTTGCAATGAAATATTTTTTTTTTTAATACCCAAGAATCGACTACGATTTTTTAAATGTTTTTTAAACATTCAAGTATTTTTTTATGAAATTTGATATGATAATAGAGCAAGAACAGAAAAAAATATAGCCCTGATTTTTAATCAATATTTTTTTAAATTACATTAATAGCTACTAGTTCATTTAAATAGTGAGATAAATACAATAATTTAATATTTCCATCAGAAAATACATGGAGTAAGTTTCGTGCGGAAATAAAAAGTTAGTAAAAATGTTGGAACGGTTATTTCACTGAAGTGTGAAAATGAAAGAAATTGAGGTTGTAAATACATAGATTATGTAGCTGGAAATAAAACACATTACAAGTTAATTCCCTGTACATTGGAAAATTCAAATATAGTAGAAAATACTTAATAAAATACGATAATACATTTTAAAACTGCTCAGGGGAGATTTATGGTCAATTATTTTGAGCACAAATCAACACTCAAAATTCACAATGTTCAACATTACCAACCTGAATGTTATTACATAATTAACCACATGATAGAAACTCCAGATCTTAATTCTATATTTTTTTTTATGAATTTTGAAAGGACTTATAAGTTTTTCAATACTTGCCTCGTTTTTGTTGGGGTTTAACTTAGTGCATGTTAGGTACTGTAAAATACACATATGCAAGGTCTGCTGGAAAAATGATTAAAAATCATACTTTAAAATTTGTTTCATAAATTAGCATGAATCTTTCAACCATTTTTATGATACAAAATTATTATATTTTTTGGGACAGAAAATATTTTTTTCTCTCGTTAATATGCCCTTCGGAAATAAGTGGTAAACCACAGTATTAACTTTTACATTATTACAGCAAATCGAAATCCTTATGAAATATTCTGGTACCAGGAAAGACCCTTGTAACAGAACTTGTTGAGTATGTAATAATATTTTTATATATTCAGCCTCATATAAGTCAAATAAACGAGGTTCACACGATTTACCTCTATTAAGTCAGAAACACAAATAATAAGTCCTAGAGTTTCTTTCATGTATCGAATGCTCTGGTTGAATCAATATTCCAACTTCTGAAGGAAAAACTACTTTCAGAAAGCAATACACCCGTTCGGGTTTAAATAGGTTCATAGTAATGTTGCTCTTCATTCAAGTCTCTACATAGATCCAGGTCAAAATAATAGTTACCCCCTCGAGTGTGTTCCCCCTCCCCCCGCTCTTCATTGTTGCACAGGGAATGGTTTGATGTTGCATAGTTGACCGGATGATTCACCGGTGCATAATTAGTTACTATATTGGACTGGGCGTAGTGGTTGGAATTGGACTGGGGCGAAACATCGTTGTAGGTAAACTTCCTGGATTTGCTGAGAGTGCTGACGTTGTGAATGTTGATATCGTCCTCATCCCCTTCATTCCCGTACAAAGAACTGTTGGAATGCGTCGGATACGCGTTGCTATAGTTACCATTATACTCGCTTGGACTGTAAGCGTTTCCATGGTAACCGCCGCCTTGGCCGTTGTTGACGTACTTCTGTTTCCCACCGGCGGATTTCTTCCGGTTCGTGTGCTGTTTCTTGAGTGTCGACCGGCGTGAGGCGGTGTTCAGCGAAGGATTTCCCGGCTCGTCCTGAGAGCTTTCTTGATTGGGCATAGACGAAGGATCGCCGGGATATCCTTCGTACGAGTATTGTCACTCGGCTATCATGATGTTGTGCACTTGCTCCAGCTTGTACGCCAGCCGCTGCTTCTGCGAGAACTCATCCTCTTCTAGAGTGACAGTGAGTTGCTCATTGTACTTGGAAGCATATGTGTAGAGTTCGTACAGGGCGCAGTTTGTATTGAACTCCGAGATGTGCAATCGGGACTCTTCGGCCAACATCGCGTTCATGTCTTGATCGGAAATCGCCTGCATGGACTTGATGTCTGAGTAGTACCTCTCCACCCATTCCTTGTATGACGGAATGTCTTTGGCGTAGAGAAGTTTCGAACTGGGACTGTCCTTGCCTAGCCTATGATCACTAGTACTACAAGAATCCATAAATGTTTGCGCGACCACGCTAAGACATGAGTCAACGATATTACTCTTGTGAATGTCGAACACAAAGTTAGGGTTCTTGATCAGATTCACCCAGAAGCGGAGAGGTAGTGAATTCGACTTCCACGTGTGGACAACCTCTGGGTCTGTTATGCCGTGATTCAGCGCCTGGTCGTCCAAGAAATCGAACATGTATTTGATGGCTAGAGGCAGGGCTGAGCCTCGATGCGCTGTGCTGAAGATTGTCTCGAACAAATCATCAACAAACTTCTGTAATGTTCCTTTGGTTGCTAACAACCTGGTCAGGTAGATCTCTGAGACCATCTTGTTGCTCCTTTCTCCTTCTTTCTGGTTATCGTTGTCATGGTGTTTCACCAAATGCCATTCCTTGGACATGCCATCGTGATCCCTATTGTGAGGCGACGTGTTCCGTCCCATCTTGGATAGATTCAGAGTCTCATATTTATCCGTCTTCTCACTCAGTATGGATAGGTTGTACTGTTTGGACACCAGATTGAGACATCCACCGTCCGGCACCCGGTAGTGATTCAGAGTGTTGACCTTTTTCCACTCTCCTTCCACTTTAGTCGTTGTGTCATAGTCGTACAGAATCAGACGTCCTGTATTACCCGTTCTCCATTCAACGTCCAAATCGTCTTTTCTCGGCCGTTGACTGTACGGTGTAGCACGATAAATAGTATCAAGTGACTTTTCTTTCACCTGCGAAATTGTATCGCAATCCAGAACTTTAACTCCTATATTTTCGTATCCACCAATACTCACGTAAACGGTCATAGCTTTGAAATCGATTGCGTGACGGATTAGCTTTTCTTCGCTCAAAGAGTATCTGGCTTCTGCCGTAATAGCGTCAACAGGACCTTTGTCTACTTGTTGTTTCATCGCACGGAAAAGTAAATACAGAGGCTCACCAGCGCACTCTCTCAGAAATTTGTACAAGAGGAAAGTAAACCAAGAAGACAGCATCTTCTCAGCAACACTTTCTGTTCGTCGCAGAAGCAACTTTGGATGAGATTTTCCCTCCATACACTTCTCAATCAACTCCGCTAGCAGCGTCTTTAGTATGTCCGTGCAGTATTCCATGCGACTTTGCAGTGTTACCATGATCAGAGAAGCCACGTTCACACGATCGCGCATAGAAAAGTATCGGTTTGATTCAAGCGTGCGGATGAACAGAAGCAAGAAGGTCTTATTCAGGATCAATTGTCCGAAGAGGCGAAGTCCTTTCTCTTTATGCAGGAGCTCTGGTCGTTCGAACTGAAGCACAGCGTGATGTTCGCTATTTGGAAACAAAATCATCATGGCATAAGTTCTGTAGTCTAAGAACGGAATGCCGCCCGACGTGAGGTCACCAGTGAGATCGGTAATTTCCGTTTGCAGTTCGGCGAACGCTTCTTTACATTCGGCAGCGACGCGGAGTTCAAGAATATCCATTTGTTCCTGCATGTTCTTCAGAACGCGGACATTCTCCGTAGACTTTCGGCGGTACGCAATGAGGAAAGCTATGAAGATGAGGAAGAGAATCGTAATGATCGCAATGCCTCCGTACATGGCGGTTTTAGTGAGGACGCTGTTTTGTGCGGACGGCGGGGAGTAGCTCAGACGTCCAATGTAGAATTTAAGACTGTTCCCCACGATGACAGTCACTTCAGGAAGTTCCTGGCTGGTTTCATCATCGTCATCAGGCATCTTATTAGGAGGCTGTTCTGCAGGAGGTCTGCAGGTGAGTTGCTGTCGGGATACGGAGGTTACGTTGCAGAATCCTGTGCCTATCTTGACGATCACATCGCTTTCCTGAGAGGCCCTGTCCAAGTGCTGTCCATTAATGGTCAGATAATCACTTTTGTAATATTTCGGATCCTCGTTGAAGGGTTCGTACTTCGGATTGGGGAAAAGAAGGTAAGGACTGTTCAACTTGCTGGATAGATTCTGCACGCTGGTGACATTGTCCATTTCAAATCCGTACTCCAACTGTTCCGGGTGTTCCTCGTCAATCGTGCCAATGGTTCCAGTGATGCTAGGCGCCGTGCAGATCATGTAGTTGTTGCTCATCACTTCGCACCCACTTATGTACTTCTTCTCTTTGTAGACAACATAAATGTGCGGCGTCTTAATGTATAGCAAATTCTTTCCTACCACATTGATTCGTGTACCACCGGCTGGAAAGCCTTTAGGAAACTTGATTCCTTGTCCTGACTGTATGCCCGACTCGACCGATTCAATTGTTGGATCCTCGACATACTCATAGAGTGAACTCTCGAAGTACCGCGTCCCTTTGTCAAATTTCATCTTTAGCTTTCCGTTTCGTTGTCTATCGGAAGCGCTCGTGATACAATGTGCAAGTTCAGGTTCTACCGACATTATCCGACAGGGGAGGTCATCTATGAAAGCCTCAATGCGAGACCCAGCGTTCATATGGGAGCCAGTAATGTGGAGAATCGTTCCCCCTGATCGTGGACCTTGAAGAGGATATATACTTCGGATAACAGGGTCAACGAACTGGTAGTTATCTTTACTTGTCCGCGAAAGTCTTCTATTTTAACTATTACAGGTCCCTCACGTGGTCCAACAGTTCCTGGGCCGTCCACTTGACACACAATCTGCGTTGTACGGTTGTACAGACTTTCGTACGGCTGACATGTAATACCCGCAACACTAACTCCACCGTAAATATCCTTAAACGTCTTTCCAAGATTGATCCCATTTATAGTCACATTCGTTCCGCCTTCCCAAGGTCCAGATTTGGGTTGGAATGACGTGATCTCTGGATTCGGACATGTGTGGTTTCGATTCAGCCATGTTCCAAGTCCCTTGTCACACTGCTCGAATATCTCACAGCGGTGGCTACTCTGACACCAGCCACAACCATACTTATCGGGTAACGCCAGGCACAGGCCACAATTGTTCGCCAAATCCCGGCATCTGTAGATATTCACATGGACGTTTTCTGGATTATCTAACGGTTTCGATCCACCCCAAATGACAGCAAACGATGCATTGATGTTTGACAATCTCGACGTGTAGCTAAACTCCATCGGGTCACAGTAGATAACATCTCCCAGCAGCTGAGCGTTGACAGAAGCCATTCGTCCTTCGATATTAAACTGGCAGACAAATCGGGTTTGTGCTATGAACTGACCAACAATTTGAACTTTGACATTGACTGCTTTTTTCGAATTGGAAGCGACAAGAATCTCCCGGGAACCCGTATTTGTTCCATTGATAGTCGGACAGAAAGCTGGACCACTGCGGAAGCTAGGTCCCACCCGGCTAACACCTGTGATCAAGATATCATTGCGACAATTCTCAGCGGTATCATGAGTGCATCGGTGGCCATCCACACACCAGTCACACGGGAAATCACTGGACACACACTGCGTGCACGACGAGTAGGTATTACAGTCGAAGAACATGAACCTGGTGGTCACGAAGTCCGGGCCGTTGGTTGATCGGACGGAAAGTTTCGCCGTGATGTTGTGCTGATTTGCCGGGATGGACGGCAGAAAGTCCGTGCGCGGCGTGATACAACCGACTCCGTTTGTTTTCTTTACTGCTTCTGTGGTTAGAGTCTTGTCCGCAATGGTGAAATGCACAGAGAAACTGTCCAGGAAGTTTTGGTAGATTTTCGATGGCTAAGTCTAGCGTGCGGGCGGTTGTTCGCTGTAGCTGGTTTGGCGTTACTGAAGTGATAGTAGTACAGCGTCCACTTTTGTAGGAGATCCAAGACAGAGGATCTTTGGCCGCGTCTTGACAGTCACTTCTCAAACTGCATTTGTTTTCCAGAGAGCACCAGCCACAGTAGGGATCTTTTCTGTTCAGACAGTCCCAACAGGTCTTGTATACCTTACACTCCTGGACTTTCACCTTGGACACGCGTGACTCCGTCATGACGTACAAGTGCATCGCTTTGGAATCCAACAACATATCCGCATTCACGGTCGCATTTTCGTCCACTTTAACGTCTCCGTATTCGATTGCTATTTGAGACGTTTCCACGACAATTTTCTTGAGATGTCCTTTGTCGGTTCCCACAAAAACCACTGTGTAATCACCGGTCGACGTGGCGGCAACCGCAGTGCTTCGCACGCTGAAGTTCAGCACGGCGACTGCCTCAATCGGTTGTTCGCCACCAAGAGGTGTGTTCACGTCAAGTCCGCAAAAGTCCTCTCCAATCGTTTGTAGTTTTGTCTGCACACAAGGAAGTCCTGGAGAAATGAAGTCCAATCCTCTATTCCCAAGACCTGAGAAACAGGCCTTGATATTCGTCATGAACTTCCGCCGAATAGACGCAAGAGAATAGATGCACAACGCCGAACTATTCCGTGGTCGATTGGACCCTTCCCCGTCGGTGTCTCACTCTCAGAAAACACCGCAAACAGGACATCATCTTGCGCCGTGATGCCTAAATCGGTTGCCAAATCAGATCCGGGTTGTCCAACGAATCCAGCTTGCACCAGATTGTATTGCTTCCCACTCTGACTGTTACACGTGATCGGAATCTCCGTGTAACTATAATAGTTCGTATCGTCATGACAAATACGCACAAGTTTTGAAATATACGGCGACGTACCAATGTTACTCTTCAGTTGAGTCGTCAGGAAATACGAAAAACCACCGCTGGAAAAACCGTACACATAATTGATAAGATACCGCTCGCGTGCCAGGTTATTGATGAACATTCGCGTTCCAGTTGTCACCGCTACGTCGGCTATCTGGAACATCCGGTCCGGGTCGAGGGATCGGCTGGCAATGCTGGGAACCTCCGATCGATAGGGTGAGTTCCCGGTGAACGTACGCCGACATACATGACGTGTGTGCTGGGGGGTTTGGGCGGGCCGGGCGCAATGAACGCAAAGGTCGACGCGTTGCCTGTGTTGGCGACGACGGACTCGCGAACTTTTTGCACGATGTCGGATATGTTCTGCAGACTGCGCACCATACAAGTTCCTGGGGAGAGAGAGAAATATTCGATAAAATGAAATATTCGATAAAATGTAATATTCGATAAAATGAAATATTCATATAAATGAAATATTCGATAAAATGTAATATTCGATAAAATGAAAGCTAGTGCCATGTAAAAAGTAAAAAGCCTAATAGGTAGTTCTGAGTGTCATAGAATTTTTGAATTTACTGAACAATATATAGAAGAGCTGCTTTGCGTATTGTGCAAGTTCAAGAGAGACTGCGTTTGTCTTTAAGTCCAAGTATTTTGTAAATTCAAGTAAAGACAACTAATAATAATATATATTTTTATTGTATTTTTGCGTTGCAGCGCGCCGCAGTATTGGTAATTTCTTAAATTGAACTAATAATAAAGAAATTTAAAAAAAGTATAAAAATTAGTAGCCAGTGGAGTTTGAAAACTATAAAACAGGACGTTATCAAAGCTTTTGACAGTCTGTAACCTAAATTTCTTTTGTAAATTTGCGGCCAAATTGTTATTTTTGTTGTTGTTGCTTGGAGAATTCTTTGGAAACCGTACCCAGTATTAAAATATCGTATACATACAGAAAACTTGCCTATTGTAATATGGTGACCAAATAGTCGCACAGGGCAATATACTTGTACCAATTTAAAGCATAAATTAAAATTAAAAGTTTAAAAAAAAAAATCTAAAACAGATGTTATGAAGCTTTTAAAAGCTAATATGTGAAAAGCCAGCTCATGAGTTATGCCGCAGCAGCAATAGTGGTATTGTTCCATTTGGGCCTTTTTTATTACTCCCATGATACCAGTGGGCTGAAGTTATGAACAAACACCGCCCAAATCCATAAATTTAAAAAGAGACACAAACTTTCCTAGCCGAATTCAAGAATAAATCTCTTTGATTACAACCAAATAAAATACACAAGACTGCTGGTGAGGTTTTAACTCGGCGGGTAAAAGTAAGTCAATTCTATGACAGGGACAATTTGAAAGTGTGAAACAATTGTGTACTGGTAGTCAAGTGGTTAACGCACTAGTTTGGATATCCAGGTAGCATAGGAATCCTTTGGTTCGAATGCCACCCTCATTAATTTGAATTTGTGACCACATAATAATAAGACCGAGGATTAGGTGATACAAAATTCTTTGTGCATTAAGCTCGCCTGATGGTGACCTTCCACTAAACAGTATTATTATTATTAAAGATCAAAGCCTCCTTTTTTTAAGAGGGCCATTGTAGATCGGCCTTTTTTTCTCAAATATACGAGTAAACATTGAACATCAAGTTCACATAATAACTTTGTAATACTCGTCTGAAATTTAGTTTCGCTTAGTATGCACAACGAATTGTGGATAACAAATTTAAATTAAATTTGAAAAAAAAAAAAAAAAAAATACAGTTCATAATGATGCAAAAACACGCAGTTTTTATTCGTCTCGTCATAATTATCATGTTCACTGAAGCAAACATTTGCGTTATGAAGTCTATCATTCCCATTCAACAATTAAAATGAGGAAGAGGACATGTAGAGAAGAGTAGAAAGGAGAAGAGAGGAGAGAGAAGAAAAAGAAGATAGAGAGACATGACGAAAAAGGTTTCATTCAACATTAAAAGAGAAGAGGAGATGTAGAGAAGAGTAGGAAGAGAAAGAGGAGGAGAAGGAGGAGAAAGAACGATCAAGAGCAGGACAAAGAGAAGAATGAGGAGAGGGACGACGAAGATAAGTGTGAAGAAAAGGAGGAAAATAAAGAGGAAAGAGATAAGAGAAACAAGAAACAATAATATGAGGTATTACATAAAATATTTTAACAATACTTTCTATAGGTAATAATAGAATGTCAAAAAACTAAACACAATCATTATTTTTAACTATCAAAAAACTTAGACTTCAACCTCCCCCAACTGTGTGACACAACGGGGGGTTAATCAGTGCCGAGGGGGTGTGAAAAAGAGAGGGCTGGGAATCAGTGCGCAGAGGGTGTGGTGAGGAGAAGGGGGAAAATCAGTGTCGAAAAGGAGGGAAGGGGTGATGGAGAATGTAATCACATTACTCTCTCACACCCAATAGAAATTATTATTCAACTCTCCACCACTCTTGTCTCTCTCTCCATTCACCGCCACATTTCATGAACAGAGATCGTACACACTCTGTAGCGGAGTGGTGTGAATAAACAGGGAGGGTAGGGGGGAGATAGGGGGGAGGGGGAGAGGAGGAGAGAAGGGAGAGAGAGAAGAAAGAGAGGAGAGGAGAAAAAGATGGAAGGGGAGAGAGGACCTGAAAGAAAAGAGAGAGAGTGAGAGAGTAAAAGATGGAGGGGGGAGAGAGAGAGAGGGAGGAGAGAGAGGAGAGCAGAGAGAGAGGGAGAGAGTGAGAGCAGAGAGAGAGAGAGAGAGAGAGAGAGAGAGAGGAACAGAAGAGAAGGAGAGGAGAAGGAGAGAGAGATAAAGTGAGAGAGGAGGAGAGAGAGAGAGACGAGAGAAGAAAGAGAGGAGAGTGAGAGAGCAGAGAGAGAGAGAGAGAGAGAGAGAGGAAGAGAGAGAGAGGAGTATGGAGAGAAGAGAGAGAGAGAGAGAGAGAACGAGAGAAGGAAGGAAGAGAGAGAGAGAGAGAACGAGAGAAGGAAGGAGAGAGAGAGAGAGAGAACGAAGAAGAAGGAAGAGGAGAGAGAGAGACGAGAGAAGAGGAGAGAGAGAAAAGAGAGAGAGACGAGAGAGAGAGATTTGTAGCAGGAGAGAAAGGAGGAGAAAGAGAGATGGTAGTAGCAGCATTGCCAATTGTTTAAATGTAAACATAAATTCTCATTTTGCCAGCGCTAAAAAAATAACGCATCGACTGGTGTTGACGCTCTTTTGCCGCATAAAATCGAAACAATAATTCATGCAAGCAAACATTTTTTGGAACTTACATCCATTTTCAACCAACGCAATTAAATAAAACAATGCCGTTAGTCTTGTTTGAACCACGTTTCCAATGAAAATGAAAAACATAAAAATGGCGATAAAATATTTCCCTGGACTACATTTTCATACCGACAAAATTACAAGTCAAAATATCCTAAACCTGCCAATAACTGTAAAGACGGAGCACCCACAATTAAATACCATAATAATACTCGTTTCAACTTAATAACTCGCAATGTAAGGGACCATATAAAGTGACCTTTAATAGCTCGATAGTTCAGGGGACTTGTGAATACAGCGAAATCGATAGTTCAGGGGACTCATGAATAGCTCGATAGTTCAGGGGACTTGTGAATAGCTCGATAGTTCAGGGGACTATGGAATAGCTCGATAGTTCAGGGGACTCATGAAAATAGTCCGAAGTTCAGGAGACTTTTAGATGAATAGCTCGATAGTTCAGGGGACTCTGAATAGCTCGATAGTTCAGGGACTTGTGATAGCTCGATAGTCAAAGAGAGGACTGTAATTAGCTCGATAGTTCAGGGACTTGTGAATAGCTCGATAGTTCAGGGACTTGTGAATAGCTCGATAGTTATCTCCATTTACATCTAATAAAGTGTAAAATAATAATAACTAACAGCTGTATTTATGAACAGAGAAATTTGTCTAAGTCATGTCTCAATCAAGATATTGGCCAATAATATTAAAGGAAATCATGCTTGAGACATTGCTCAGTCAATGTTTTCTGTTCATAAATACGCTGTAAATATCTCTCTCTCTACCGGGGATTCATGAGTCCCACACTTTTCGGCATGAGCTATCATCCCCTCTACAAAAACGTCCACTTGGAAAACTTACCTCGAACCCTCACACTCCAGACTGCGAAACACTCACTGAACAATAACAACTGCTTCAGATGTCAAACTCAAGGGGTTATATCCTCTACAAAACTTTGTCCCTTTTTTATCAGTAAAAAATTACAATATAAATGAGAGCGTATACTTCTGCCCTCAGGTGATATCTTTATACATATGGGGCTCTCCCCCCCCCCCCCTAAGTGTCCTGTCCAGACTTTCAATCTCAATATCTCCTCTTCGATCTCTCCCTCCCCTTTTCCCCTCTTTCTCTCCTCGATCCCCCCTCAAACCCCTCTCTTTTCCCTTCTCCCGTCATCTCTTTCTCACATAGATCTCTCTCTCTCTCTCTCTTATTCGTTCTCTTTATATCTATTTATTTCCTATCTCCTCAACCTTCTTTCTCTCTCTTTCTCCCCCGACTTTTGCCTCTACCACAATCACTCCCCCCCCCTAAATTATGATGTCTCAAGATTCCCCCCGGAATAATGGAAAATATTCAAGTAGCAATAGCCCTCTTTGTTCTGTATTTCTCTAACCAGGCAACCTCTCTCTCTCTCATATAATTATATATATATACCTACCTTCCTATCTTCTTCTTATTCTTCGCCTTTTATTTTTTTCATAGTACATACTGAGATACACAGTTAAATTTCATAAAGATACTAATGCAATGCAAATCCTTCTTTATCTTGCTTCCTCATTATTTCTTTCTTTCTTTTTTTCTCTATCTCTTCAGACCCTTCTGTCTCTTTTCTCTCTCTCTCTCTCTCTCTCTCTCTCTCTCTCTCTCTCTCTCTCTCTCTTCTCTTTTCTTTCACTATATCTATTAATCCCACTCCCACGTCAATCCTACGCACATTACGTCTGTCCCACTCCTAAATGTGAACTACACTACTCTCTCCTTAGCTCCCTACATATCTCTCTCTCCTTCTATCCCTCTCTCCTCCTATCTAACCCCCATTCTTCACCCCACTCACATGTTATCTCTATCTTTCTCTCCAGAAACTCTCCCCCTTTCTGTGTCTCTAACCCTCAAATCAACCCCCCCTCCCACACATGTTATCTCTATCTTTCTCTCCAGAAACTCCCCCCCCCCCTTTCTCTGTCTCTATTACCCCTCAAATTCACCCCTCACCCCTCCCTCACATGTTATCTCTATCTTTCTCTCCAGAAACTCCCCCCCCCCCTTTCTCTGTCTCTATTACCCCTCAAATTCACCCCCCCCCCCCCTCCCATGTTATCTTTACATACTCTCCAGAGACACTAAGAGTCGAGATTAACAACAAGGGCAGCATGGCTCAGAATTTAATCAACAAATAATTAAAAAAAGAGAGGGAGGGAGAGGGAAGGAGGGAGGGGTAGAGAGGGAGAGAGAGGGAGAGAGAGAAGACACAAAAAGAGAAAGAGTTATGAATTTTGATTTATTGAAACATATTAGCAAGTTGGTTCTCGTAGGCGAATGAATAAAATTAATTAAAATAAAATTGTGAAGTGCTGTAGTTGATGTTGCATTTTCCTTGGTGGGGAAAGTATCCCTCACTAAACTTGTTAAATGATAATATAAATATTTTATGTATGTAGCTCTCACGAGGGTGACAAATATTCTCCAAAACATATATGAGTAAAATGCAAAACTCTACATGAAAGTGACATCGTATTTTCCATTCGGGTGCTAGGTCAACACGAGCGTACCAGAAGGTATCCCCTACAAACAACTGTAGACAAATGTTGAGTACAAATTAGGTAGTGCACTGGTAGTCAAGTGGTTAAGGTGCTAGTCTGGTAATCCAGGTAGCGTAGGGATCCGTTGGTTCGAATCCCACCCAGTACATGAATTTTTACTCATTAATTTGAGTTTGTGACCACATAATAATAAGACTCTGAGGGTTATTGTGGTAGAAAATGCTTTGAGCATTAACCTCGCCTGGTGGATGCCTTCCACTAAAGAGTATTATTAATATTCGCCTCTGGGGTTTGAACCCGGTACCTTCCGCATGGCAAGCGAGTACCACAGAGCTAATCGTGCGCTAACAGTCTGTTTCCTCTAGAAACACTCAAAAGGGTTGGGTGGAAGAGACTGCCATAGGCAATAATCCCGCCCTTTAGTGAGGACATATGTTTTTATATATGTTTCTATTCATTTTCATTTTATTGTATATATTGTTTCCATTTTTTTCTTTGTTTAATAATATTTTGCACTGTACATAATGTCCATTTATACCTAATAAAGTGTTGTATAATAATAATAATAATAAAAGCGGCCAGACCCCATTGATGTTCCCACCCGTTTACTTTAGTTCACTAACCAACAGGATATAAGCTCATTCCCTTCCAGTTGAGTGGAGAGAGCTCTTGTAACGTGCCTCGCCAGGGATAGGAACCCCTAGTGTCCCGTATGAAACCCAATACCTCCTGCTCTAGAATTTCACAGTTTTGAAAAAAAGAAGAAGATAGAAGAAGAAAAAAAACCTGACAAGGCAGACACAAGGGGTTTATTTCAATATACTTACATACATGATGTTATGGGGGGTCATGTGCTCATGTGTAATAGTATGTAGGATCCTTAGATGCAGTTAGGTTGTTCACAACGTGAAAAAGAAAAAGCTGTGAGGAAGGGAGGGAGGGAGGGAGAGGGAGGGAGGGAGGGAGAGAGGGAGAGAGAGAGAGAGAGAGAGAGAGAGAGAGAGAGAGAGAGAGAGAGAGGGAGGGAGAGAGAGAGAGGGAAAGAGAGAGGGAAAGAGAGGGAGAGAGAGAGAAAGAGAGAGAGAGAGAAAAAAAAAACAAAATGAAAAAAGGACACTCTATGAGTTTTATATTTTTGGCAGTGTATTTTTGCAAGTATCCAGATATTTATGATTAGAAAGAATCCTTATTTCTTAGAATGAAAAAAAAAAAAAAAAAAATATATCCCAAAGGCCATTCTTCCTTAGGGAAGGGTCGAATTATAATACAGGATGAATTTTAATATAAGTCAGACTACTACTGGACTTTTTTTTCTCCTCATTTTACGGCTCTTTCATAAGGCAATTAGCCTGATGTCGTTCACGCCGGAATTGGTTGAAAATTCAGGAAGAGTCCGGGTTATCTTGAATTAATTCCTGTTTTATAATTTGGCCCTTCGGACAAAGGTAGCGTTTTCTATAGGATACTGTGGTAGTAAAACTAGTGAAGGAAGGGCCAAACTTTTGAAGGTGCGAAAAAAGAGTTATTATTGCGCCTCTGTTTATTTTGCCTAAAAAACCTCACTAGGTTCGTGGAATGCCGCCACTGATGCTAAATACACTGAATGAGGTCTGATACGGGGGGTCAAAACACTCAAAAATATTGGAGGGTGTATAAAAAAAGTACAAAAGAGACTTTCCTGTGAGATAGAGTCTCACAGGAAATATTGACTAGACGTCTGCCTGCACTGAGATGACAAATGCAGTCTCCTCAGCCCATTTCTACGAGGAGAGGAGATAGTGGTGTGTGTGTGTGTGTGTGTGTGGGAGAGAGAGAGAGAGAGAATACGTGTGTGTAAAGGTAGAGCACTGATTATAGGGTGGGAGGTCTTCTTTTCAATAATGACACGTAGTGCACTTTTAGCCCACTAGTAGGAAGGGAAGAGAGAGAAGGGGGGAGAGAGAGAAGGGATGAGAGAGAGAAGGGATGAGAGAGAGAGAAGAGAGGATGAGAGAGAGAGAGAGAGAGAGAGAGAGAGAGAGAGAAAGAGAGAGAGAGAGAGAAAAGAGAGAGAAAGAGGAGAGAGAGAGAGAGAAAGAGAGAGAGAGAGAGAGAAAGAGAGAGAGAGAAAGAGAGAGAGAAATGGGGGGGTCTTCTTTCAATGATGACAAGTTCAACATTATAAATGAAGAAAGAAAAAAATCTCACTATAATTAAGGTATAGGTTCAGACTCGTACATACTTAACACCTCCCCCTTCATACATCAACACCTTTTCAAATGGGAAACTATTTTAATTATATGGTGTGAAAGACACCCTAGCTTAGCTTCTGTGTTCCTCATTCATAACTAGACCCTGCAATGCATGCAGAGATTGCAGAGTGAGTATATGTGTTGATATCGCATGGGACCGAAGACGAGTTACGACCCAAGGCATGGCCCTATGTTTATTTCTCCTGACCCTATACTCCACATAACGAGGCATTGCCGCACATCGATTGCATGGTTCATTAAAAAAGACAGTGTATTTTTGCAAGACGCCAGATATTTACTACAAGAGCGTTGTAAAAATTACAATACTTGAGTTATTATTATATTTCACTTGATAAGTTTACAAATGTTTCTACACACACATTTTACAATAGATATACAGATGGTAAATCACTTCTGCTCTCTACAACTACAAAATCCACAATAGATGTACGAAATAATATCGCAATGGCTATATTCACAAAAAAAGTTACAATTAGTATTCAAAACGGTTTTTCATTCTCTCTTCGCCTATTAATTTGTTAAAATATTTACACTGGTGGTAGTACTTTCATATTTACATTGGCTGAAACTCAAAAAGTTGAGCGAAAAAAGGAGAACAGAGAGAAGAAAAGGAGAAGGACGAGAGAGGGGAGGAGGAGGAGAAAGAAAGGAGGAGGAGGAGGGAGGAGGAGGAAAGAAGAGGAGGAGAGAAGAGGAGAGAGGGGAGGAGGAGGAGGAGGAGGAGAGGAGAGGGAGGAGGAGGAGAAAAAGGAGAAGGATGGGGGAGGAGAAAAAGGGAGGAGGGGGAAAGAAGGGAAGGGGAGAGGAGGAGGGAGAGAGGGGGGAGGGAGGAGGGGAGAAGGAGAAGGAGGGGAGTAGGAGGGGAGAAGGAGGAGGAGAAGGAGGAGGAGTAGGAGGGAGAGGAGGAGAAGGAGAAGTTAGACTGAGGTTTTGAGGAGGTTTGTCTCTGTTTTTTGATGCCTGGCATGAAAACTGAAATCTAATAGTTTGCTGAAAAGGTGTTAGCTTTGCTGATGATCGAAATTCTTACGAGATAATTGCTATCGATGTTAATTTATAGCAAGAGCAATGCCTCACACGGATAGGTTAAGTGGCAGAGAATGCCTAAGGCATTAACTTCGCCCCGGATAACAAAACGATTGTAATTAAAAAATTAAAATTAATCTTTATTTCTTTTTGTACATACTTCTAAGTTTTTTTTTAATTTATTGTTACTTTTTTTTGTGGTGTTGATCATTGTTTTGTAAATAAAGTGTAAATTAATAAAAATAAAAACATAGAGGCGCGATTGCTCAAAGTGTGACTATACTGAGGCAACATTGAGTATGCTTAATGCCACACTGCAGTGTGCTTCAAGACTATCTCAACCTAAGCAACACGAGGCAAATAAGTCTGTCATTTTATGCGAATTTTGGGCGATCATAGTTTGGCGTCATCGTGAACAATGGTAGCCAGACAGTGGAGAAACGACTCACCACTTCTACCACTGTCTTTACAAGGAGGCTAATAATTGACAAGGACCCCCAGAACCAAGCCAATGCTGGTCTAGTCCCCGTTTATAGTCACCCCCAACTGCTGGTCTACTCCTGTTAATAGTCCCCCAGCCATTTCAATACCTTAAGTTATTTTAATCAAAATTTGGATATTTTTCTTCGACATTCGATGCGCCTCGATTTTACACACTTGAAAAAACGTTCTTATTCGATTGAACCACCATGTGGACATTTTGACATTTCTTTTCGATACCATCATTTCCTCTAACTTTTCGTAGTTGAATTTCTTTCCTCTGAAATGTCTTCTTGGTGAACTTTTTGTTACATGTTCCAATGTGCCACTATTCCAGTCGCTTCGTCTCATCTCAGTTCATTAGTCTAAGTAAAGCTGAACATTTTTAGCACTCACATTTGCCCCCCCCCCTCAAGTTTTTTTGCTTTTGAAATATTCAAGGTCAACCGTAACACGCTCTGCTACGACTGAGGTTTTCATATTTTATTACTCTTCTCCATCTCTTTCTCGTCTCCTCTTCCTTTCTCTCCTTCTCTCCTCTACGTTTCTCCTTTTCTTTCTCTGTATCTTCTTTTTTTTTATTCTTTTTCTCTTTCTCTCCTCTTAGTCTCCTTTTTTTCTTTCTCTTTCACTCCGTCTCTCCTTTTCTTTCTCCATCTTTTTCTCTTTCTCTTCGTCTCCTTTTTTTTCTTCCTTTCTCTCTTCCTCTACGTCTCTCCTTTTTTCTTTCTCTTCCTTTCTTTCTTTCTTTCTCTTCCTTTTCTCTCTCTCCTTTTCTTTCTCCTTCTTTTTCTCTTTCTCTTCGTCTCCTTTTTTTTCTCTTCCTTTCTTTTTTTCTTTCTCTTCCTCTACGTCTCTTCCTTTTCTTTCTATCCTTTCTTTCTTTCTTTTCCTCTCCGTTCTCCTTTTCTTTCTCTTCCTCTGTTTTCTTATCTTCTTCCTTCTTCATTTCTTTCTTTCTCTTCCTCTTCTAGTCTCTCTCTTCTCTTTTTCTTTATCGCTTCCATTTTTTCTCTATTCTTCTCTTTCTCTCTCCCTCCCTCTCTATATCTCTCAGCTCTCATTTTTGACGGTGTTATTGCAAATCGTAATTTACTTGGCTACTTTAGATGAGCGAAAAAAACATTTAATTTTATTATGTACCAGTTGTACCACAGAGAGTAAAGAACAGGGAGAAAAGGTTACGTTTAGTAAGAAAGAGAGAGAAATAGCGACATGAAGTGGAGAGGAGAGAGAGGAGAGAGAGGGAGGGAGAGACAGAAAGAGATAGAAAGAGAGGGGAGAGAGAGAGAGTGATACCTTTAACTAGCGACCCATCTGAACGCTAAGTTTTAAAAAGGGCAGACGATCATTTAAGCTTTACCTTATGATCTCTAGCTCTGAAATTTATCTGTCTGTCATCTCTTTAAATGGATCGATAAAAAATACACTTCATGTAATGAAATTCGTCAAGAGAATGAAAATTCTATCATAGTAGAAATAATTAGCCTACGGTGGCGATGAAACAATGTTCTAGGATTAAAAACTTTTTTTTTTCTTTTTTCAAAAACTATTTTAATGACCAAAAACTACCTTTTAAAAAAAATCGAGTTTTTCACAGCCTCTTTTAGTTCGTGGCCATGAAACAGCTACCTACAGTAGCTCCTACCAACGCTTGTGGTCGGTTGGCTAGGGCTTGAACTCGGGATCTTCCGAGTGGAAAGCGGAAGTGCCATACCAGTAAGGCATTTGTGCGCTGAAATCCATCTCTCTCTCATTTAAATTTTCTTCTCACTCTTTCTCTTCTTCTCACTCTTTCTCTTCTTCCGACTCAATTTCAAGAGTCTAATCCCAAAAGGAAACATCAGACGGAGAGATTAATTCCTGCCTAATTATAATTTTAAGAATACGGAGAGAGATATATAAAGAACAGCACTTTCCCTACAGGAGGAAGAGGAGGGGAGGGAGGAGGAGAAGATGTGGAAAGGAAGGAGAACGAGAGAGAGAGTGGGATGTAGGAAGAGTATGATAGGGAGGTAGATGGAGAGAGGAAGGGAGGGAGGGAGGGAGGGAAGAGAGAGAGAGAGAGAGAGAGAGAGAAGAGGAAGAGAGGGAGGGGAAGAGAGAGAGAGAGAAAGAGAGAGGGAGGAAGAGAGAGAGAGAGAGAGAAAGAGAGAGAGGGAGGAAGAGAGAGAGAGAGAGAGAGAGAAGAGAGAGGAGAGAGAGAGAATCCTCACACATTAGAATGGGGAATTATAAAATTTTCTGTTCTTTATAAATTACATCTGTCTGTCTCTCCCCCTTCTCTCTCTCTCTCTCTCTCTCTCTTGGGCCCTTACTCTCTTTCTTCTAACTCCCTCTAAGCAGCTTCCTTGACTTTTTAATCTGGTCTCAAATTTTCTACACTACAATTTCCATGGGGATTTATTTATTCCTAAAAGTTCTCCATGTATAAATTAGCAAGTGAGAAAGTTCTTCTTTCTAGAACTAAAATACACGTCTTAAATTGTTCTAATTCAATACTACGAAAGAAACCTGTGTTCTTTTTCATTTAAATTCTATTAGGCCACATTATGTAAGTTTGACCACATAAAAATAAGACACTCCCTCTACTGATAGTCTCGCTGGGGGACTATAAACAGAGAACTGACTAGCCAATCCTTACAAGCCAGGCTTCCTTGCAGTTTACCAGGGGTTTAATACCAAGGAAAACAGAGAGACACCAAATCAACTGCTGAAATAGGGTGTCTCTCTTAGTCCTATAAATCAAAAGAGCAAAAGAAATGCTCTGTCTGAGCAAAGTGGGATCCTTACTGGCTTTTTAACAGGCCAGTGTAGCCTCAACTACCGTCTAAACACTCTAAACAAATGGACATTACTGAAGACCTAAAATGCAGTCTCTGTGCACCCAGAGACAGCAAAACACATTCTCTGTGAATGTGGAGCAGCCTCACACGCTCGACTGAAACACTTCTCAAGGCTGATTCTAACACCTAAAGAAGTTACCGAAATCAGTCCTAAAAGAATCTGAAGCTGCATTAATAGCTTCGATCTCTTTTAGAGTTACAGGGGCATGTCACAAAAGATCTTTTTAAGGTAGCAGTGACAAAGAGCTTTAGTAGCCGACAGCCCTACTTATACCAAAACTAATAGTCCTATAAATAATTGTCTATTATTATCACTGACGACAGAAATACACGGAATATCCCACTTTAATTACCTAATGGTTTCTCGCGTCATCGAGTAAAAAATCTAATTGAATCAGAACCCCAAGTTTTAAATAGCCTATTAATTGCTCTTAACTTGTTTGTCTCGAGCAAACTGGAAACCGTTCGGTTTAACGACCAAACAGTTCGATAATGCTGTTTTATTGGTTTTATTTCATCCACATCTTATAGTTTTCTCGACTGGTTCACCACAGGGGTGATTCCAGGCAGAAAACGACCCGTCTAGTGGAGGTACGGTATGGTATAATAATGCACTGGTATTCAAGTGGCTAAAGCGCTAGTCTGTCCCGGTAGCTCAGTGGTAAAGGCGGCACTCTGTGAATCCAAAGACTCCAGAGGTCGTGGTTCGAAACCCAGCTGGGACATGACATTTTATCCTCCCAATTGGGATTTTTACCACATAATAATATGTCTTGGCTTACTGCTGGAATAATGGGACTTTAATAGTCCTAATCGGGCAGTATAAATAAGGCGATATTATTGTATTATTATTATTATTTATTACTCTGATGTAGTCGGTGGTCCAGGTATTTATAGTGAAACCCTTACAAATAACACTGCAACCCAATTAGATCTATTGTGAACAGTTGATTCTATTTGTTGGAGATAGATAGTCAGGACAGGGGTTTTACTCTCCATTTGCTGGGAATCGTACCAGGCGCAACAACGTTAACCTCACCGAGCCTGAGTAGGTCCGATCAAATGCCAACCTCAAGTGTTTGGAGGGAACAGAATTTTGTTCGAAAAGTGTGCCCCAACCGGGGATCGAACTCAGGATCTCTGGACTACGGGCAGTAGTCTCAACCGTCACGCCACGGTGATCCAGCGAGGAGCGAGGGGATTTTTTTATATTTAATAACCGAGATGTTGGTTCAAAGCCCACCTAATGCAAACGCCCCCTTCACCCCCCCTCTCACAACCGTTCCTGCTGGTTTAATCAAACCATCACCCAACAACTGTAACAACAACACTCCTTCGTGGAAAGTAACCTCTTTGGTGACGGCACCTGTTTCTCAACTGGCCCGAAATTAAATTTCCACTTCTCGTTTCCCGAGTGTCAATAAAAACACGCACAACAATTTCCTAAGGCGCAAAGCAGTTGGTCTCAATTTCTCTTTTCTTTTGTTGATCTCGTCTGGTAATAATAACTAAATAAATAAATAGTAAATAAATAAATAAAATATCGCCTTATTTAAACTGCCCCATTAGGACTATTAAGTCCCATTATTCCAGCAGTAAGCCCAAGACGTATCGTATTTTATGTGGTTAAAATCCCAAATGGGAGGATAACTTGTCTTGTCCCGGCTGGGTTTCGAACCCACGACCTCTGGAATCTCTGGATTCACAGAATGCCATTTCATTGTGTCATTACTTTACAATTTTAGTGAGTGAAGCAGAACTATGAAAGAATTTTCCGTATATTTGTTATCCCAATACCTTATTTTACCCGAAATTCCGGCACTGGTCGCTGCTCAGATCAAAACATCAAAGTAGCTCAGTGGTCAAACCGTCTGCATGGTAATGGTGACGTCGCGGGTTCGAAACCCAGCCGAGACATGACAAGTTACCCGCCCATTTGCGATTTTGATCACATAATAATACGTCTTGGGATTACTGCTGGAATAATGGGACTCATTACCTAGTACTAATCGGGCAGTACAAATAAGGCGATAATATTATTTTCCTCACGAGGTATGAGTGAACCACGTAACAGCCAGAGTACAGAGGCGAGATGCTGGTTATTTATTTACACTTTTTTTTACAAAAAAATCATCAACAACAACAACAAAAAACAACAATAAGTTATAAAAAAAAAAGAAGTATGTACAAAAAGAAATAAAGATCAATATTCATTTTTATTAACAATTATTTTGTAATCCAGGGCGAAGTTAATGCCTTAGGCATTCTCTACCACTTAACCTCGGTTACAACAGCAAAAACTGCTTTACCACGATAGATAGATGTTGACAAAAAAGAGGATGTTGTGCAAAACCTTCACCACAATCTGACTCTCGAAAACTAGGTAATAAAATCAATAGATAGCAATCTTTCTCATTTTTATTCCTTCCTTCACTTCTCCTCCTCCTCCTACTAATCCTCCTTGGGATCAACACTTGCTCCATGACTCCTTTCCTTCCATATCCTTCTATCCAAGTGGCTAGTCTTTTCTCCAGTCTTTCTCTCTTAGGTCTTTCCCAACTTTATTATCTCAGTATCCACATCCTCTCATTATTACCTCATCATAAAACTCTTCAAGTCAGAAGGCCAAAGTACAAATTAGTAAGAAATAGTACTCAACTTAGTTAGGTACTCAACCGTCATAATAAGCAAGAAGTACATAGATATGTATTTAAATAAATATGTATTTAAATACCTGGGTATAGGTTTAAGTATTTCTTAAAATTTCAGCTACTTAAAGCTCGAGAAAATTGTTTCAAGTGAGCTATTGATTGTGTTTCAACGCGATATACGCGATTACTTTCTCCTTATCTAATTTTGAAATCTTACTTGAGTAAAATAATAATCTTTAAAATCTGTTTTTTGTCTCTAATATAGACAAATTGAGAAGTTTTTTTTTTTAAGAGTTTTTAGATGCGTGTCCCCAAATGCCCTAAACATGTAAATATGTTCGTGCTGTTCCGAACAAATTTTTATAATAAAAATAGTCTGTCCTTAGAAGTATTCCTTAGGGAGAGAGCCACAAATATTGTAAAAAAACTAAAATAAATATACATTATTACCTTGCTGTATGCTACCACCTATAGTATGTCCTATCTTACCTTGCTGTATGCTACCACCTATAGTCCTATCTTACCTTGCTGTATGCTACCACCTATAGTCTATCCTATCTTACCTTGCTGTATGCTACCACCTATAGTCTATCCTATCTTACCTTGCTGTATGCTACCACCTATAGTCTATCCTATCTTACCTTGCTGTATGCTACCACCTATAGTCTGTCCTATCTTACCTTGCCGTATGCTACCACCTATAGTCTATCCTATCTTACCTTGCTGTATGCTACCACCTATAGTCTATCCTATCTTACCTTGCTGTATACTACCACCTAATATAGTCTGTCCTATCTTACCTTGCTGTATGCTACCACCTATAGTCTATCCTATCTTACCTTGCTGTATGCTACCACCTATAGTCTGTCCTATCTTACCTTGCTGTATGCTACCACCTATAGTCTATCCTATCTTACCTTGCTGTATGCTACCACCTATAGTCTATCCTATCTTACCACCTATAGTCTGTCCTATCTTACCTTGCTGTATGCTACCACCTATAGTCTATCCTATCTTACCTTGCTGTATGCTACCACCTATAGTCTATCCTATCTTACCTTGCTGTATGCTACCATCTATAGTCTATCCTATCTTACCTTGCTGTATGCTACCACCTATAGTCTATCCTATCTTACCTTGCTGTATGCTGCCACAAGTGATGAGCCGTGTGGTGGTGTAGTCTATGACCAGAGCTTTGTTGTGATTGTCCGTGGGTCTCTTTATCCTATCTTACCTTGCTGTATGCTACCACCTATAGTCTGTCCTACCTTACCTTGCTGTATGCTACCACCTATAGTCTATGCTATCTTACCTTGCTGTATGCTACCACCTATATCTTACCTTGCTGTATGCTACCACCTATATCTTACCTTGCTGTATGCTACCACCTATAGTCTATCCTATCTTACCTTGCTGTATGCTACCACCTATAGTCTATCCTATCTTACCTTGCTGTATGCTACCACCTATAGTCTATCCTATCTTACCTTGCTGTATGCTACCACCTATAGTCTGTCCTATCTTACCTTGCTGTATGCTACCACCTATATCTTACCTTGCTGTATGCTACCACAAGTGATGAGCCGTGTGGTGGTGTAGTCTATGACCAGAGCCTTGTTGTGATTGTCCGTGGGCCTCTTGACCACATTGCTGGGGCAATACATGACAGAACATTCCGTGGAATCTTCCTGGGGACCGGTCACCTCGGATACCAGCAGCTCCAGGTCCTGTGAGAGGAGAAGGGAGGTGGTTAACAATTGAGGTACAGAGGTGGTTAACAATTTACAAAAATGGGTCCCAACTGGTATAATGGCTACGTGTCTTGCGCCTTAAAGTCTGAATAGAACACTACACATACAGTCGAACCTGGATATAAGAGATCTTAAGGGATAGGGAATGTTTTCTCTTATATCCAGGTCTCTGTGTTTTCCCTTATATAGAGGTAAATTTCACCTGGAAATCGTTCTCTTATGTCCAGGTTCGATTGTACATACACTAGCCAAAACAAAATAGGGCCCACCCAACTTTTTCTAAATAACAAAGCATAAGTATTATTTTTTTATACAGAAAGTTAAGGAATGTATTTATTTAGGGCATACTCATTTTATTTAAGTAAAGGTGACAATATTTTAAGGAAAAAAAGGTTATTTCAACCTTTTAAAAGAATTTTGACCAAACTGTTATGTTTAACTTAGTTAATCAGGTTGTGTTTAAAGTCTTTTGAGTCGCTGTAAAGTGGTGATGATCAATTCTCAGTAATGAGTGTGTGTCCCTCTTTGCTTGCACACTCTTCTATTCTGTTTGGCATGCTTTGAATGAGATTGACAAGGTTTTCTTGAGGAATTTCGTCCCAACACACTTTCAAGGCCCGTATGAGTTCTTCTTGAGATCCTATGGCCAATCTCTGTAGTTTAAGTCTCCTTTTGCGTTGATCCCATATGTGTCCGATCGGATTTAGGTCGGGGCTTATTGCAGGCCAGTCCATTACTTCGATATTCGCCTCCTGAAGAGCTAGCCTGGTAGCGCACGCGACATGAGGGCGAGCATTGTCATGCATTAGAACAAAATTCGGGCCCAAACGATGTGCAAATGGTATCACCTGAGGTTCAATGACTTGCTCAATGTAACTCTCCGAGGTTACTCTGCTGTCACGGAACATTACAAGCTCTGTTCTACCGGTTAAATTTATCCCTCCCCATACCATGACACTTGGGCCACCATACCGATCAGTTTCGTGAATGCAGGGCTCAGAAAATCTTTCTCCTTCACGTCTCCATACTCTAATCCGTCTATCATCACTATGAAACTTTATCTTGCACTCATCCGAAAAGAGCACCCACTGCCAGTTGTCCATACCCCATTGGATGTGCTCTCGCGCGAATCTTAATCTTGCCGCGCGGTGAGCTGCTGTCATTTTTGGCTTCACCAAACGTCTTCTTGACCTCACTTGGGATTCTCTGAGCCTGTTCCTAATGATTTGGTCACTTACTTGAACGCTCGATTATGCTTCCAATTGATTTTGTATCGCAGGAGCTGAGACAAAGCTCTGTTGTAGGGCAATTCTTCGAATAAAACGGTCCTCCCGCTCCGAAGTAATGCGATGTCGTCCAGAGCCAGGTCTTCTGTCACCACTACCCGTCTCTTGAAAACGGTTCCATAAGTTTCTAATGGCTCTTAGGGACACACGAAGCCGATTCGCGACCAATCTCTGGGAGGCTCCATTTTCCAGCAAGGTGATGGCACGAGAACGAGATTCTGCATTGAAATGTCGACGAATACCCGGCATAGTGTCACAAAAAAGATACAAAACACCCGAAAAGACTTTTTTATTGAAAATTATTGGTCTAAGAATAAATTAAAACACAACCATTAAAAATTAACTTTACTGTCACAAAAGAGCACTATCTCTAGAAAAGGTAAATAAAGACTAATTACCCAGTGATATCCATAAATAAAACCATACCAACTGCCTCAGAGTATCAAAAAACAAGATTAGGACATGTTAATACCGTAAAGTTTAAATTTAAGGTGTCCTATACACGATGTCGTGAAAATTTTCAGGTGGGCCCTATTTTGTTTTGGCTAGTGTACTTAACTTACTTAATACCTACATACATAATGATATATTGTTGACACCACACCTGTTAGTCACATATTCG
>CM044964.1:27365869-27513245 GCA_024516035.1 Bactericera cockerelli | reverse complement strand
TGAATTCTGTTCCATCCAAACATGTGAGGGTGGCATTTCCAGCCCTACCCAGGCTGGGTGAGTTAATGTGGGTAGCTGCTACGATTCCCAGTGGATGGAGGGTAAAACCCCTGTCCTAATCCAGGATGTTAAATCAAATAGAATCATTGGCTCAGGAAGGCATCTAGCCGTAAAAAAAATGTGCCAAAACCAATCAACCTCAACCATGAGGTTGAACAATGTCAACCCTGCTTAAGCGGGATAAGACAGAGTAAAAGAAGAAGAAGAAGACTTTCTGTTACCTGAAAGATATAGAAAGTAATGCTTTCAGTCTTTTTTTAATTGTGATGATTTTTTTTTTTTTTTTTTTTTTCGTGTTCTTCCTTTTTTGTTCCTGAGTGTTTTAAGTTACCGAGTCTTGTATTCTTATTCCAGGTTGTGATGGTAACACATTCCATTGATGAACTTCTGCAAACAGCCAGTGCCAAGTTCAACATAGCTGCTACCAAACTGTTTACACCTCAAGGAGGAGAAATTGATGACGTCAAGTTATTGAACAATGATGATGTACTCTACGTATCGTGTGGAGAAAACTTTGTTTGGAGCACACAACACAAACACAATGTCAGCAATGATTGGATTACTCTCAATGTGGGAGGTGAGTTAAAGGTTTTAATTTCTACCCATTATTTTTTATTTCTTTTTATTTATTTTGAAATGGTTTAATTTATGATAGAAAGATGATATTCTTGTCTAGGTATAAAACATGTATTTTAAATTTATCATAAATTTAATCCCATTAAATTTTCAATAAAATAATATTATTTATAAGATATAACTTCAGTCTTGAAAAACAAACAATACCAAATTTATAATAAATCAACCTTGGATACATCCATTTCAAACATTCCACCTCAAAAATAATCAGTATAAAATTACTATTCAATTTTTATAATAATAATACAGTTGACAGGCTTAACCCCATTATTAATATCACAATGTTGAGTTGTAGACAACAAAGAAATGTGAATCTCATGAAAGAGTTGTTATGTCATAATTATTATCTTTTGACATTTATACTTTCTTTTCTTTTTTCAATTTCCAGGCAAGCTGTTTACCACATCCAGAGGGACTCTTGTGCGCTCTGAGAACAACAGCATGTTAGCCAAGATGTTTGCCGAGGGGTCAGAGGGTGGCTACTTCATGAACCCGGGAGATGTAGACAGTAGCGGGGCATATCTCATAGATCGGTCACCCACCTACTTTGAACCCATTCTCAATTACCTCAGGAATGGACAGTTGGTGCTAGACCCAAGTATTAATCCAGAAGGTACGAGTATTTCGGTTTTATTTTATTATTTTGGCTTTGTTTTTATTTTATTAAATGAAAAACCCAATCAAATTGAACTATTCAATACATTTTATTCTAAATGAGATCCTCTTCACCTTCAAGTAATAATGAAATTTCTAACATTATTTTTTTTTTTTATTTTTTTTTTTTTTTTTTTTGCTTTTACTCTATATTAATATTTTCCTTTTCAACTGTAATAATCTGTAAATCTACAACTTTAACTGTGAATGAATGTAAAAATATCTTCAATTCTTGTTCTCAGGTGTTTTGGAAGAAGCACGTTTCTTTGGCATAGAATCTCTTGTTCCTCAGCTGCTAGAAATTATCGTATCCAGAGAGAGGTCACGTGATATGATGCCTCTATCACGTCGTGACGTCATCAACGCTCTAATTCTCACGCCCATAGCAGCAGAGCTCAGGTTTCAAGGGGTTAATCTGGCTGGGTCCGACCTGTCCCGGCTTGATCTGAGAAATATCAATTTTAAGGTGTGTGAAGGGTTAAAT
Source organism: Bactericera cockerelli (assembly GCA_024516035.1). Lineage (NCBI taxonomy): Eukaryota > Metazoa > Arthropoda > Insecta > Hemiptera > Triozidae > Bactericera > Bactericera cockerelli. The sequence goes on along the minus strand of CM044964.1, from coordinate 27,511,411 downwards.
GTGTATAATAATAATAATAATAATATATTGTCTTATTTATACTGCCCGATTAGGACTATTAAGTCCCATACAGGAAGAGAAACCGAGAGTTGTGTATAGTTATAAGTTTTTCCTGAGAACTTAAATATTTCAAAATTTCATTGTTTTCTATTTTCAAATTATTTCGATGTCTATTTGTTTTACCAAGAGTTGTGTATAGTTATAAGTTGTTCCCGAGAACTTATAGATTTCAAAATTTCTCTAGTTTGGTTCAGTGAAATATTTTTTTTTTTAAGATTACTTAACGCCCCAACAATAAAGGCAATTACAAAGTAAAATGATTTATGTATATCTGTACCCTAGAGTTAAAGAGTCGCAACTCCAATTTTTTACGAAATTGAGTTAAGTTCATATTCGGATTCACCATGATTTATTTTGTAACATGGAAAAAGACCGCAGCTCCATTCCTTATAAGAAAAAAGGAAAAAATAAAATTAAGAAAATCGTAATTCCAAAATTACCGATTTTTACGGTAAAAGACAATTTGGTATCGTACGGCAATTTTACTAGAGGATAATTTTTCCTTTTATTCAGTATAAAACAAAAAAAACAGTTTTGTTTTTAGAAATAAACTAACGAGAAGAATTCACAAATGCAAAAAGTTGAAATCTTATTTTGCTTTTCCTGTAAAATTTGAAAAACTGGAGTTACGACTCTTTAACTATAGGGTACAGATAGATATATACAAAGATATTTTTCCTAAGCTAAAGCTTCTAAGAAATTGTATAATAATTGTATCTGTTCTCCAGTACGCATGTCTGCACGGGTGTCGCATGGTGGGCACCAACCTGTCCTACTGTCTCATGGAGAATAATAATAATAATAATAATTGTATCTCTTCTCCAGTACGCATGTCTGCACGGGTGTCGCATGGTGGGCACCAACCTGTCCTACTGTCTCATGGAGAATAATAATAATAATAATAATTGTATCTCTTCTCCAGTACGCATGTCTGCACGGGTGTCGCATGGTGGGCACCAACCTGTCCTACTGTCTCATGGAGAATAATAATAATAATTGTATCTCTTCTCCAGTACGCATGTCTGTCCTACTGTCTCATGGAGAATAATAATAATAATAATTGTATCTCTTCTCCAGTACGCATGTCTGCACGGGTGTCGCATGGTGGGCACCAACCTGTCCTACTGTCTCATGGAGAATAATAATAATAATAATAATTGTATCTCTTCTCCAGTACGCATGTCTGCACGGGTGTCGCATGGTGGGCACCAACCTGTCCTACTGTCTCATGGAGAATAATAATAATAATAATAATTGTATCTCTTCTCCAGTACGCATGTCTGTCCTACTGTCTCATAGAGAATAATAATAATAATTGTATCTCTTCTCCAGTACGCATGTCTGTCCTACTGTCTCATAGAGAATAATAATAATAATTGTATCTCTTCTCCAGTACGCATGTCTGCACGGATGTCGCATGGTGGGCACCAACCTGTCCTACTGTCTCATGGAGAATAATAATAATAATAATAATAATAATTGTATCTCTTCTCCAGTACCTGTCCTACTGACTCATGGAGAATTTTTTGAATTGAATTTTTGAATTGAATTGAATTGAATTTCGTATATTTGTTTAAAGTGTATTACAAAACAGTTGCAAGCAACCTATAACATTATAACACACTAAGATATCATTATAAACAGTTTTAAAAAACACGAATAATTAATACAATCTGATACAAGATGAGATATTGAGTATATAAAATATAAAAGAAATTTAAAATAAGTCTTATGAGATAAGATAATTGTAGGTACATAAAATAATTGACTGGGGAAAAAAGAGAAGCAGATACAATTACCAAAAAAAAACCATAATAATTCTAGAGCATGTTAGATACATGTAAGTACATATTAATTATTTTGAAAAAGTATATCCTGAAGTTTTAATGTAAAAATAGATAAAGGCTGAGAAAATTCAATATCTGGGTAAGTGTTGCAGATGGACATCAATCTATTCATTGGCTCAGTTTTAGACGGTAAACATTTAAAAGGTATATAATTTCTTGAACTTAATCTGGGTATTTTAAAGATTAATTTGGTTAGCAATGGGTTACTATCAATGATAGCATTAATAATTTTGTAAATAAAGCAGATGTCTTTGTATATTCTACGTATATTAAGAGGTTGTAACTTGTAGGTAGTGAGGGAGGTACTATAAGAGCTTGAGGCACCTAAAGCACGAAAGCTAATTTTTCTCAGAAAGTTTTTTTGAACTTGTTCAAGACGATTACTTTGAGAAGCTCCAATGCCACCCCAGACTTCAGAACAATATTCCAATTTTGTCCGAACCAATGCACTAAATAAAACAGTATACGTTGAGGGATTTACAAAATTCTTTGTGACCCAATAAACTAGTCCTGATGATCGTTTGCCATTACTAATGATCTTCTGGATGTGATTATCAAACTGTAATTTATTATCAAATATAACACCCAAGTCCCTATGGTAATGAGTCCTTTTAATAGGAATGCTGTTAATTACATAATTGTGATAGTAGGTGTTGTGTTTCCTACTATAGGAAACTACAACTGTTTTTTCAGCGTTACACAGCATTCCATTGTCAGTACACCATTTATTTATTGAGTTTATGTCAGATTGTAAGACTAGTGAATCGTTAGGTTCATCAATTACTCGACTAAGCTTCAGATCATCTGCAAAGATTTCATAGTGTCCGGATATAACATCTTTTATATCGTCAAAAAATAAAATGAAGAATATGGGACCCAGATTTGACCCCTGGGGGACCCACAATGGGATGTTGTGTCCAGAAGACTTTAATGATCCATATTTTACCTGAAACAACCGTCCTCGTAGGTAATCTCGAAAGAATGCCACATAAATAGGAGAGAGGCCAAATTTACTCAACTTTTTTAACAAGAGGTTATGATTCACAACATCGAAAGCTCGGCTTAAATCAAAATACGTGGTATCAACTTGTCTCCTATTTAGCACAGGGGGAGCAGCATACTCAAGAAAAGATACCAAATTTGTAACTGTGGATCGCCCACTCAAAAAGCCATGTTGATTTGGAGAAATATGACTCTTAACATGGAATACTAAATGAGTTACCAAAATTTTCTCAAATACCTTGGAGAAATTACACAGTAAAGAAATTGGCCTGTAGTTTTTTACATTTTGAACGCAACTATTTTTCGGCACAGGAACTATAATCGAAGTTTTCCACAAAGATGGAAATTTCCCAATTTCAAGGCATTTATTAAATATTTTACACAAAATAGGCGCTAAAACAAAAATTGAACCTTTAACAATAAAAGATGGGATACAGTCAATTCCAGATACTTTAGATGATTTTAAGGACTTAGCTGCTTTTATAACATCATTTAAAGTGATAATAGGCGGTAGAACAGAGTGAACATTTTTTGGGGTGTTACAATTAAAATTACATATATGACTAGAGGCAGGACTAGAGTTATATATAGATGAAAAATGACTAGCAAATACTTCAGGTACCTGATTTGTTGGTAATACTTGACCACTATTATCAACAATATTAATTTCATTAGAATTTTTATATTGGGTTTTTATGTACCGCCAGAAAAATTTAGGGTCACTATGCAATGCAGGTCACATTCAATTTTTCGCTTATGTTTTAACTGATCAACTTGTAATACTCTTTTGCTGAGTTTCCTATATTTAGAAAAAGATGACTTGAAATAAACATTATTACGGTCTTTCTTCAACTTATTGTGGAATTTTTCTTTTAAATTTAATAATCTAATTAAATTCTTGGAGAACCAAGGAGGATATTTAGAAGGCCTTATCTCTTTACTTGGAACAAAAGTATCGATGGCATTTTTTACAGCAACGGTCAAGTCATTTACTAAAACATCAATATTTTCAGAGTCTACAAAGTGATAACCAGATAGGTAGTTATACAATCCCAAATAATCGCCCTTAGAGAATATTTTCTTATCATATGGTTCAAATGTATTATGAAAGCTAGGAATAGAAATGTTAATAAATAGGCTCGGGTGCTGATGATCCCAGTTCACCAAACCAGGCTCTTTAGAAACCTCGAGTTCATCTGGGAAGTTTGAGCAGACCAAATCGAGAATGCTGTCACCATCCAGAATTCGCTGAAAGTTTTTCTGAGTAAGATTTAGAGAACAGAGAAGAGAGTAAATAACAGCAGATTTAGAACTAATATAGGAATTACAATTTTCGCTAATACCAAGATCCCAATTGAATTTTGGAATATTGAAATCACCAATAAAGAGCACTTTATTAGAAGCAATGTCTATTTTAGTTTCGAGAAAGTCAGCATAGTTTTGGAGAAGGTCCACAGCAATAGTAGGGGGAAAATAATGATTTCCGATTAAGGGGAATAATGATGCTCAGGGAGCATTCTGAGCTCAATTGAACCTGAACCCAAGTACACTCGATCTGGTTAAAATCGAGATCAAACCTTCTATGCACATTCAGAGTCTTCTTAACACCTATAAGGGTTCCGCCCCCACGAACATCAACATCAACATTAGGCCTAGTTCTATCTTTCCGGTAAACATAATACTCGTTAGTGAAATAATTATTACTATTAAAGTTCTCATTTGAGTTCTGATGAGAATAATAATAATAATAATAATTGTATCTCTTCTCCAGTACGCATGTCTGCACGGGTGTCGCATGGTGGGCACCAACCTGTCCTACTGTCTCATGGAGAATAATAATAATAATAATAATTGTATCTCTTCTCCAGTACGCATGTCTGCACGGGTGTCGCATGGTGGGCACCAACCTGTCCTACTGTCTCATGGAGAATAATAATAATAATAATAATTGTATCTCTTCTCCAGTACGCATGTCTGCACGGGTGTCGCATGGTGGGCACCAACCTGTCCTACTGTCTCATGGAGAATAATAATAATAATAATAATAATAATTGTATCTCTTCTCCAGTACGCATGTCTGCACGGGTGTCGCATGGTGGGCACCAACCTGTCCTACTGACTCATGGAGAATAATAATAATAATAATAATAATTGTATCTCTTCTCCAGTACGCATGTCTGCACGGGTGTCGCATGGTGGGCACCAACCTGTCCTACTGTCTCATGGAGAGTAATAATAATAATTGTATCTCTTCTCCAGTACGCATGTCTGCACGGGTGTCGCATGGTGGGCACCAACCTGTCCTACTGTCTCATGGAGAATAATAATAATAATAATTGTATCTCTTCTCCAGTACGCATGTCTGCACGGGTGTCGCATGGTGGGCACCAACCTGTCCTACTGTCTCATGGAGAATAATAATAATAATAATAATTGTATCTCTTCTCCAGTACGCATGTCTGCACGGGTGTCGCATGGTGGGCACCAACCTGTCCTACTGTCTCATGGAGAATAATAATAATAATAATAATAATTGTATCTCTTCTCCAGTACGCATGTCTGCACGGCTGTCGCATGGTGGGCACCAACCTGTCCTACTGTCTCATGGAGAATAATAATAATAATAATAATTGTATCTCTTCTCCAGTACGCATGTCTGCACGGGTGTCGCATGGTGGGCACCAACCTGTCCTACTGTCTCATGGAGAGGGCAGATCTAAGCCACGCCCAGCTGGAGGGCGCACAGTTCCTGGGCGTGCGCATGCTCTGTGCCAATCTGGAGGGCGCCAACCTGAGGGGGTGCAACTTTGAGGACCCCACCGGCATCAAGGCCAACATGGAAGGTAGAGTAGAGCTTTATTATAACATGACACATTTATTTTTGTTTTTTTTTTTTTTTTTTTTTTTTTTAAGTGGGGTTTAACGTCGCTTTTAACTGCCATGGTCATATCACGACGGGGGTTTTACCCTCCATTCGCAGGAAACTCACAAACCTGCTACTCACATTGACCTCACCCAGCCTGAGTGGGGCCGGGAAAAGCCAGCGTCACGAGAATTAGAATTTGAATGGTCACCCATCCAAGTCTTAACCTCGCTGGATGTCGCTTAACTTCGGTGTTCTGGAGGGAACCGGTGTATTCAACACGCCATCGACGCTGGCTATTTTTGTTTTTACATTTGGTACATTAGAAGGGACAATTCAGTCCTATTCGTTAATTTTGAACTCATATGATCTACTCAAGTAGGTCTTATCAATTATGTGTTGAGGAAACTTCTGACCAGTTGACAAGTTTGTAATATGATGGATTTCTGGATGAGGACACTTCTTGAATGATGAACATTGATCATTTTGAGATAATTTAAGAAGTTCTTTGTTACTATTATTATTATTATTAAACATGTTGGATCAAGTTTTATTTACAATAAAGTAGGTACATAGAATATTTACATAGAAATTGAAGTAAAACAAAACTTGATCAAGGGCGGTGTTAATGCCAACGGCATTCTCTTCCACACCACCCATGATTAAAAGAAACACCTTGGCACCGTTTCGTAAATTAGAGAGAGGCAAAACAAATTTCAGTTATGTAATAATAATAATAACACTCGAGTCAGCCTTCGTGGCGTAACGGTTGTGACTACTGCCCGTAGTCCAGAGATCCTGAGTTCGATCCCCGGTCGGAGCAGATTTTTCACACAGAAAATTCTGTTCCCTCCGTATATGTAAGGCTGGCATTTCCGACCTTACCCAGGCTGGGTGAGGTTAATGTGGGTAGCTGGCACGATTCCCAGCGAATGGAAGGTTAAACCCCTGTCCTAATCCAGGACGTTAAATCAAATAGAATCGTTCGTGTTAGGAAGGGCATCCAGCCATAAAAAAATGTGCCAAAACCAACCAACCTCAACCATCTGGATATAGGAGAACTGGATATAATAGAACTGGATATAGGAGAACTGGATATAAGAGAACTGGAATAAAGAGAACTGGATATAGGAGAACTGGATATAAGAAAACTGGATATAAGAAAACTAGATATAAGAAAACTAGATATAAGAAAACTGGATATAGGATAAAAGAGAAGAAGAAAAAATCTCTTTTATCCCATTTTCTCTATTTAATCCAAATTTCTCATATATCAAGAGGTTATTTTCCATTAAAGAGAGGAGAGAAAAGATAAGATTTATTTAGTGGTGTACATTAAATTTACAATTTGTTTACACAAGTGAGATACAGATAGAGAACTGGGGTAGAGGAAGGAAAAGACATAATAGAACTTAAGAAGTAACAAACTAAGTAAATTGTAAGTTAGACCATATCACTCAAGCTGCAGCTCAAAAATTCTTCTAAGGAATGAAAAGCCTCCTTTTTAAGAAAATTAGTGATCATCATCATAGGGTAGCGTCATGGTGAACGATGGTAGCCAGACAGTGGAGGCATGACTCATCACTTCTACCACTGTCTTTACAAGGAGGCTAATAATTGACGAGGGCCCCCAGAACCAAGCCAATGCTGGTCCACTCCCTGTTCATAGTCCCCCAGTCAGACTGCTGGTCTACTCCCTGTTTTTGTGTGTGTGTGTGTTTTTTTTTTTTAATTAGTGATACCTACATGTTTTAAATAACTTTATAAATGGTTCTCTCATGCACATTCATGTTTGACTTTATTTAATTCTTTTTTTAACCAAAAATGTTTGTCTTTACATTCCAGGAGTAAATCTGGAGGGCGCCAACCTTTCTCTCATGCAGTTCATGCACATCCATGTTTGACTTTATTTAAATCTTGTTTCAACTAAAAAAAAAAATGTCTTAAAAAAATGTTTTTATAAACTGATTGTTATGCTGTGATTTTTAGCAACCCACCATACGGTGGGCAGCATGAATATTTGTCTAAAAATAATATGTATATATGTATGTACGAATTTCTTTGTGGTGAAGCACAAGGCCTCTTCACAATTTTTGTGGGTAGCGCAACATTACTAAGAGCCTCCTTTACATTTCAAATTATTCTATTACATTAAAATCTTTTTACTCTGGTAATGCCGCCACTGGTCGTTACTCATACAAGTAACTACTCATTTTTCCTCACGAGGTATGAGTGGACCCCGAACATCCAAGTACAGAGCAGAAAAATTCCTGCCCCGCTGGGGATCGAACCCAGGTCACCGTGCGTGCAATGCCCAGCGCGCTAACTCACTCTGCCACGGTGACTACTGTGTCTAAAAATAATATTATTCTTCTTCTTCCAGGAGTAAATCTGAAGGGCGCCAATCTCGAGGGCAGCAACATGGCGGGCGTCAACCTCCGGGTGGCCACGCTGAAGAACGCCAACCTCCAGAATTGCGACCTGAGGGCCGCAGTTCTGGCGGGCGCCGACCTGGAGAATTGCGACCTTTCTGGGTCTGACCTGCACGAGGCCAATCTGAGAGGGGCCAATCTGAAGGATGCGGCCCTGGAGTTGATGCTGACGCCGCTGCATATGTCGCAGACCGTGCGGTAAACTACTGGTGTGAGCTGTACGGTGGTGTATGGTATCGTACGGTAAACTGGTGTGAGCTGTACGGTAGTGTATGGTATCGTACGGTAAACTGGTGTGAGCTGTACGGTAGTGTATGGTATCGTACGGTAAACTGGTATGAGCTGTACGGTAAACTGGTATGAGATGTACGGTAAACTGGTGTGAGCTGTACGGTAAACTGGTGTGAGATGTACGGTAGTGTATGGTATCGTACGGTAAACTGGTATCAGATGTACGGTAAACTGGTATGAGCTGTATGGTAAACTGGTATGAGCTGTACGGTAGTTTATGGTATCGTACGGTAGAATATGGTATCGTACGGTAGTGTATGGAATCGTACGGTAAACTGGTGTATGGTATCGTACGGTAGTGTATGGTATCGTACATTAAACTGGTGTATGGTATCGTACGCTAAACTGGTGTATGGTATCGTACGGTAGAGTATGGTATCTTACGGTAGTGTATGGTAGCGTACGGTAGTGTATCTGTATGGTATCGTACGGTAATGTTTATTACTGTACGGTAGTGTATGGAATCGTACGGTAATGTTTATTACTGTACGGTAGAGTATGGTATCGTACGGTAATGTTTATTACTCTACGGTAGTGTATAGAATCGTACGGTAATGTTTATTACTGTACGGTAATGTTTATTACTCTACGGTAGTGTATAGAATCGTACGGTAATGTTTATTACTGTACGGTAATGTTTATTATTGTACGGTAATGTTTATTACTGTACGGTAATGTTTATTACTGTACGGTAATGTTTATTACTGTACGGTAATGTTTATTACTGTACGGTAATGTTTATTACTCTACGGTAGTGTATAGAATCGTACGGTAATGTTTATTACTGTACGGTAATGTTTATTATTGTACGGTAATGTTTATTACTGTACGGTAATGTTTATTACTGTACGGTAATGTTTATTACTGTACGGTAATGTTTATTACTGTACGGTAATGTTTATTACTGTACGGTAATGTTTATTACTGTACGGTAAACTGGTTTGAGCTGTACGGTAAACTGTCCCGGTAGCTCAGTGGCAAAGGCGGCACTCTGTGAATCCAAAGACTCCAGAGGTCACGACCTTAATCAGCCATATTGAGTATTTTGAACAAGCCATTAATATTGATAAACCGATAGTTTTACATTTAAATTAGTCTATAATTACCGGGCAGCTCAGTGGTAAAGGTGGCACTCTGTGAATCCAGAGATTCCAGAGGTCGTGGGTTCGAAACCCAGCCGGAACATGACAAGTTATCCTCCCAATCGGGATTTTTACCACATAATAATAATAATAATGTCTTGGGCTTACTGCTGGAATAATGGGGACTTTAATAGTCCTAATCGGGCAGTATAAATAAGGCGATATTATTATTATTATTAAACTAGTGTATGGTATCGTACGGTAATGCTTATTACTGTCCCAGTAGCTCAGTGGTAAAGGCGGCACTCTGTGAATCCAAAGACTCCAGAGGTCGTGGGTTCGAAACCCAGCTTGGGCAGGACAAGTTATCCTCCCAATCGGGATTTTTACCACATAATAATAATAATATGTCTTGGGCTTACTGCTGGAATAATAGGGACTTTAATAGTCCTAATCGGGCAGTATAAATAAGGCGATATTTTTATCATTATTATTACTGTACGGTTAACAGATCTGTACGGTAGAGTATGGTATCGTACTCCGTATGGTAAACTGATGTGATCTGTACGGTAAAGTGTCTTATCGTACGGTAATGTTTATAACTGTCAGTCTGGCTGGGGGACTATATAAACAGGGAGTAGACCAGCATTGGCTTGGTTCTGGAGCCCTTGTCAATTATTAGCCTCCTTGTAAAGACAGTGGTAGAAGTGCTGAGTCATTCCTCCTCTGTCTGTCTACCATCGTTCACAATGACGCTACCCTATAATGAATGAATGTTTATTACCGTATGTTAAACTGATGTCACGAACTGTAGAGTAAACTTTTGTACTAATCTTGTGTTCTGTACGGTAAACTGAATTGATCTGTGACATAAGTTATAAGAAGTATTCCTCCATATTGTGAGTTTTTAGTCAGAGCATTTCTACTTATCCAGAAAATAAAGTCTTGTTACTCATGACTCTAATTTAGTCTTCTACAGTCTACACTATATTTATTACATCTTTATTTAAGTCTTTCATTTTATAATATAATCAGATTTATCAGGTTGTTATTGTTTTTATCATATATTTTCTTTAAAAAATACCTTTAAATTCTAGGTATGGATTAAGAAGTCTACGTATGGATTAAGAAAAAATCTTACCAAACACAATTAGAGAGCCATAGAAATATAGAAAATAAAATACCGAAAGTAACTTGTTTTTCTATCTATTTTTTTAGATTAAATTTGTAAATACCTATTGTATTATTATTTTTAGTATTTCTTATTTTTATTGTGTTATTGTTCATTTTCAAATATTTATAATATATACAGGGTAGACCTGTTTACGTGATGACGTCCGTTTTTTCTCATAAAACAAATAAAAATCACATTTTCACTTTACTTTTTTCCGGATTTTCATTTCAAGCACTGCAACAAAGGTCTAGTGAAAATATGATTTGAAAAGTTAAATGAAGTCACAATTTTATGGAAAAACTGAATAATATAAAACAAAATTCAGGTCGATCCATTTAAGATGTAAGTTGACCTTGAAATACCCTTGACGTTCAACTGCAGATTTGTAAAGGTCATCTCAAGATGTCCCATTTTTTCTACACTTAATAGTGTTGGAAAAATGTATTCGAAAAAGATCTACTTAGTCACTTAAACGGGTCGACCCTGTATATGAGCATGAAAAACCAAAAGTAAAATAACTAAAAATTATATTAATTTTATGCTTCAAAATTGTGTTTTTATTTTGAACTATTACCCAAATGGTACAGTATTATAGTTGTTATTATTGTTACGTGTACGTCTTTATTTTCAAATTAGTACAGTTAAAAAGATTAACAGAAAAATGTAAAAAAAATAAACAATTTTACGAAGAAATAAGATATATCTGATAGATTATACCTATTTAAAAAAATAAAAATAAAATACACTTCTAATAATTATTTGTACGATTAACAGAAAGATGTTAAAAAATAAACAATTTTACAAAGAAATATGGTATATCTGATAGATTATACCTATTTAAAAAATAAAATAAAAAAAAACACTTCTAATAATTATTTGTATACTTGGGGACATAGTAGGAGCCTCCTCGAAGATTGTTATATTTGTAATGCAGTGGGGCGTCCCCTGGAAACATCAAGTAAACACCATATTTGCCTGATAGTTCTACTACTTACCCGTTCTTTATGCCTTATTTTTACACTTTATTTTTTTTACAAAACAATCATCAACATCCAAAAAAATTAACAATAAATTTAAAAAAAACATAGAAGTATGTACAAAAAGAAATAATAATCAATATTAATTTTTAATTACAATTGTTTTGTAATCCAGGGCAAAGTTAATGCCTTAGGCATTCTCTGCCACTTAACCCCGGTTAATTTTTAATGATTATATACGAAATACAGCTATGAACCAAAGAAATATGTATACTAACCAAAGCAATTATACCAATGCCCTCTCTAGGCCATCTATTGTAGTTCTTGGTCTGGCTGATGGGCGTGGCTTTCTAATGGGCTTCTGAAAAATGAGAGTAAATGGTCGAAAGTCGTCAAGATGGTGAATCCCACATGAAATTATTTTAACAGAAGCCTAGCAAATTTTTCTCAATTTACATAAACCTCCTAGGCGGGGGGGGGGGGTAAATTGAGGTAGGGGGTGGAAGTGGAGGCAAAAGATAGAAGAGCTCAAAGCGCATATTTTGACTATAATATGTTGAGCCTCGGATAAACGAGGCCAGAGTTATATCAAATTCTTGCTTAGCGGAATCTGTACCGGTTTTTTTTTACTACTCTCGCACTGTAGGTTATGACGCCAAGAAACTATGAAACACACGTCGTATTTTCAGTATTTCAAACGGGGACGAAATTATTTCTGGTGAACATAAGTTTTGACCCACCCTGTTTAGGTATGCTGTGTCAGAAGTGGCAACTCGTTTCTGAGTCGTTCATCAAATAAATACATATATTATATATCTCCCTTTCCTTTATCCCATATTAGCTTATGTTGCTTTTGGGGTCGGCATTGTTTAACCTCATGGTTGAGGTTGGTAGGGTGGAACACGTTTTTTATGGCTGGATGCCCTTCCTAACGCCAACGATTCTATGTGGTTTTAACGTCCTTGGCAGGACGAGGGTTTTACCCTCCATTCGCTGGGAATCGTACCAGCTACCCACATTAATCTCACCCAGCCTGGGTAAGGCCGGAAATGCCAGCCTCACGTGTTTGGAGGGAACAGAATTTTCTTCGAAAAGTCTGCTCCAACCGGGGATCGAACTCTGGCTCTCTGGACTACGGGCAGTAGTCACAACCATTACGCCACGGAGGCTGGTCATCAAATAAATACATAATTTAACTAATTTTTTTATGTTAAATTATACGGACTCTAGTTAAATATTTCGGCTAAATACATTGTAAATTATGTATATTTGACTTGTCTACCTCAGTAGAAAGCGGAGACATAGTAACATGTACTTACCTACTTACTTAATTCATGGAAAAGAAATCTTTCCTCCGTAGGTGATTTGCATGTTAATCTTCCCGCATGTATCTGTATGGCCTAGTTAAGGACTATACGGATGTTTTTCAATCCCAGAGATGGATTCTTAGGAATAAATAATAATGAGTGTGACCATTTCTTGTTAATACAGGGTATGGCGAGAGAGAAAAACCACAGCCTCCGTGGCGTAACGGTTGTGACTACTGCCCGTAGTCCAGAGATCCCGAGTTCGATCCCCGATCGGAGCAGACTTTTCACACAGAAAATTCTGTTTTTTCCGTATATGTGAGGCTGGTATTTCCGGCCCTACCCAGGCTGAGTGAGGTTAATATGGGTAGTTGGTACAATTCCAAGCGAATGGATGGTAAAACCTCCGTCCTAATCCAGGACGGTAAATCAAATAGAATCGTTGGCGTTAAATGTGCCTCACTCACTCATACGTAGCTGAGTGTAGCTGCTTTAATTTGAGCAGCGACAACTGGCGAAATTATTAGGCAAAAATAAGATTTTGGGATATTGTGAAGAAATGGAAAAGTCCTGTAATTCTGCGCTACCCACTGAAATTGTGATATAATTACATAAAGAAACATTTATTATTATTATTATTATTCATCAACTCTACGCTGTATCTAAGAGTGGTGGACTCAGATCCTGTGTTGTAAGAATGAATGAAACATTGCAAGACAATAACATAAACACACATCCTTCCAGTGCGATAGCGTTGAACTGAATCATTGAAGATAAGAATCTCATCAGATGAGATTCTATCTAAAAAATACAATCTTCATAGTTATCAATCCTTTAAAAAAAATTTACTACGTATAAGATAGAATAAGAAAATAAGTAGTTACGTGAATAATTCATTCGCTTTTTATCAATAAGCATAGTTGTATGTATATGCGTATTACCGTTTTACATAGTGCATTAATATTTTTCTATGTGCACTGGTAGTCAAGTGGTTAACGCGCTAGTCTGGTAATCCAGGTAGCGTAGGGATCCCTTGGTTCAAATCCCTATTTCGAAAATTCTATTCTATTCTTTTCTATTCTATTCTACACCACTGGTCGTGGGTGCATGGCGCGAGGCAGGAAACATTCTATTGACCATAATTACCTATCCTTAGCCATTTCTCCGAGTTATATGTGGAACACACGATACAACACATGTCTTAGTCCCACTGACTTATCTGGAACACAAGCATCCTTATTGCATATCACTATAAGTCCCATTATTCCAGCAGTAAGCCCAAGACATATTATTATGTGGTAAAAATCCCGAATAGGAGGATAACTTGTCATGTCCCGGCTGGGTTTCGAACCCACGAACTCTGGAATCTTTGGATTCACAGAGTGTCGCCTTTACCACTGAGCTACCGGGACATTAATCTGGTGGTCAAGTGGTTAAGGCGCTGGTCTAGTAATCCAGGTAGCGTAGGGATCCGTTGGTTCGAATCCCACCCAGTGCACGATGAAATGATTATCACTAATTAATAATATAGTGATGAAACGATTATCACTAATTAATATATTGATGAAACGATTATCACTAATTAATATAGTAATGAAACGATTCAATAAAATATTGCATCTTCTTGAATTGTACTAAAAATAGTTAGAATCAAGCACTGGTAGTCAAGTGGTAGCGTAGGGATCCGTCGGTTCGAATCCCACCCAATACATGATTTTTACTCATTTACTTGAGTTTGTGACCACATAATAATCACTCTGAGGGTTAGGTGGTAGAAAATGCTTTGAGCATTAAGCTCGCCTGGTGGTTACCTTCCACTAAAGAAAAAGAACACTAAAATAATTAAAAAATAATAAATTGAGGGCTCTAGTATCAAAACCGGCTCTCTCCACTTTTTCTAATTTTACAGGATGGGCAAAAAACATATTGAACGATAACCCTTTAATCAATTTATTTGAATGTGAACGCATATTTTACAACAGAATTACTATGGGAGAGAGTAGGTTTTGAGATGTAATGTTTTTTTCAGTCTATGCGACTTTAAAAAGAGATTCCAGGGGTACCACAACCTCATTTTCAATTTTTTTGGAGAGACCCGGTTTTGATACTAGTGATGGGTTCTTCACTTACAAAAAAACACCGTGTTTTTCGAAAAATGTTAGTTCCAAAGGATTCTTCAAGATAGCGCCAGTAGAGTTTTGCTCTCGCGAAACGGAGTTGGCGTATTTTTTGTGATATACGCCAAAGGTAGCAAAAAAGTAAAAGCGCCAAAATTTAAAAATTCAAGAACATAAACAGAAAGCATAAAAACAAGAAAAGCTAATGTACCCGAAGCTAACAACGTCTTGAAATTTTTATCGAAATTTCTACAGGGTACGGCAAAATATTTTAACTCTTATTGCTGAAGTTACCAAAGAGGTACTAATAATACATACCTCAGTCACAAGATTTTTTTAACTAAGATGTTTTTTTCTCGCAGAGTAAATATAATCCCACTACTAGCAGAAGTCATTTGCGTTCTATTTTTATGATATAATTTTTTAAATAAATTTTGTAATTTTTATAAACTTACACGCGCACTAAAACTTTTTTTATTATTGTTGCAAATACAATTGACTGTAATTTAAGGCAAAATAACTCGATTATAATCTAACGGCACGCAGTCAGATCCGACATTGAAGGAACCAAAAGGTCTGTTGTAATCGTCTGTCGTAATCTTAGTTCCTTCAATGTCGGATATGACTGCATGCCGCCATCTATAACATTCAATATTATTTGCAACAAGAATATAAAAAGTTTTAGGGCGCGCGTAACTTAGTAATAATTACAACAAAAAAATATTTTACAAATAGTATACAATTATATAATAATTCCGTGTCCGTGAGATAGGTATTGATACCTAAATCACGGTGGTGAGAGGATTATATGGACGCCCAAATCCAATGTCTAGGCTCCTTTCATGTCCATAGTATACAATTGATCACAAGCTAGATTACGACAGACCTTGGTTCCTTGACATTCGTATATAATATATATATGACTGCGTCCCGCCAGGTTTAAAGCAATAATCTTTTAGGGCGATCCGAATTTCGTTGAAACAAAATTCGATTTCGATGATTTTAAATTTATGCACAAAAATAGACCAAGTGCCATGCGCGATCTCCAAAACGTTAATCTCAGCGACTTCACTTTACCTCATCGCCCTCATCGGCAAGTTAACAGATGAAGAAATATAAAAAAAAATGAAGCTGGGAAGCAATGACTGTAGTAAAGTAAAAGAGAAAAAGGGATAGTTTAATGAGAATTAAAAATGAATTATTCTAGAGAATTTTTCGTAAATAATGTTCATGGTTGTTTGTTGAACCCTGTTGAATAATTAAATTCGTTGTTTATTTCTATAGAGTAAAGCTTATTATATTTAATTATTTGACAAATGATCAAACACCAAATACGCCTCAATTTCACATAATGAAGGTTTTTTTTTTAAATTACCGCCACAATTTTGTTTATATTCTTGCCAATCCCTGATTTTGCAAAAAGTAAGCGTATTTCGAGCGAAACGCTGATTTTGAGGTTAGGTGGTTCGTGTTTTTGGCAAAAGTGAAGAATCGACTGTAGAGCCCTCAATTATAAGACGTTGCGCGTGGGCTTGGTATCCAGAGGTCGCGTGTTCGAAACCCAGCCGATACATGACATAGTAATCTATGCTCCCATTTGGGATGATAACATGTCATACGTCCTAACTCCTAGACTTTACTACTGGAATTTTTCTTTTCCCCTGTAATATGTAATATTTTTTAAATTTAAAATCCTTTTACCTGTTTACGTAATTGCATTGAATGTGCGTGTAAACAGAGATAAAAAAATGGGACTTATTGGTCCTAATCGGGCGGTATAAAAAATGTGAAATTATTATTACATTGTACAAAATCGCACCGAGGCGTGATTAACCGAACACAGTGAGGAAGTGAAGCAACCTCACTAAGTGAGGCTCTGTTTGAACTTCGGTTCTGGATTCTGGACGATTTGGCTTTCGATAAGATAAGATAATGTTTTATTGGTGTTCATTCAACACAAAAGTTGTTAACGCAAGTCAAGGTACAAGCAGGAGTAATGCAAAAAAATACAAAAAATATTATAAGGGAAGAGACACTACAAAATAAAGAAAAATCAGTGAAAAGAGGGCAAGCAAAATACTCAACGTAAACCTAACATGAGTCAGGGCACGTTTCATCAAAATCCATCGAGAGGTACTCATTATTAGAGTAAAAAGCTTTTGTTTTTAGGACATTTTCAATATATAATTTGATTGTCTGTCTCTTCCGCGATAACTATTGACCGGATTCTTTGGCCCATGACAGACGTGAGAGTTTTACCCGCTGGACGCCGCGAGTTTTTCTCGCAGCGTTGGTAGCACACCTTCTCGCCAGCGGGGATTTTCACAGACCAAAAGGGTCTACATTTTCACACTGGCTGATGTTTCAGGGATACGAAATAGAAAAGGCTGTGAAAGACTCGATCTTACCTTATACGTACCCTAACGATCTTCCTTATACGTTGAAAGCGACGTACAAGTAAAACTCAAATTAAAAAATACCTGACGAATTTATGTCCAAGTTGTGTTTTTTATTGGAAAGACTATGATTGACGTAGTTCAATACCTATAATTATTATTAACAAATAATAACAATATTATTGGATAGGATTATGATTGAACTGATTGGCAAAGTTCAATATTCTGCCATCATTCCTCTCGACCTTCACCCGAGTGGTCAATTCAGGTCAATCAAACACTGATGGATCGGTGAGTGTTACGCAACACGGTGGACCTTCCAGCACTGCCGACCTCCGTGGCTCAGTGGTTAAGAGCATTGGTTACTGACCCGGAGGCTGCGGGTTCGAATCCCGGCCGGAGCGGAAATTTCTGACCGAAATTTTCAGTTTCCGGAATGGCCCAGCAGTGACATGACAAGTTATCCTCCGAATTTGGGATTTTCACCACATAATAATTACGTCTTGGCTTACTGCTGGAATAATGGGACTTAATACTCCTAATCAACCGACCTCAGTAGCTTGAACGATAAAGCGGCGGACTTGTAACCCGGAGGTCGGTGGTTTCAAGTCCCGGTTTCAGCGTGGATTTATTAAAGCTAGTTGTGATATATTCCCAAAGTGATTAACACAAATATGAGAACTTTTTTTAATACTCCTAAGCGGGCAGTATAAATAAGGCGATATATTATTATTGGTAACTCTTGGAGAGTTGGACATCGTATTGTCTCTCTGGTTTTGTTCAAATGGTTCTCCCGAGTTCCAATACTTCATGACACTCCTTGGACTCAACCAACACTACTAAGATGGGATTCGGATTTGAAGTTTGCCAAAGAGCAAAGGAGAGTCACACCCGCAGTCAGGACAGGGCTCAGGCCCGGACTCTCTAATAAAACTCGAGACGAGATTTTTTTGAAAATTTTTAAAATATCGCTCTTATTTATCTCCCGATAAGGACTGTAAGTCCCATTATTCCAGCATTAGGGACCAAGAAATGTTAGGGTAGTAATAAATAACCCAAATGGGAGGATAAACTTGTCATGTCCGGCTGGTTCGAACCACGAACTCAATGGAACCTGTAGATTCATAAGTGCCCTTACCATTGAGCTCCCGGACGACAGCTATAGACTAGAGACGAGAATTTCTTCAGTCGTAGTCGTCTCGTTTTGAAAATTTTTGAGAGAAATCTGTTCTGCTCTGGTGATTTTTTTTTTCTTCTTCTTCTACTTCTTCTTCTTCTTTTCTTTTTAAGCTTTATTAGGAGGACAAAGTACAATGTTAACGGTATAAAATTAAGAAAAGAAAAAAAAAAACAAACAAACAATGACAAAATAAATAAGTAAAAAAGAAAATAACAATAATGTCCTACCTAAAGGGCGCGGTTATTGCCTGTGGCAATCTTTTCAGTCGTAGTCGTCTCGTTTTGAAATTTTTTTGAGAGAAATCTGCTCTGCTCTGGTGATTTTTTTTTTTTTTTTTTTTTCTTCTTCTTTTTCCCTTTCTTCTACTTTTTCTTTTTCTTCTTCTTCTTTTTTTAAGATTAGAGTGTTTCACAACCCTTTTTTTTCGCAGCTCTGAAAGAGCTACTGGTAGAGGCTCGTAAGTCTCTTAACCTGTGTTGTATCCCGTAGTATGCCTACCCTTTAATGGTCGAGAAGTGACACACTACGTCTCAATATTTAGGTGCTGGGTCCACACAAGCGCACCGGTGTTCCTTGAAACAATTCTTGTTCAACCTCCCGGAATTCGAGGTCGCTGAATTAAATAGCTACGGTTAATTTTCTATTTTCACATCATCTTTGCACCTCAATCTTATGCTATTATTAAGACCTCTGTTCTTACTCTGACTGGATTGATAATAATAGGTTCTTAAAGGTAACCCTAGGCGAGGTTAATGCTGAAAGCCCTTTCTACCACCTAACCTTCAGAGTGCTAATCCTACGTGGTCATGTTCATATAATCAAATAAATGAGGAAAAATCCATGCATTGTGTGGGACTCGAAACAACGGATCCCTAACGCTACCTGGATTACCAGACTAGCGCCTTGACAACACGACCACCTATGAATTCCTGAATACGATCCTGGTATTTTATTGTTGTTTGATTGAAGCGAATATTACATAATGCAAAACTCGTTAACGCCATGGATTTTCTTATAACCAAAGCTTGCCCGACTTTGCAACTTTAGCAATACGTCGACTCAATAAATCTCTTTATTTGAAAACAATCGAGTTCGGGCGAAAATTTCATATACCACAGCTATAATAGACAATCAAAACTACATAAAAAATATATTAAACTGTCCAGGACGCCAGTGGCATTTTTTTTCCACATTTAAAAAATCAAAATTATTATATCATATTATTTAAGGGTGATATGCAAAGTCCTCAGTGTAGGGATTCCTGGGTCATTTGTCCCTTCAGCTGATTTTGTTATTCAGAGACGTTTGTTTGAAGCGTCTGTGCGCATGGGCCATTCAGATGTTTCTTTAATAAATAATTGTCAAGGTCGAAGTTTTCCCTATAGCAACTCGGGACCACCCTACAGTGCCCTAGAGGGATTGAAAAACGTCTCTGCTACCAGCCTAAATAGTTCTTTGTGTTATTACGTACAACTTTAGATGGTAGCTCAACATTACACACTCCAAATATCATAATTTTCCAATACCTATTCCTCTAATAACTCTATTTAAAAACGTCAAGTTGAAAAATTTTCTTCACGAGTAATTACTCTCTTTTCAATGATCAATTCATCTTCTACCCCAACAACGACTCTCCATCCTCCATCCATATCTTTTCCTTCTCGTAATACCGCAACTGATAGAAAGTACTCAGATCAGAAAATGTGTATCTGTTGTGATCGAACAAGGTTATGAGCCTGCAAGCCAGTAAGGTGCGCTATCCACTCGTCTAACGCGACTATTTTTTCAAGAAAATCGCTGAGATTTATTTCATCGAGACGGAGGATTCAGCATGAAATCTGCACAAAGAGTCCTTAAATCTCACAGAAATCTCTGGAATTCCGCCTAACGAGGATTAACATCGCCCTTCGTATCAGAAGCAGAGTTCACTTTCGACTCTTCAAACCACCCAGATAAGATCCATATATCACTTACATGAGCAGTAATAAGCCTATGAAGCATACACTGTTACTGAGAGAGAGAAGGGAAGCTGGGAGAGAAAAAAAGAAAGTAAGAAACAGAAAAAGTATTGAGATGGAAAGAGAAGAGAGAGAAGGATAAGATAAATAGACGAGAAAGAAAGATCGACAAATCAGAGAGAGAACAGACGGAGAATAAGACAGAAAAGAGTAGAGAAGAAAGAAGAGAGGAGGGAGAGAAACGGGAGAGATAAATTGAAGAGAAAAAATAGACAGAAGTTCAGAGAGAGAAAGAACGGAGAATAAAACAAAAAAATTACAGGCAGGGAGAGAGATTTTAGGAGCAATGGTAGATAGGATTAGAGAAAGACACAGAGATGAGAGAACAGAGGAGAATAAGAAGAAAAAGAGTTAGAGGGAGGGAGAGAGATAGGAGAATGGTAGATAGAGATGTAAAATACAGAAGAGAGAGAGAGAGAGAGAAGAAAAAAGAGAATAATACAAAAAAGATTAAAGAATAAAGAGGAGGAGAGATTTAGGAGAATGTTAGATAAAAAAGAGAGAGAGAGAGAGAGAGAGAACAGAGGGGGGAATAAGACAGAAAAAGAGTTTAAGAGAGAAAGAGGGAGAGACACAGAGATTTCAGGAGAATGGTAGATAGAGATAGAAAAAGAGAGAGAGAGAGAGAACAGAGTGGAGAATAGGACAGAAATTAGATAAGAGAGAAATAGGGAGGGAGAGAGTTTTAGGAGAATTGTAGATAGAGAAAGAGAGAGAAGACAAGAAAAGTGAGAGAATATAGAGAAAAAAGGAAGAGTTAAGATGGAGACTCTGCAAATAACACTTATATCTTTGGCCGAAATTATTCTCGCACGGTGTGCTGTCTCCTCCGATATTGACCGAAGTTTGGTATGATCCAGAACCGAACTTGCACGATCCGAAGACCAAATCTGACGAAACCAAAGCATCTCTTTACTGAGAGGAGTATTCGTGATGCTGGACTAAGCTGAAAAGTTTAAAGAACTTTGAAACTCGAGAAAACTTTTGGTGGAACTAAGCGAACGCCAAGAAAATTAAACAATATACTTACTAATCGATCTACAAATGAGTAGGTACGTAGGTACAAAACAACCCACGACAAATAGGGTAATAGTATTAGGTTAGGTACCTCATAAACTCTCTATATTTTTTGTATATATTTATATATTTAAATAAATAAAGAGTTTTTGTTTGAAAAAAATCTATGAATACAAGTTCATATTTTATAACTACATATAATAGCGCAGAAATCCTCTCCCCTCTAATAAAAGGCGCTATCTTTTATACATATCTTAACCACAGCGATTGGCAATACTTCGTAGAGCTAATATAGGTAGAAATGAAGAGTTAAGTCATGTGTTGAATGAAAAAAGGAGTAGTTTAAAATATTCAACAACAAAAAAATATTAAAAATTCTCCCAAAAAAACTCCTACAGAAGAAAAGAAACTATCAATATTTTTAAATAAAAAATATTCTTGTAGGTACTTGGCGAAGCAGCACGACCCACCGGGACCGCGACGGATCAATCTCGTCAGGATCGCCAGGTCTCCTGATCGTGAAATCCTGATCCTCATCTCCATGGTAACGGATGCAAATATCTCGAGATCTACCTCAGTGCCGGATGGAGCTTTATGTTTTTACGTGAAAATGTGTGACAGAGGTCAATGTAAACATTTTTTCAAAGGCGTCAAAGCTAAAAGAACAATAACATTAATTTATTATTTTTCACTTTATAATCTTTATACCGACTTTATAAAATTTTAGAGGAAAAAAGAGGGACTGTGTCTTGTAAAATGAAAAAGATGAATGAAAAAATATTTTTATAAATTGATATGATACCAACCTTGTCAGGCCAACAGACAGACAAATACGAGTAGGTTCAAAGATCGTTGGCACTCTTAACAGGATTGGCGTTAGGAAAGGCATAAGATAAGAGTGCCTCACAGCATCAACCATTAGGAACAAGTTAAAATATATGTCGTTTTGACCAAGTGACTTTGGGAAAGAACAGTGAAAGAAAATTTTGTCTAGCCTTAAAATTTCAATCTCAAATTACAACAACAAAAAATACTCACATTACCAACTTATTATAAATAATTTATTACATTACTACTGAGTATTGAAACTCTGGTAAACTAAAATAGACATTTAAATTAAAACAATCAAATTTGCAGAATTTTATATACAAAAATGCCTTCTTGTACGGTAGGGTCCAACACATGCTAATGCACTCAGGACCCTACTGAAACTTTGTGATTAAAAGAGAAAAAGATGATTATACTATAATATAATATTATTATATTATTTCAAGTATTTTGTTGGAAAATTGGAAAAAAAAAACCACGGGCCACAGCACTGGCTCTGAGGAAAGACGTTTGCCCTGTACTCCCACGCTGTATTGCAAACCTATTGTGGGTCCCGTTGCCTATAATTTAAAAACTAGCTCAATATTCGCCAGCGTCGATGGCGCGTTCTCGTACCGAAATTAAGCAACGTCCAGCGAAGTGAAGACTTTGAGAATTTCCTGCGAATGGAGGGTAACAGCCTCTCGTGATATGACCATGCAGTTGAAAGCTGTTGAAACGTTCAAACCATATTAAAAAAAAAAAAAAAAAAAAAAAAACAAAACAAAAAATCTAGCTGATTTTAAAAATAGCCAAAGCACGTTGAAAATATTCTTGCTTCGTCCCACTGTTTAGCAAAACCAGGGGCCGTTGCCAATTAAAATGTCAATACCCAGCGTGATGCGGTTTCGTACCGAATAGCACTCAGCGGTGAAGCTTTGAAAAATAGTAAACACCCTTAATGTAGGTAGGCTGTTCTTTCCAATTAAAAGAAGATAAAAACCTCTGGCTTGATTTTATAGCCAGTTTATGGTTTACACCTTGTGTCCCTGCCTCGGAAAGCGAACACATAATTATAGATAATATAAAAGATTATTTTATTTTTTTGTGTTAATCACTTACGTGATATCAAACTACTCAAACTCGCTTTACTAAATCCACGCTGAAACCGTGACTTGAACCACCGACCTCCAGGTTACAAGTCCATCGCCTTACTGTTCAAGCTACTGAGGTCGGTCAGGATAATTATATAAAGTAAATTATAGATAATTATAAAGTAAATTATAAAGTAAAGTTCTCTTTAAAAAACGATTTTTCTCCGTCAACACGGCCCCACACCAAACAGATCACTGCAGACCCCAACAAAGATCGATCGCTCGAATTCCTTTAGTTTTGTTTTGTTTTTATTTTTAGAACTAAAATAACTTAAATCTACATAACGAGAGAGAATCTTTTGCTCTTTCATCCTTGAAGAGATAGAGAATTGTTTTACAAGTTTTATGGAGGTTCGGAGGACGGGTACGAATCAGGGATGTTTGTATGGATTTTTTATTACAAAATCAGAATATCAGAATTAACAGAAAAGTGAGAAGTTGTACCAGAAGTATACGAACATCAGAACATACCTGACAGCTGTTTCGAGCTTATTGCTCTCATCAGCAGGTAATAATTCTGAATATCCATACATCAACTAACCTCTCTATTTTAATCAGACTAAACAGAAAAGTGAGAAGTTGTACCAGATGTGTATGAATATCAGAACATACCTGGACAGCTGTTTCCGAGCTTATATTAAAACAAGAATAATAATATCGCCTTATTTTTGCTGCCTCGATTATGACTAATGAGTCCCTTTAAAGACCGGTAGCTTTAATCCCAGAGGTTCCAGAGTTCGCGGGTTCGAAACCAGCCGGGACATGACAAGTTATATTTCCCCTTTTGGGATTTTTACCAGTTACCACATAATAATACGTCTTGGGCTTACTGCTGGAATAATGGTAGTCTAATCGGGCAGTATAAATAAGGCGATATTATTATTATAATTAGAATTTTCTCGATTTATGTAGCTACAAAAAAAAAAAAAAAAAAAAAAAAAAAACACAAGCCGAGCAACACATTCATGTAAATTTCGCCCTTAAAATTCTTTTAAATTTTATCTGTGTCCAGGCTTGTGGAAGAAATGTTTGGAATAGACCGTGGAAAGTGTAAAATACCCTCAGGGGTCAAGGTGGATAAGCAAACGCACTCGTACCTACCGACCTGTCTGCAAGTGAGGAGGGAAAAAAGGTGTAATTAAAATTTATTTCAATTATGAGTGCCAATTTTTTTTTTCTCGCATGAACATAAAAAAATCTCTTTCTTCTGAATAGAAATTTAAAACCCGCCATTCAAAAAAAAAAAAATATTCTGGCAGATTGCCTTGAAGTAATATTTTTTTACATGAGTCACGCTACCCCTTTTACCTATTCCGTCTGCGAGGCAGTAAATTTTTGAATATCCCCGCCAAAACTCGGACTCTGGAATTTTTACGATCACATGTTTGAAGAACAGACCAAGGAGGTAAATTCTTGTGGATAGGTAAGACGCGACGAAGGAATAGTGATGTGGATTTTTCAACATCTCGGTGGCGTGAATATTGTTTAGGTACGTGCTGCTTTAATTTTTGTTTTAAAAACCAAAGGAACAACAATATTACTTAAAATCATATTAATTGAACAGAGAGTCTTAAGGTCTTGTTGGTCTGTTTACCTATAAATATTAAGTATTGATATTATATTTTTTTTTAAATCACAATATTAAAAGAAATATACAACTCAGAGAAAAAACAATATTATCAAAAGTGATTTTTAATAAATCGATACTTAAGGGGTTATGTGCCATCTATAGACATAAATAATATTTAAACCAATTAATGGTCATTTCAATTTTTATGTCGACTTTTCATGCCAATCAGCATTTATTAACGTTTTCGGAAGTCTTAAATAATATTATGAATGCTACTATAATGCAGATAATTATATTGTTATAACGTTCATTTTCTTGATCTATGTAATGCAATATTGATTGAACATAATAAAATTATCGTGTAGACTTGTAGAGGCTACTCGGAAGTTTTCCAGTGATAGTTTTAACAGTTTGTTGATTAAAAACTTTAAATTTTTAAATAAATAAAGATTAAAGTTAATTGATGAACATGTAAAATAACTACCTCTAACATTAATTTTTATTTTATTATTTGTAACCATTAATTTAATTTGTAACTGAAAAGCCGTATTTGGCTTCACTATTCTTTCAGCCGAGCTGTTTCGCTACATCCACAAGCTCATCGAGAAGAAAAAGAAAATAGAAAGGTAACCAATCACAGCTCAGTTTGCAGGTAGTGTTCAATATGGCTTCTTCGTGATTACTTTTCCGAGTTCCGTGTGTTTTTTATTTCCATTAAAAAATAAAAGTTCTGTTTTTCTTTTTATCAATTCGTGTTTTAATTATTATTTGAGCTGTTAATTAACCTTTCGAATCTGTTCTGTATGAAGTGTTTCGCTTGTTAACCGTCGGTAGTGCAGTGTTTCTTTTGTTCTGTGCATGTGTCAATAAAGTTAAGGTAAATGTGAAGTGAGCAGTAGAATGCCCTGTTGCTGACTCCTTGGTAGACTATTTAAAAAAGTTTCAACTCTGAACTTTTGGATTGGATTACCTTTTATTCCGTATTTGAACAAGGTAAGACATTCTCATTTGTAGGCCTCAAACACCACTCTTCAAACAACCATGTTGCTGGAATTCTCCTAGCGACATGGCAGTTTTCTTGAGATAGGTTTTTAAAAAAGTAATCATAAAAAATATCTCAGGTGCTTTCTATCGAAGAATTTACCTTACGACCCGGGAATGACGGAACGTCCACCCCTCCCATCGTCCTAGAAATTTGTTTACTTAAAATGAATGAAAACTACATGGAATTTTCCCTTTCTGCAAATTTTATTTGGTTAAGTCTTGGGCATTAAACTTTTATGGTCCCTAACATTCCAGCTTGCTGAGAAATCCTTTTGAAATGAAAATTTTGAGCCTCACTTGTTTTTATATTTGTTGTTCCCCTGCGAATGAAAAACAAAACATGA
Source organism: Bactericera cockerelli (assembly GCA_024516035.1). Lineage (NCBI taxonomy): Eukaryota > Metazoa > Arthropoda > Insecta > Hemiptera > Triozidae > Bactericera > Bactericera cockerelli. Next base: position 27,484,729 of record CM044964.1, on the reverse strand, counting down.
GAGCTTTTAGCATTTTCTCAAATTCTCAATAAAAATCCCCATCTCATACCTCTGCCCAAGAATTCCAATCTATTTTTCTTGGGGATTTTTCCTCTTAAAATTTTGATTGAGAGGTGGGGTTTGGTGAATTTTCATTTCCAGCAGAATGATGGATGTCTTTTTCTTGAAGTTTGGTTTTACTTATTTATTGTTCATCAGTAAAGTGTACATAGGTTTTATTAGATTGTACAATATAAGTTGAGACCACAGAAAACACACTTTGTTTATGGAGATAGTCCAGAGGAAGTAATGTTGGCAAATCTGTCCACATTCAGAATTCTGACCATTTTCTTAACTCAGAGAAAAAGCAAACTTGGCCGTAGTGATATACTGATGTCTTATTGTGCACTATAAGGGCTATAATATCAACAACAATCCTAAAACATTTCTAATCTCTTTCTTGTGCAACGACACAACTTTGTTGAGGCCAATCATTGCTGTACTTTGTACATTGACTTCCAAGATAAGATGTTTCTCATTCATTGTAACCAGTTACAAGATTAGTTTATGTTTAAATTTTCATCTCTGTGTAGAGCAAATTAGACCTTCTGGCTTTGTGTCTTTATCCATCATCAGACAGACAAATAAAATCATGTATTCTGATAGTTAGATACCTATGTACATATTATTCATGCCTTCACATTCATTTTAAATATCTGAAAAATGTTATGTTGCTAAAAATCCAGCCCTTATTTATTGATATCCAGCCTTTATTATTAATTTTTCAATATAACTTCATATTATTTTATGTTCACTAACTAAGACTGACCTTTGTAACTATACTAATTTAATTTCTCTCTAGTTGTCAGTAAATCCATGAAAACTTCATAACACAGTAGAATCTCACTAACACAAAATCCCAGTAAGTCAACAATGCTGTTAATTTTGAAAGAATTTCTCATCAAACTTTGCTCCTAATTCAAAATCCTGATATCTAGAAACTTTTGATAACTCAAAATGACCCTTCTATCCCTTAAGTTTTGAGTTAGCAGGATTCTACTGTGATATATAACTATAATAATATTACCACCAATTTATACTGCCTGTTAGGATTAATGAGTCCCATTTTTTGAACGATACCCCTAAGACATATTATTGTATGGTCAAAGTCAAATGGGAGGATAACTTGTCCAGGCTGTGTTTCAAATTTGCAACTTCTGGATTACCAGACAGGTATCATGACCACTAAGATACGTGGATAGTATTGATCAAAAATTAAAAGTACAATTTAAAAATCCCTTGATAGCAAAGAATTTTAAGCTTGGAGTACAAAGTACATAGTTTCTCTCTTCAATAAAAAATAAATCAACAGAAAAACTTTGTACAGTTTGAGTAACTCTTGTGAATGTTTAATAAAACTAAGTGTTCAAATGTAAAGTCATAATCATCCAAATCTAACGACTTCTCTAAAGTCATACTCATACCTAATTGTTTTGGTTTAGAGTTATAGAGATTCCATGATACCCCCAACTTGAACAACTTTTTAGTTTCACTTAGTTGTTGAAAATCATTTCCATATTTTCCACCTGACTGAAGAAAAGTTTTCAACAACATGGAAAGAAATAGAAATTTCACATTATTTTTAACTTTATGTCCAAAGATCAAGACAAAGTTTATTTTGTTTACTTTTTAATGTAGCTAAATTTTAATATCCAAGTTTTAAAGATCATATTATAAGGAAAAAGACTAAGTGACTATTGAGTAGTATTTTACTTTGCCAAATATATAAGACTCTTAAAACTGCTTGCAATAAAGGACCTGGAAGTCCTAGACTGGCAGTATAAATTGTAATCTAATATTTGTAATTTTTCCCTCATACATACCCGATATATATTATGTTCTTGTGTAAACATAGATATATGTACAATTGTACATACATATAATTCATGTGAATTAAATTAATCAAATTGAAATTCAAAGAAAAGTTAATGAATTCGCTAATTTTACCATACATCAAGCCTATGACATTTTATGAGTTTCAACAGCTATTCAAAAGGAGCACAAATACATCGTAAAACATTTTTTAATATCACTCTCAAAATGAGAACAATAATGATTCTCATCGATTTAATTATTCAACTCTTGAATTATGAAATAAAATTCATGGTCCAGATGATCTTTGATAAGGAAATTCTATAAAAAGCAGACAGAAATAGTTCTTCATGGAGTAATTTATTTATCTAGCCAACTCTTTATTTGAAAATAAATAAATAATAACCTATAATGCAATATTTTAGAAGTAGGTACATATTTTTTTGAAATGTTAGACAGAATAGTAGGTATCTACTTTAGTTCTTGAAAAAATAATGATACCTATTGATCTAGGCAGTATGAATTCTTCAGACCAGATTAAGAACCAACTCCTCCATTGTAGTCATAATTAGAGAGAGAATCATAGTCCAAGTGAACCATCTCGGAACAAGGTCAACGAGGAGACTCATTGAAGCAAAACTGATCAGTCATACAATAATATTTCACTGGGGGATTCGTTGATCCTTTTAGTCTGATAGGAAAACATTTTTTTTTTCTTCGGGAGAGAGATATGGACAAACCTTAAGACATCCAGATAACTTAGGGAGTGGGATGTCATATCACTAAAAATTAAAAAAAACCCCCATCTCATGAGAGTACATCGGCATTAAATTTGAAATAACAGCAGTCTCAATATCTATCAGACCTCAATAGCTCCATAGGGCAGACTCGTAACCTGTAAGTCGGTGGTAGTTTTAACATTCATATATAGAAAGCTATCTAGATCGAAAATAATTATAGATGGATAGAAAATCTAGACAAATAAAACAAAAAATGATAAATTGATAACAATGATAATTGATAAAATCAAAAGAAATCTGTAGTACATCTTTAGAATCGTAAGGTACCTAACTTGAGGCTTTAGTCATCGAAATTTCCTAGCTTTTTATTATGATCTCTAATTTAGAATTGCCATGTTTAGATCTCGTACGCCTGCTACCTGACAGAGTGAAAGTGAAATTCATTGCATTGTATTGAACTCTGTCCAGAGAAAGAAATAGCCTTCTATCTATCTATGCGAGAGATCTAAATCTATGCAAGAGAATCTATTTGTCTTAGGTAGGTATTGTTGGTAGTATGCACCTATAATGTATCTAGAAAATTTCGATATCTAGAATTAACTCGATGTCTAGAGTAAAAACCTAGTAAATAATTAAATCAAATATATAGGTATTTAGATTTAAGTATCCATCTAGTATAGACATAGAATCATAGACTTAAACATGGGTTTACCTCGTCATTTATGAAAATAAAAAAAAAAATTAAGAATCTAGACATATAGTATTTCTTTTTAAAATACTTCTTATCTTTATTTTTTATAAACATAAACAATTAAGAAGCACTGAAACATAGATTAAAATAAATAAAACAATATTATATAAGTAGGTTAAAATGCTTAAAATTGTTTTTGTTCGGTGAATTTCAGTTCTTTTTGTATGTACCTTATTTATCTGTGTTTCTAAACTATAAAACATAAATTATTATCGTTCATCTCATTTGGAGATTTGTATCAAGAAAACGTGAATGTACAACAAAATGTTACCTTACAATAATCTTAATTTGGGCAAGACAATGTGGTTGAAGCATTTTCTACCACCTTACCACCCTAGAGTTAAGAGCGCACCGTATGGTTTTAATGTGCTATCTACCGACCTGTAAATATATTTTGCCTAATCCCCTCTACACCCGAGATATAGATATTGTTTTAATGTGCTATCTACCGACCTGTAAATATATTTTTCCCAATCCCCTCTACCCCGAGATATAGCCTATTGGAGTGTATTTTTATTTACCTAACACTACTTTGTACTCTCGAGGCATGGCCATCAAAGAGGCGCAGTTAGGTAGCGGAGAGTCGATGGGTAGCATTTTAAAACTGTGCCGAGCGCTACTATTATTATTCATGTACGTAGGTAGATCAATAAGTACCCGTGTTTAGGGACATGTTACATCATTGGTGAAACTTGTTGATACTTGTTGATGGAACGACATCTCAAATGACCACATCCAAAGTTTGAAACTGATTACTATCTTAGTTTTCATTTATCGGTCACTTGAAGTTGTTGTGTTGCGTATAGTTGAGTGATATGGAAAAAGAACAGTACCGAGCAGTTATTCGATTCCTTTTTTTGGACGGGAAAAAATGTGATGAGATAAAATTAAAGTTAGATGCTGTGTACGGGAGCTCTTCACCTTCTATGACCACTGTTCGCTTTTGGTTTAATGAATTTAAACGAGGGCGCACAAGCATTTTTGACGAGGACCGCCCAGGACGCCCAGAAGACGTGTGTACCGAGGAAGTCGTGGAAAAAGTGCATGATATGATTCTCAAAGATCGCCGAACAAAAGTGCGTGAAGTAGCTGAGAGTGTGGGCATTTCATATGGAACTGTTTTTAAAATCCTTCATGATAAGCTGGCATGAGAAAACTATCGGCGCGATGGGTGCCGCGATTGCTCACAATTGACAACAAACGAATTCGGCTGAATTGTTCAAAGGCTAGTTTAGAACTTTTCAATCGCAATCCAGATGATTTTTTGCGTCGAGTTGTGACCGTTGATGAAACCTGGATACATCACTATACCCCAGAAACCAAACAGCAGTCAAAAGAATGGACTTTGGTTGGAGAATCTGCCCCAAAGAAGGCGAAATCGGTCCAATCGGCCGGAAAAGTCATGGCTACCGTTTTTTGGGATGCAAAGGGAATTATTCTTATTGACTTCTTGGAAAAAGGAAAAACAATAACTGCTACATATTATAGTGAGTTATTGACACGATTTGATGCAAAATTGAAGGAGACACGCCCCCATTTGGCGAGAAAGAAAGTCTTGTTTCACCATGACAATGCACCAGCTCACTCATCTGGAATTGTTGCTGCTAAAATCCATCAACTTGGATACGAATTATTGCCACACCCACCTTACTCACCTGACCTAGCCCCCTGCGATTATTTTTTGTTTCCTAACTTGAAAGTTTGGCTCGGTGAAAAGAGGTTCAGCTCAAATGATGACGTCATAAGCCAGACAAAGGGCTATTTTGAGGAGTTCGAAGAGAGCTACTTTTTGGAAGGGCTAAAAAAGTGGCAGGATCGCTGGAAGAAGTGTGTAGCCTTGAAAGGAGACTACGTCGAAAAATAGAACCCAAAAATGTAAGTATCTCGCACTCTTTTTTCAAACACGGGTACTTCTTGATCCGCCCTCGTACATCTAGTACAACTTCTCACTATTCTGTTTACACTGATTAAAATAGAGAGGTTAGTTGATGGCATGGATATTCAGAACTATTACCTGCTGATGAGAGCAAAGAAGCTCGAAACAGCTGTCCAGCTATGTTCTGATATTCATGTACATCTAGTAGAACTTTTCACTTTTCTGTTTATACTGATTATTCTGATGTGATCAATTTTCAAACTCATAATATTATGTGCAACAAAACCAAAAATCATGCAATAGCTGGAATCCGAACTCACGACTCCCGGATTACCGGACACCGCTCTGCTCACTCGACTACAAGCGAGTGGAATGTGGCTCTGTAATGGTTCCTAGAACTCGAGATGTGAGACAATAGGCAATAGAGGTCCGGTGCAAGATATCCATGCCATCTTTGTTCCGTGGTCTCGAGTCTTGCTAACCACTGAAGACCATGAACGAGAGACAATAGTGCCTGTGTCTTTACGAATCATTGGAAACAGATAAAAAAAACAAATCGTAAACAGGTTCCAACTTGAAGAAGAAAACAATGGACGACGGGGTTTTACGAACCCCTGGACTCTTGGGTAATAGACTTGTCCCAACATGAAAATAATCAATGCGAAGAATGGGAATCAGGGTATTAATTGCCCGAGGAATTCCAACGCCTCAATAGGACATGGAATAGATAGTATTGGATTTATTGGTAGGTACGTCTGCTTAGTTGGGGTTTAATGTATAGAAAGAGGGCAGTGCGGCACACCAAGTTTATTTAGGGTTCAGCACAGATAGAAACATGCCATGAAATCAGGGTTTATTGTTTAAATCATTTAAACCCATGAAATCAGGGTTTAAATCAGCAATTATTGAAGATGGTGCAGGAGTAGACTGTATAATATGTCAATAAATAATTAAATATATCGGTATTTCAAAAAAAAAAAAATTAAATCAGGGTACTTGAATCAGGGTGTTAACTATTCAAGGAATTGCAACGCTCCTACAAGACATGGGATGGATTTTATAGGTACATACAATGTTACGTAATCTCACTATCTACTGAACAGGGCAGTGCGCCAGGCCAAGTTTATTTAGGGTTCAGCATAGATAGAAACATGCCATGAAATCAGGGTACTTGAATCAGCGGTTAAACTATTCAAGGAATTGCAACGCTCCTACAAGACATGGGATAGATTTTATAGGTACCTGGTACATACAATGTTACGTAATCTTACTACTGAACAGGGCAGTGCGCCAGGCCAAGTTTATTTAGGGTTCAGCATAGATAGAAACATGCCATGAAATCAGGGTACTTGAATCAGCGGTTTAACTACTCAAGGAATTGCAACGCTCCTACAAGACATGGGATGGATTTTATAGGTACATACAATGTTACGTAATCTTACTATTTACTGAACAGGGCAGTGCGCCAAGCCAAGTACCTTCAGACAGAGGCACATACATTTTTTTAAAAATGTTAATCATGTTTTATTTTACACTTTGTATTTTATTTAAAATGTACGAATAAAATGTTTAAAAAAAAATAGTCGAGCTCGCTTTGCATGTTTTTACTCTGAGGCATGGTATTTAAAACAGCGTGCAAATTTCCCCTTTGGATTGACAAAGATATTGACACATACATACAAGTCTATCAATGCGGTGGCGCCCAAATGAGGCCCGAAAAGATGTACGGCAGTGCCTCATTGTGTAGAATAAAATAGGAAAAATTAATATAAGGCCATGCCTCGGGCCAGAACTCGGGTGCACCCGGAATAGTTATCACATTTGTGTTAATCACTTTCGTGATATCACAACTACTCAAACTTGCTTTACTAAGTCTACGCTGAAACCTTGACTTGAACACTCGACCTCCAGGTTACAAGTCCGTCGCTTTATCGATCAAGCTACTGAGGTCGCTTTTGCAGCCGGAATAGATATTATAGAATATTATTTTTATTTATTTATTTACACTTTATTAATAGGACATTATTATATACAACACAAATAATTACAAATTAAAATACAATATAATCACTATGTTACATATTCCTACTATCTATTGAACATGATAGTGCGCCAGGCCAAGTTCCTTCAGATATAAACACATAGACTGTACGTAATTATCATTCTGTCATTAATACAACATCTCCTGTAATGTGAGCCACCAAGTATCACCGTGCAGAAATTCCCAGCAGTCAGGCCGTGCGTCGCACGTCAGTGTTATACCGTGGTCAGTAGCTCAATTATCAAGACAGCAGATTCTTAGGGCGAACTTAATAGACAACATCGTCATTGTAATAATTCCGTGTCCGTGAGGTAGGTATTGATACATAAATCACGGTGGTGAGAGGATTATATGGACGCCCAGATCCAATTTCTAGGCTCATTTCATGTCCATTGATTCTATTTGATTTTAACGTCCTGACTTGAGGTAGACAGGACGGGGGTACTAAAGGGCGGTGTTATTGCCTTTGGCAATCTCTTCCACTTAACCCAAAGGAGGATAACATGATAAGTTATGCTCCCATTTGGGATTTTGACCACATAATAGTACGTCTTAGGCTTACTGCTAGAATAACGGGACCTGTTAATCTTATAGTTAGATAGTATATTCAACTAGGACTTGATAGTAATTTTGTTATGATGTCAATATTAGAAGGTAATTGGAGAGCAGTGAGAAATAGAAAGAGGAAAACCAATTCAGACATAAGAAACAACACAGGAGGCAGCATGGCCATAAAATAAATAACAAAGCAAAGAATTACCAGTCGCTCACTTACTTTCAGTCTCAAGTGAGTTTGATTGAGCCTCCACCAGTGTACCGGGTACAGCGATTGATAACTGGCCGGTGGATAAATTTAATAACTGACTGGTTCTGGGACCTGTTTCACAAATTAATCGTAAAAGAGGTTGGCATAATACATCAGGAGAGAAAAAAATAAACCTCCTTTTTGAAACAGAGGATTTCTCTGTGTATCCAGAGAGGAAATGCGGCAGCTGTGATGGGCACAGTGCCTCGTTCCTCAGACTTGGAAGGCATTTTTTATATTTTATAAATAGTTAAAAACATTTTTTGTTATTGATATTTATGTAGTTGTGTTACAAGTAATTTTCTGAAATTGTAAATTTCTACTCCAATACTCGAATTAATTGGAAGGATATGAAGAACGTCCATCACGACCGACGTCGCTACTGGTAACCGCTCACAATCAATCCGCTAGAAAATATGATCTATAGTTTATTTTTAAAAGAAAAATAAAATTATTAATATTTCACTCCTTATGGAGGTTACATAAATATACATCGGTTATAAAAAACAAGATGTAAAAAATTGAGGACTAAAAATTGAGACATTTCCGGATAATATTGGTAGTTGATAGTATAAACTGATTTTTGACAGAGTTCGATTAGTTTACCAGATGATTTCAGACCACAATCTTTCAGTACTTGGTTATTTATGCATTGGTCCCTTGCATTTGTACTGATGACAAAAGGAACTACTTTGTACTTTGCTCAAACATACATTTGACTTATTTGATACTTAAGACTTCCATATTTTCCTTTCTCTTATAGATTGTAGACTTCTACCAAACTAGCTGAGGGAAGAGCCGAAAGCAATTACTTGCTGCATTGCCCCCTCTGCACCGCCAGGCTGAGACGCTGTTTTCAGGGGGACTTTTTGATCTGGGAATCCTCATTCATTATGTTTGTGTCCATGTGTTCAATGTCATGCTGTGTACTTCTACATATTGCTTACATGAATTTAATGACCAAAGTCTGTCAACGTGGCACCTAACATGCTACAATTTACATTTGGCCAACTACAAAATACCTCTAGTACACTTCTGTTTACTCTTTCTATCTATCCCTAAATCACGGGGTATCTGCTATGGCAATATATTCCACCAACCCTTTCATTAAACAGAGAGCAACCCTAACAAAGTAAAGGCGAGCTGGCGTTTTTCAAGGTTTAGTTCTCATGATGTTGATCGACATAAAAATATGTGCTTCAGAAGTGAGCCTTTTTAAAAAAAGAGCTTGCAAAACTTTCAACTAAAGTTGGATAGAGACCATCTAATAGCCCAGCTTCTTATAGTCAAGTGATACAACAACAAACAAACAATACTAACTAAAGAGGCACTGTTTTATGTAAAACGGTGCTGCCACATGTTGAAGGTGCTTTAAAACACAGCATATCAATCAATTACATAAAGAGAAGATCTTTTTTTTATTCACATATTTTCTTCTTTTTTCTCATGTGTTGCCGTTTCTTTCTTCATGTTGAGTTGTGAATTAAATGTGATAATTGTCCTTTTTTAACACTATCAACAAAATAATTAGCTTGTGATAGTATTTTTAGTAAATTCTTGTGGAAGTTGAATTTGGCAATTAAATTATAACATATTTTGATATTGTTTCCTCGACTTCCAAACCTGGTCCAAATACTTGAAAGTCTCTTTCACCATTTGAGTCTCTTTCACACTTATTTTTCCTGGGATATGGACTACATCAGCCATTGTATATTCAATCACCCAATAACTAATGAAGTTTACTGTATTCTGTACAACTATGGTTGTTTAATGTGTTAGTTGTATACATTAATCAAAACATAGGTTGTACAGAAGTACAGGTATTCTACTTTTAGTTATTGGTGATAATATACAATGGCTGTTGTATTCCATATCTCAAGGAAAAATTATGGTGAAGAGACTCATAATGGTGAAAGAGACTTTCACGTATTGGGTCTCTGTTGGAGTCGAGGGAACAATATCAAAATATGTTTTAAATTTATTTGACAATTTCAACCTTCCAAGTATTTACTAAAAATAATATCACAAACTATTATTTGTGTGGATAGTATTTTTGTAAATTCCTTGGGAAGGTTGAATTTGGTCAAATAAATTTAAAACATATTTTGATATTGTTCCTCGACTTCCAAAACCAGAGTCCCAATACTTGAAAGTCTTTTCACCATATGAGTCTCTTTCACCATATTTTTCTTGAGATATGGAATACATCAGCCATTGTATATTATCACCAATAAATAATGAAGATTACCTGTACTTCTGTACAAATATGTTGTTTATTTACAACTATACCACATATAAACAACATAGGTTGTTACAGAAGTACAGGTATATCTTCATTAGTGATTGGTGATAATATACAATGGCTGTTGTATTCCATATCTCAAGGATAAATAAATATGGTGAAGAGACTCCTTATGGTTGAAAGAGACTTACAGTATTGGGACTCTGGTTTGAAGTTCGTGGACAATATCAACTATATGTTTTAAATTTATTTGACCAAATTTCAACCTTCCCAAGGGTATTACTAAATATTACTATCACATAACTATTATTTGTGATAGTGTTTATATAGGAGAATTTCAATTATTCCAACTTAAATGAAAGAAAGAAAAAACGGGGTAAAAATAAAAAAAAACCTCATTGAAGAAAAAAGAAGAAATTATGTGAATAAAAAAAGATATGCTCTTTATGTATTGATTGATATGCTGTGTTTTAAAGTCAACCTTTCTAAACATGTGGGCAGCACCGTTTTACAATAAAACTGTGCCTTTTAGGTGTTGTTGTTGTTGTTGTAGTCAGCTTGACTACTGCTGGGCTTATTGATGGTCTCTATCCAATCTATAGTTGAAAAGTTTGCAAGCTTTTTTTTAAAGGCTCACTTCTGAAGCACATATTTTTATGTTCGATCAACCATCATGTGAAATTAATCCCTTGAAAGAAACGCCAGCTCGCCTTACTTGTTAGGGTTGTTGCTCTATGTTAATGAAAGGGTTTGGGTGGAAGATGATTGCATAGGCATAACCCCGTTGATTTAGGATGATAGAAAGGAGTTAAACAGGAATGTGGAATTGAGGTATTTTGTTTGTTGGCCAAATGTAATTTAGCAATTGTTTAGGGGCAACGTTGACAGAATTTTTGGTCATTAAATTCATGTAATAAGCCTATGTAGAGTACCACAGTATATGCATTGAACTCATGGACAAAACAATAATGAATGAGGATCCAGATCAAATAATTCCACCTGAAACAGCCGTCTCACCTGGCGGTGAAGAGGGGATGCAGCAAGTCCTGCTTCGGCTCTTCCCTCAGTGAGTTGTTAGAAGTCTACAATCTATAAGAGAAGGTAAATATGAAGTCTTATGTATTCAATTAAGTCAATATGTATGGGTTTGAGCAACAGTACAAGTAGTTCCTTTTGTCTTCAGTAAACAAATGCCTTGGTCCAATGCTAAATAACCAAGGATGTAAAGATTGTTGGTCTGATAATCATCTGTGGTAATCTAATCGAACTCTGTCAAAAATCAGTTTATACTATCAACTACCAATATTATCCGGAAATGTCTCTTTTGTTAGTCCTCAATTTTTTACTTCTTGTTTTTTATAACCGATGTATTTTTATGTAACGCATAAAGGTGTGAATATTTAATAATTTTAGTTTTCTTTTAAAAATAAACTATAGAATCATAATTTTCTAGCGGATTGAGTGTTGTGCGGTTACCGTAGCGGACGTCGGTCGTGATGGACGTCTTCATATCCTTCCAATTAATTCGAGTATTGGAGTAGAAATTTACAATTTCAGAAAAAAATTTACTTGTAACACAACTACATTAATTTGTGAAACAGGTCCTAGAACCAGTCAGTTATTAAATTTATCCACCGGTCAGTTATCAATCGCTGTACCCGGTACACTGGTGGAGGCTCAATCAAACTCACTTGAGTCTGAAAGTAAGTGAGCGGCTAATAATTCTTTGCTTTGTTATTTATTTTGTGGCCATGCGCTGCCTCCTGAGTTGTTTCTTATGTCTGAAAATGGTTTTCCTCTTTCTATTTCTCACTGCTCTCCAATTACCTTCTAATATTGACATCATAACAAAATTATTATCAAGTCCTAGTTGGATATACTATCTAACTATAGCCGACCTCAATAGCTTGATCGATAAGGCGGCGGACTTGTAACCTGGAATTCGGTGGTTCAAGTCCCGGTTTCAGCGTAGATTTAGTAAAAGCTAGTTTGAGTAGTTCTGACATCACGACAGTGATTAACACAAATATGATAACTACTGTCTAACTATAAGTTTAACAAGTCCCGTTATTCTAGCAGTAAGCCTAAGACGTACTATTATGTGGTAAAAATCCCAAATGGGGGAGGATATTTTATCATGTTATCCTCTTTTGGGTTGGATGGAAGAGATTGCCAAAGTCCTGTCTACCTCAAGTCGGGACGTTAAAATCAAATAGAATCCATGGACACGAAAAGAGCCCAAGAATTGGATCTGGGCGTCCATATAATCCTCTCACCACCGTGATTTAGGTATCAATACCTACCCCACGGACACGGAATTATTATATAATGACTAAAGTTATCGATGTTGTCTATTTAGTTTCCCCTAAGAATCTGCTGTCTTGATAATTGAGCTACTGACCACGGTATAACACTGACGTGCGACGCACGGCCTGACTGCTGGGAATTTCTGCACGGTGATACTTGGTGGCTTACACGAGATGTTGTATTATTGACAGAATGATAATTATGCACATATGATGAAGGAACTTGGCCTGGCGCACTATCGTGTTCAATAGATAGTAGGATTATGTAACATAGACTATAAACTATAAACAGGGAGTAGACTAGCAGTCTGACTTGGGGACTATAAACAGGGAGTAGACCAGCAGTCTGGCTGGGGACTATAAACAGGGAGTAGACCAGTATTGGCTTGGTTCTGGGGGCCCTCGTCAATTATTAGCCTCCTCGTAAAGACAGTGGTATAAGTGCTGAGTCATTCCTCCACTGTCTGGCTACCATCGTTCACGATGACGCCACTCTATGATGATGAGTGCCTATAATATCTATTCCGGCTGCAACAGCGACCTCAGTAGCTTGATCGATAAGGCGGCGGACTTGTAACCGGTAGGTCGAGTGTTCAAGTCCCGGTTTCAGCGTAGATTTAGTAAAGCAAGTTTGAGTAGTTGTGATATCACGAAAGTGATTAACACAAATGTGATAACTATTCCGGCTGCACAAAAGTTCAGGCCCGAGGCATGGCCCTGTATTTATTTTTCCTAATCCTACTCTACACAATGAGGCATTGCCGTACATCTTTTCGGCCGTCAACTCGGCGCCACCGCATTGATAGACTTGTATGTATGTGTCAATATCTTTGTCAATCCAAAGGGGAAATTTGCACGCTGTTTTAAATACCATGCCTCAGAGTAAAAACATGCAAAGCGAGCTCGACTATTTTTTTTTTAAACATTTTATTCGTACATTTTAAATAAAATACAAAGTTAACATTTTAAAAAAAATGTATGTGCCTCTGTCTGAAGGAACTTGGCCTGGCGCACTGCCCTGTTCAGTAGATAGTAAGATTACGTAACATTGTATGTACGTATAAAATCCACCCAATGTCTTGTAGGAGCGTTGCAATTCCTTGAATAGTTTAACCGCTGATTCAAGTACCCTGATTTCATGGCATGTTTCTATCTATGCTGAACCCTAAATAAACTTGGCCTGGCGCACTGCCCTGTTCAGTAGTAAGATTACGTAACATTGTATGTACCTATAAAATCTATCCCATGTCTTGTAGGAGCGTTGCAATTCCTTGAATAGTTAAACCGCTGATTCAAGTACCCTGATTTCATTTTTTTTTTTTTTTTTTTTTTTTTTGAAATACTGGTATATTTATTTATTTATTGACATATTACATATAGTTTACTCATGCACCATCTTCAATAATTGCTGATTTAAACCCTGATTTCATGGGTTTAAATGATTTAAACAATAAACCCTGATTTCATGGCATGTTTCTATCTGAGCTGAAGCCTAAACTTGGCGTGCCGTACTGCCCGCACTTCTATACATAAAACACCAACTAAACAGACGTACCTACCAATAAATCCAATACTATCTATTCCATGTCCTATTGAAGCGTTGGAATTCCTCGGGCAATTAATACCCTGATTCCCATTCTTCGCATTGATTATTTTCATGTTGGGACAAGTCTATTACCCAAGAGACCAGGGGTTCGTAAAACCCCGTCGTCCATTGTCTTCTTCTTCTTCAAGTTGGAACCTGTTTACAATGTGTTTTTTTATCTGTTTCCAATGATTCGTAAAGACACAGGCGCTATTGTCTCGTTCATGGTCTTCAGTGGTTGGCAAGACTCGAGACCACGGAACAAAGATGGCATGGATAGCTTGCACCGGACCTCTATTGCCTATTGTCTCACATCTCGAGTTCTAGGAACCATTACAGAGCCACATTCCACTCGCTTGTAGTCGAGTGAGCAGAGCGGTGTCCGGTAATCCAGGAGTCGTGAGTTCGGATTCCAGTTGTTGCATGATTTTTGGTTTTGTTGCACATAATAGTTAAAGGGTTGGGTTGAAGAGATTGCAACAGGCAATAACCCCGCCCTTTAGGTAGGACATTCTTGCTATTCTCTTTTTTTTTACTTATTTATTTTGTCATTTGTTTGTTTTTTTATTCTTTTCTTAATTTTATACTGTTACCAATGTACTTTGTCCTCCTAATAAAGCTTAAAAAAAAAAAATAGTATGAGTTTGAAAATTGATCACTCAATAATATACAATTGGTCTGTACCGGTAGCTCAGTGGTAAAGGCGGCACTCTGTGAATCCAGAGGTCGCGGGTTCGAATTTCAGACGGGACAAGACAAGACATTTGGGATTTTTACCACATAATAATACGCCTTGGGCTTACTGCTGGAATAATGGGACTTGATAGTCCTAATCGGGCAGTATAAATAAGGCGATATTATTATTATTATCACATAATAAAAGCGCTCGGCACAGTTTTAGAATGCTACCCGTCGACTCTCCGCTACCTAACTGCGCCTATTTGATGGCCATGCCTCGAGAGTACACAGTAGTAATAATAATAATAATAATAACTCTTTATTGACAAGAATAATATTGACAAAGGGCGTGATTATTGCCTGAGGCAATCTCTGCCATCAAAGTAGTGTTAGGAAAATAAAAATACATTCCGATAGGCTATATCTCGGGTGTAGAGGGATTGGGAAAAATATATTTACAGGTCGGTAGATAGCACATTAAAACCATACGGTGCGCTCTTAGCTCTAATAGGGTGGTAAGGTGGTAGAAAATGCTTCAACCACAATGTCTTGCCAAAATTAAGGTTATTGTAAGGTAACATTTTGTTGTACATTCACGTTTTCTTGATATTATCTACAAATAAGATGAAAGATAATAATTTAAGTTTTATTGATAGAAATACAGATAAATCAAACACCTCGGCCGAGGTGTGAAGAACGCCTATACAAAGAAAGAGACAGCCCGGCAGAGTGTAAGGTTACGGAAAACATAGTTCCCATGCATTTCATGTACTTTCAGCCAGCGAAAAGTGCAACATGAATTTCAAAAATTGCAATTTTTATTTCAGAAATGGACTCTACGTTGAAAAATAAATTGATTTGACTTTTAGTTTGACTTCCTAGGCCAACGGGAACCCTATTTTCGAGACCCCCCAACAATCGTGAAAGACATGAAAAGATTCATAATTTTTTTTTTTTTTTTTTTTTCCGTTTTTTTTTTTTCATACGGATCCTTTGAGACCCGACTTCGTGTCTTTAACTTGGCACTGAAGATTCAGTGAGGTATCTTAAGTGATCAAGATATAATGGAGATGAGCCTGGACCAAAAAAAAATTCTAAATTATAAGCGGGCGGCTCATTTGGGCGGCCTCGGGTTTTGGGAGCCCAAATCGGGAATTGAAGGATAAAACTAATCTTAAGTGGTATCAAATGAAAGATCTTGATGAGCAGATACCAAATTTATTGATTCTATTCCTTCATCTGGTCCACTGGGTGGCACCTGGTTGCCTTTTCATTTTCTCTGGCGGGTAGGTACCTTCGAATCCTTAGCTTAGTGGTCAGATCTTGGCCAGTATGTATTTTTCGAGATGAGCTCTCTCTGTGCAAAATTTTAATGTTTAAGTTTCCAAGTATTAATTTAGTTAGCTCATTTTCTGCCCTCGTTTCTTCAGAAGACAACATTGTCTATTGGTAGCATGCTCGACCTGCCACCCGGTCAGAACGGGATCGCATCCAGGCGGGGGCGAAATTTTTTAGCTCTATTTTTGACATTTTCATGTCTTTGCTCTGGCACATAACCAAAATTATGTGACGAAATTATGTAACGAAATTATGTAACGAAATATTGAATTGTAAAGGGAGAGAAGAGGGAAAGTGTGTGTCATGCGCACAATGGCGAAGTATTGAATTGTAGAGGGAGAGAAGAGAGAAGGTATGTGTCATGCGCACAATACGAAATTTGGTCAGTTGGGTTTTGGACCTTGAATAGTAAAGATGAAAATGTCCCAATGGTTGCAGACTCGTATGCAAGCGTTTTTTTAAACAAAAATTTAACATCGCTTTCAACTGCATGGTCATATCAGTAGTCACCGTGGCAGAGTGAGTTTTTGACATTTTCATGTCTTTGCTCTGGCACATAACCAAAATTATGTGACGAAATTATGTAACGAAATTATGTAACGAAATATTTCAATTTGTTTTGTTTTTCCGATCTTTATATTTGATCTTCATGACGACACCATTACCCTCGCGAGGAAAATAGTAGTAGTTGCAGAATTGGGCAATGACCTGTGGCGGCATTACGAGATTGATTTTGGACAATCATGGGTAGCATACAAAGCTTGCACTCACGATGACTTGGTTTCGATCCCCTTCAGGCCAGTTTTTTTTCTCTGTTCATCATATCCGGGGTACACTCATACCTCGTGAGGTATTGATAAGGGACGTCACCACCGAGTTCTCTCTCCCGCTCATGGTTTTATCAACACCGCATTGTCTCCCGTCGCTTGCATTTTTACCTGAGTTTATACCTACATAGTTTAGGCCTAGCATAAAAATTATAATCGAAACACCTATAATAGGCATCATTGATATAGACCTGAGGCATGGCCTTCTATGTATTTTTCCTAACCCTATGATAAACCCAAGGCATGGCCTTCTATACTATAAACCCGAGGCATTGCCTTCTATGTATTATTCCTAAATCTACTATATTCCTGAGGCATGGCCTTCTATGTATTTTACCAAACACTACTATACACTCAAGGCATTGCCTTTCAGTAGTTAGAGATTTTGAAGATTTCCTTCTAAAAAGCCGATTCTTATATAAAAGTGATAATTTTATAGTTTTCATTTTCTTAGATACCTAATGTAAAAAAGCATGGTCTTATTTCTGCGAGAGATATTTGTGGTGACCCCTGAAACAAGCCGGAGAGAATTCGGGTAAGAAAAGGTCAACGGGAGAGAATTTCTTTGGCATTTGTAAATCCAGGTGTTTTAGTGTCCCTCATGGGAGCTCCGAGGTCTATTTAGCATTGAAAGATAAACCTAATCATGTGGAGTATAGAAGCAAAACGTATTGATAGGCTGATTGGAAATTTATATATTATTTAATCACTTTGGGAACTCAGGGGGCCGAATCGGTGATCCAAATATATATTGACCTTAGAAAAATTACATAGGTACCTATGCTAAAACTATATCTTAAAAAAAATGGAATATGAGACAACTTGGTACATCCACATTTTCCCAGTTTATTTACTTTTGTTTTTCATAATGTTTCAGTAGTGTGTGAACCTATATTTTTGTACAAAAAGAACTGATATCCCCCCAAAAACACCACTTCGTGGTTAAAAAAAGAAGAACGCCTCACTGAATAGAATGATTATAATTAGCTAAAAATAAATGATATCAAATTGAGAACACCTTTACCCCCTCTCTTTCTATTTCCCTGCACTCCTCTCTGAATTAATTCCTCTTATGTTTATCTTTCTTTATCCTTTCTAGGAGTCATCTCAAATTTGATTTCTCTTTAAATTTACTTGTTGAACGCCAATAAAAAATGGCGGTCGCGGTGAAAAATCATACTGCGACCGCCAATTTTTTAGGCCGTTCAACAAGTAAATTTCAAGAGAAATCAAATTTGAGATGACTCCTAGAAAGGATAAAGAAAGATAAACATAAGAGGAATTAATTCAGAGAGGAGTGCAGGGAAATAGAAAGAGAGGGGGTAAAGGTGTTCTCAATTTGATATCATTTATTTTTAGCTAATTATAATCATTCTATTCAGTGAGGCGTTCTTCTTTTTTTAACCACGAAGTGGTGTTTTTGGGGGTAGGTTCATACAAAAAGATACTGAAATTCATCTACCAAAAAACAATTTTAAGCATTTTCCCTATGTGTAATGTATATAATATTATTTTATTTATTTTAATCTATGTTTCAGTGCTTCTTAATTGTTATATGTTTATAAAAAATAAATGATAAAGAAGTATTTAAAAAGAAATACTATGTATCTAGATTCTTTAATTTTTTCTTTTTTAATTTTCATAAATTGACGGGGTAAACCCATGTTTAAGTCTAAATTTAGATTTTTTACCTAGCTTTATACTCTAGACATCGAGTTAATTCTAGATATCGAAATTTTCTAGATACCATTATAGGTGCATACCTACCAACAATACCTACCTAAGACAAATAGATCTCTCTGCATAGATTTAGATCTCTCTGCATAGATAGATAGAAGGCTATTTCTTTCTCTGGACAGAGTTCAATACAATGCAATGAATTCACTTTCACTGTCAGGTAGCAGGCGTACGAGATCTAAACATGGCAATTCTCATTAGAGATCATAATAAAAAGCTAGGAAATTTCGATGACTAAAGTCTCAAGTTAGGTACCTTACGATTCTGAGACGTACTACAGATTTCTTTTGATTTATATCAATTTATCATTGTATCAATTTATCATTTTTTGTTTTATTGTCTAGATTTTCTATCCATCTATATTATTTTCGATCTAGATAGCTTTCTATATATGAATGTTAAAACTACCACCGACTTACAGGTTACGAGTCTGCCCTGTGGAGCTATTGAGGTCTGATAGATATTGAGACTGCTGTTATTTCAAATTTAATGCCGATGTACTCCTCATGAGATGGGGGTTTTTTATAATTTTTAGTGATATGACATCCCACTCCCTAAGTTATCTGGATGTCTTAAGGTTTGTCCATATCTCTCTCCCGAAGAAAAAAAAAAATGTTTTCCTATCAGACTAAAAGGGTCAACGAATCCCCCAGTGAAATATTATTGTATGACTGATCAGTTTTGCTTCAATGAGTCTCCTCGTTGACCTTGTTCCGAGATGGTTCACTTGGACTATGATTCTCTCTCTAATTATGACTACAATGGAGGAGTTGGTTCTTAATCTGGTCTGAAGAATTCATACTGCCTAGATCAATAGGTATCATTATTTTTTCAAGAACTAAAGTAGGTACTATTCTGTCTAACATTTCAAAAAATATGTACCTATTTCTAAAATATTGCAATATAGGTTATTATTTATTTATTTTCAAAAAAGAGTTGGCTAGATAAATAAATTACTCCATGAACAACTATTTCTGTCTGCTTTTTATAGAATTTTCTTATCAAAGATCATCTGGACCATGAATTTTATTTCATAATTCAAGAGTTGAATAATTAAATTGATGAGAATCATTATTGTTCTCATTTTGAGAGTGATAGTAAAAAATGTTTTATGATGTATTTGTGCTATTTTTGAATGGCTGTTGAAACTCATAAAATGTCATAGGCTTGGTGTATGGTAAAATTAGCGAATTCATTAACTTTTCTTTGAATTTCAATTTGATTAATTTAATTCACATGAATTATATGTATTTGTACAATTGTACATATGTGTACGTTTATACAAGACCATATTTAGGGTATGTATGAGGGAAAAATTACAATTAAAAATTACATTACAATTTATAGTGCCAGTCTAGGACTTACAGGTCCTTTAAAGCAAGCAGTTTTAAGAGTCTTATATATTTGGCAAAATAAAATACTACTCAATAATCACTTAGTCTTTTTCCTTATAATATAATCTTTAAAACTTGGATATTAAAATTTAGCTACGTACATCAAAAAGTAAACAAAATAAACTTTGTGTCTTGATCTTTGGACATAAAGTTAAAAATAATGTGAAATTTCTATTTCTTTCCATGTTGTTGAAAACTTTTCTTCAGTCAGGTGGAAAATATGGAAATGATTTTCAACAACTAAGTGAAACTAAAAAGTTGTTCAAGTTGGGGGTATCATGGAATCTCTATAACTCCAAACCAAAACAATTAGGAATGAGTATGACTTTAGAGAAGTCGTTAGATTTGGATGATTATGACTTTACATTTGAACACTTAGTACGCTTTTATTAAACATTCACAAGAGTTACTAAAACTGTACAAAGTTTTTCTGTTGATTTATTTTTTATTGAAGAAAGAAACTATGTACTTTGTACTTCAAGCTTAAAATTCTTTGCTGTGAAGGGATTTTTAAATTGTACTTTTAATTTTTTATCAATTCTATCGGGTAACTTAGTGGTCATATGGTACCTGTCTGGTAATCCAGAAGTTTCAAATATGAAACACAGCCTGGACATGACAAGTTATCCTCCCATTTGAGATTTTGACCATACAATAATATGTCTTGGGAGTATTGCAAAAAAAATGGGACTCATTAGTCCTGACAGGCAATATAAATTGGTGGTAATATTATGTATTATAATTATCTATCACAGTAGAATCCTGCAGTGCTAAGTCAAAATTTAAGGGATAGAAGGGTCATTTTGAGTTATCAAAAGTTTCTAGATATCAGGATTTTGAATTAGGAGCAAAGTTGGATGGGAAATTCTTTCAAAATTAACAGCATTGTTGACTTACTGGGATTTTGTGTTAGTGAGATTCTACTGTGTTATGAAGTTTTCATGGATTTACTGATAACTAGAGAGAAATTAAATTAGTATAGTTACAAAGGTCAGTCTTAGTTAGTGAACATAACATAATATGAAGGTATATTGCAAAATTATAAATAAGGGCTGTATTTTTAGCAACATAACATTTTTCAGATATTTAATATGAATGTCAAGGCATGAATAATATGAAGGTATCTAACTATCAGAATACATGATTTTATTTGTCTGTCTGATGATGGATAAAGACACAAAGCCAGAAGGTCTAATTTGCTCTACACAGAGATGAAAATTTAAACATGAACTAATCTTGTAACTGGTTACAATGAATGAGAAACATCTTATCTTGGAAGTCAATGTACAAAGTACAGCAATGATTGGCCTCAACAAAGTTGTGTCGTTGCACAAGAAAGAGATTAGAAATGTTTTAGGATTGTTGTTGATATTATAGCCCTTATAGTGCACAATAAGACATCAGTATATCACTATGGCCAAGTTTGCTTTTTCTCTGAGTTAAGAAAATGGTCAGAATTCTGAATGTGGACAGATTTGCCAACATTACTTCCTCTGGACTATCTCCATAAACAAAGTGTGTTTTCTGTGGTCTCAACTTATATTGTACAATCTAATAAAACCCATGTACACTTTACTGATGAACAATAAATAAGTAAAACCAAACTTCAAGAAAAAGACATCCATCATTCTGCTGGAAATGAAAATTCACCAAACCCCACCTCTCAATCAAAATTTTAAGAGGAAAAATCCCCCAAGAAAAATAGATTGGAATTCTTGGGCAGAGGTATGAGATGGGGATTTTTATTGAGAATTTGAGAAAATGCTAAAAGCTCTCATGTTTTGTTTTTCATTCGCAGGGGAACAACAAATATAAAAACAAGTGAGGCTCAAAATTTTCATTTCAAAAGGATTTCTCAGCAAGCTGGAATGTTAGGGACCATAAAAGTTTAATGCTCAAGACTTAACCAAATAAAATTTGCAGAAAGGGAAAATTCCATGTAGTTTTCATTCATTTTAAGTAAACAAATTTCTAGGACGATGGGAGGGGTGGACGTTCCGTCATTCCCGGGTCGTAAGGTAAATTCTTCGATAGAAAGCACCTGAGATATTTTTTATGATTACTTTTTTAAAAACCTATCTCAAGAAAACTGCCATGTCGCTAGGCGAATTCCAGCCAACATGGTTGTTTGAAGAGTGGTGTTTGAGGCCTACAAATGAGAATGTCTTACCTTGTTCAAATACGGAATAAAAGGTAATCCAATCCAAAAGTTCAGAGTTGAAACTTTTTTAAATAGTCTACCAAGGAGTCAGCAACAGGGCATTCTACTGCTCACTTCACATTTACCTTAACTTTATTGACACATGCACAGAACAAAAGAAACACTGCACTACCGACGGTTAACAAGCGAAACACTTCATACAGAACAGAATCGAAAGGTTAATTAACAGCTCAAATAATAATTAAAACACGAATTGATAAAAAGAAAAACAGAACTTTTATTTTTTAATGGAAATAAAAAACACACGGAACTCGGAAAAGTAATCACGAAGAAGCCATATTGAACACTACCTGCAAACTGAGCTGTGATTGGTTACCTTTCTATTTTCTTTTCTTCTCGATGAGCTTGTGGATGTAGCGAAACAGCTCGGCTGAAAGAATAGTGCAGCCAAATACGGCTTTTCAGTTACAAATTAAATCAATGGTTACAAATAATAAAATAAAATAATTATGTTAGAGGTAGTTATTTTGCATGTTCATCAATTAACTTTAAAACTTTAATCTTTATTTATTAAAAATTTAAATTTTTAATCAACAAATTGTAAAACCTATCACTGGAAAACTTCCGAGTAGCCTCTACAAGTCTACAAGATTAATTTTATTATGTTCAATCAATATTGCATTACATAGATCAAGAAAATGAACGTTATAACTTATAACAATATAATTATCTGCATTATAGTAGCATTCATAATTTTGGGTTTTAAGACTTCCGAAAACATTAATGAATGCGATTGGTAATTATTTACTGTCTAAGATGCACTAACCTTTTAAAGTTATCGATCTATTAAAAACACATTGATAATATAAACATTTTTCTCTTGAGTTTTTTTTTTTTTTTTAAATTTTTTTTGGTTTTATTTTATTTTAAAACATACAATTTATAAAATGTAAAATATTTCCTCCATGCTCGAGGAATAGGGCATTGTGCCCATCACACATGCGGCATTGCTTTTTTGGATTGCTATCGATATTCGTTGTCGTAAAAAACTCAGTACTTCTTTTGTCGCCTGATACAGCTGTGAGGAGGTTCCCGTTGTATATTTCTCTTGAGTTGTATATTTCTTTTAATATTGTGATTAAAAAAAAAATATCAATACTTAATATTTATAGGTAAACAGACCAACAAGAACTTCTTAAGACTCTCTGTTCAATTAATATGATTTTAGGAAATATTGTTGTTCCTTTGGTTTTTAAAACAAAAATTAAAGCAGCACGTACATACCTAAACAATATTTACGCCACACGAAATGTTGAAAAATCCACATCACTATTTCTTCGTCGCGTTTCCTATCCACAAGAATTCACCTCCTTGGTCTGTTCTTCAAACATGTGATCGTAAAAATTCCAGAGTCCGAGTTTTGGCGGGGATATTCAAAAATTTACTGCCTCGCAGACGGAATAGGTAAAAGGGGTAGCGTGACTCATGTAAAAAAATATTACTTCAAGGCAATCTGCCAGAATATTTTTTTTTGAATGGCGGGTTTTAAATTTCTATTCGAATGAAAGAGATTTTTTTATGTTCATGCGAGAAAAAAAAAAAATTGGCACTAAAATTGAAATAAATTTTAATTACACCTTTTTTCCCTCTCTCACTTGCAGACAGGTCGGTAGGTACGAGTGCGTTTGCTTAACCACATTGACCCCTAAGGGTTTTTTACACTTTCCACGGTCTATTCCAAACATTTCTTCCACAAGCCTGGACACAGATAAAATTTAGAAGAATTTTAAGGGCAAAATTTATATGAATGTGTTGCTCGGCTTTTGTATTTTTTTTTTTTTTTTTGTAGCTACATTTAATCGAGAAAATTCTAATTCTAATAATAATATCGCCTTATTTATACTGCCCGATTAGAACTTTTAAGTCCCATTATTCCAGCAGTAAGCCTAAGACGTATTATTATGTGGTAAAAATCCCAAAAGGAAGGATAACTTGTCATCTCCCGGCTAGGTTTCGAACCCGCGACCTCTGGAACCTCTGGATTCACAGAGAGTCGCCTCTACCATTGAGCTACTGGGACAGATTAGTCTTTTAAAGGGACTCATTAGTCCTAATCGAGGCAGCAAAAATAAGGCGATATTATTATTCTTGTGTTTAATAAGCTGGAAACAGCTGTCCAGGTATGTTCTGATATTCATATACATCTAGTACAACTTCTCACTTTCTGTTTATTCTGATTAAAATAGCGAGGTTAGTTGATGGTATGGATATTCAGAATTATTACCTGCTGATGAGAGCAGATAGGCTCGAAACAGCTATCCAGGTATGTTCTGATGTTCATATACATCTGGTACAACTTCTCACTTTTCTGTTAATTCTGATATTCTGATTTTGTAAATAAAAAATCCATACAAACATCCCTGGTTCGTACCCGTCCTCCGAACCTCCATAATACTTGTAAAACAATTCTCTATCATCTTCAAGGATGAAAGAGCAAAAGATTCTCTCTCGTTATGTAGATTTAAGTTATTTTAGTTCTAAAAATAAAAACAAAACAAAACTAAAGGAATTCGAGTGATCGATCTTTGTTGGGGTCTGCAGTGATCTGTTTGGTGTGGGGCCGTGTTGACGGAGAAAAATCGTTTTTTTTTTAAGAGAACTTTACTTTAAATTTACTTTTATAATTATCTATAATTTACTTTATATAATTATCCTGACCGACCTCAGTAGCTTGAACAGTAAGGCGATGGACTTTTAACCTGGACGTCGGTGGTTCAAGTCACGGTTTCAGCGTGGATTTAGTAAAGCGAGTTTGAGTAGTTTTGATATCACGTAAGTGATTAACACAAAAAAATAAAATAACTTTGTAATTATCTATAATTATGTGCTTCGCTTTCCGAGGCAGGCGACACAAGGTATTACAACGTGCTATCAAATCTGGCTATTTTTAAAATCAGCTAGATTTTTGTTTTTTTTTTTTTTTTAATTGGAAGGTAACAGCCTCTCGTCATATCACGAGAGGCTGTTACCCTCCATTCGCAGGAAATTCTCAAAGTGTTCACTTCGCTGGACGTTGCTTAATTTCGGTACGAGAACGCGCCATCGACGCTGGCGAATATTGAGCTAGTTTTAAATTATAGGCAACGGGGCCCACAATAGGTTTGCAAAACAGCGTGGGAGTACAGGGCAAGAGTCTTTCCTCAGAGCCAGTGCTGTGGCCCGTGGTTTTTTTTTTTCAATTTTCCAACAAAATACTTGAAATAATATATTTATTTACATATAATCATCTTCTTCTCTTTTAATCACAAAGTTTCAGTAGGGTCCTGAGTGCATTAGCATGTGTTGGACCCTACCGTACAAGAGAGGCATTTTTGTATATAAAATTCTGCAAATTTGATTGTTTTTAATTTAAATTTCTATTTTAGTTTACCAGAGTGTTTTCAATTACTCCAGTAGAGTAATGTAATAAATTTTTTATAATAAGTTGGTAATTTGAGTATTTTTTTGTTGTAATTTGAGATTTGAAATTTTAAGGCGAGACAAAAATTCTTCTTCTTTCACTGTTCTTTCCCAAAGTCACTTGGTCAAAACGACATATTTTAACTTGTTCCTAATGGTTGATGCTGTGAGGCACTCTTATTCTTCATGCCTTTCCTAACGCCAATCCTGTTAAGGATGCCAACGATCTTTGAACCTACTCGTATTGTCTGTCTGTTGGCCTGACAAGGTTGGTATCATAATATCAATTTATAAATTATTTTTTCATTAATCTTTTTCATTTTACAAGACACAGTCTCTCTTTATTCCTCTAAAATTTTATAAAGTCGGTAAACAGATTATAAAGTGAACAGATAAGTAATGTTATTGTTCTTTTAGCTTTGACGCCTTTGACAAAAATGTTTACATGACCTCTGTCACACATTTTCACCTAAAAACATAAAGCTCCATCCGGCACTGAGGTAGATCTCGAGATATTTGCATCCGTTACCATGGAGATGAGGATCAGGATTTCACGATCAGGAGACCTGGCGATCCTGACGAGATTGATCCGTCGCGGTCCCGGTGGGTCGTGCTGCTTCGCCAAGTACCTACAAGAATATTTTTTATTTAAAAATATTGATGTTTCTTTTCTTCTTGTGGAGTTTTTTTGGGAGACATTTTAATATTTTTTGTTGTTAATATTTTAAACTACTCCTTTTTTTATTAGCACAGTGACTTTACTCTTCATTTCCTACCTATATCAGCTCTACGAAGTATTGCCAATCGCTGTGGTTAAGATATGTATAAAAGATAGCGCCCATGCGCTATTATATGTAGTTATAAAATATGAACTTGTATTCACTAGATTTTTTTTCAAACAAAATACTCTTTATTTATTTTAAATATAAATAATATACAAAAATAAATAGAGAGTTTATGAGGTACCTAACCTACTATTACCCTATTTGTCGTGGGTTGTCTTGTACCTACGTACCTACCTCATTTGTAGATCGATTAGTAAGTATATTGTTTAATTTTCTTGGCGTTCGCTTAGTTCCACCAAAAGTTTTCTCGAGTTTCAAAGTTCTTTAAACTTTTAGCTTAGTCCAGCATCACGAATGTTCCTCTCAGTGAAGAGATGCTTTGGTTTCGTCAGATTTGGTTTTCGGATCGTGCAAGTTCGGTTCTGGATCATACCAAACTTCGGTCAACATCGGAGGAGACAGCACACCGTGCAAGAATAATTTCGGCCAGAGATTTAAGTGTTATTTGCAGATTCTCTATCTTAACTCTTCCTCTTTTCTCTATATTCTCTCACTTTTCTTGTCTTCTCTCTCTTTCTCTATCTACAATTCTCCTAAAACTCTCTCCCTCCCCTATTTCTCTCTTATCTAATTTCTGTCCTATTTCCCACTCTGTTCTCTCTCTCTCTCTCTTTTTCTATCTCTATCTACCATTCTCCTGAAATCTCTGTGTCTCTCCCTCTTTCTCTCTTAAACTCTTTTTCTGTCTTATTCCCCCCTCTGTTCTCTCTCTCTCTCTCTCTCTCTTTTTCTATCTACCATTCTCCTAAAATCTCTCTCCCTCCCTCTTTATTCTTTAACTCTTTTTCTGTCTTATTCTCCCCTCTGTTCTCTCTCTCTCTCTCTCTCTCTCTCTCTCTGTCTCTTTCTCTATCTCTATCTACCATTCTCCTAAAATCTCTCTCCCTCCCTCTAACTCTTTTTCTGTCTTATTCTCCCCTCTGTTCTCTCTCTCTCTGTCTCTTTCTCTATCTCTATCTACCATTCTCCTAAAATCTCTCTCCCTGCCTGTAACTCTTTTTCTGTCTTATTCTCCCGTCTGTTCTCTCTCTGACTTCTGTCTATCTTTCCTTCTCTTCCAATTTATCTCTCCCTTCTCTCTCCCTCCCTCTCTTCTTTCTTCTCTAACTCTTTTTCTGTCTTATTCTCCCGTCTGTTCTCTCTCTGACTTCTGTCTATCTTTCCTTCTCGTCTAATTTATCTATCCCTTCTCTCCTCCTTCTCTCTCTCCCTTCTCTTACTTTTTTCTGTCTTCTTTTACCGTCTTTTTTTCTCTCCCAGTGTTCCCCTTTCTCTCTCTCAGACACAGTGTATGCTTCATAGGCTTACTTTACTGCTCATGTAAGTGATATATGAGATCTATTCCTGGGTGGTTTGAAAGAGTCGAAGAGGTTGACACCTCTGCTTCTTGATACGAAGGTCGATGGTTTGAATCCTCGTTAGGGCGGAATTCCAGAGGACTCTTCTGTGAGATTCTAGAGGACTCTTCTGTGAGATTTCATGAGGCTGAGATCCGCCGTCTACGATGAATAAAATCTCAGCGATTTTCTGAAAAAATAGTCGCGTTAGACGAGTGGACTAGCGCACTTACTGGGCTTGCAGGCTCAGTAACCTTGGTTCGATCACCAACAGGATACACATTTTTCTGATCTGTAGGTACTTTCTATCAGTTGCGGTATTACGAGAAGGAATAGGATATGGATGGAGGAGTGGAGAGTCGTTGTTGGGGTATGAAGATGGAATTGATCATTGGAAAAGAGAGTAAGTGACAGTGAAGAAAATTTTTCAATTGAACGTTTTTAAATAGAGTTATTAGAAGGAATAGGATATTGGAAAATTATGATATTTGGAGTTGTGTAATGTTGAGCTACCATCTAAAGTTGTGACGTAATAACACAAAGAAACTATTTAGGCTGGTATGCAGAGACGTTTTTCTATCCCTCTAGGGTTCACTGTAGGGTGGTCCCGAGCTTGCTATAGGGAAAACTTCGACCTTGACAATTATTTATTAAAGAAACATCTGAATGACCATGCGCACAGACGCTTCAAACAAACGTCTCTGAATAACAAAATCAGCTGAAGGACAAATGACCCAGGAATCCCTACACTGAGGACTTTGCATATCACCCTTAAATAATATGATAATAATAATTTTGATTTTTTAAATGTGGAAAAAAATGCCACTGGCGTCCTGGACAGTTTATTATATTTGTTTTATGTAGTTTTGATTGTCTATTATAGCTTGTGGTATATGAAATTTTCGCCCGAACTCGATTGTTTTCAAATAAAGAGATTTATTGAGTCGACGTATTGCTAAAGTTGCAAAGTCGGGCAAGCTTTGGTTATAAGAAAATCCATGGCGTTAACGAGTTTTGCATTATGTAATATTCGCTTCAATCAAACAACAATAAAATACCAGGATCGTATTCAGGAATTCATAGGTGGTCGTGTTGTCAAGGCGCTAGTCTGGTAATCCAGGTAGCGTTAGGGATCCGTTGTTTCGAGTCCCACACAATGCATGGATTTTTCCTCATTTATTTGATTATATGAACATGACCACGTAGGATTAGCACTCTGAAGGTTAGGTGGTAGAAAGGGCTTTCAGCATTAACCTCGCCTAGCGGTTACCTTTAAGAACCTATTATTATCAATCCAGTCAGAGTAAGAACAGAGGTCTTAATAATAGCATAAGATGAGGTGCAAAGATGATGTGAAAATAGAAAATTAACCCGTAGCTATTTAATTCAGCGACCTCGAATTCCGGGAGGTTGAACAAGAATTGTTTCAAGGAACACCGGTGCGCTTGTGTGGACCCAGCACCTAAATATTGAGACGTAGTGTGTCACTTCTCGACCATTAAAGGGTAGGCATACTACGGGATACAACACAGGTTAAGAGACTTACGAGCCTCTACCAGTAGCTCCTCCAGAGCTGCGAAAAAAAAGGGTTGTGAAACACTCTAATCTTAAAAAAAGAAGAAGAAGAAAAAGAAAAAGTAGAAGAAGAAGAAGAAGAAGAAGAAAAAAAAAAAAAAAAAAAATCACCAGAGCAGAGCAGATTTCTCTCAAAAAAATTTCAAAACGAGACGACTACGACTGAAAAGATTGCCACAGGCAATAACCGCGCCCTTTAGGTAGGACATTATTGTTATTTTCTTTTTTACTTATTTATTTTGTCATTTGTTTGTTTTTTTTTTTCTTTTCTTAATTTTATACCGTTAACATTGTACTTTGTCCTCCTAATAAGCTTAAAAAGAAAAAGAAGAAGAAGAAGTAGAAGAAGAAGAAAAAAAAAATCACCAGAGCAGAACAGATTTCTCTCAAAAAATTTCAAAACGAGACGACTACGACTGAAGAAATTTCTCGTCTCTAGTCTATTAGCTGTCTGTCCCGGTAGCTCAATGGTAAAGGCGGCACTCTATGAATCCACAGGTTCCAGAGGTCGTGGGTTTCGAAACCCAGCCGGGACATGACAAGTTATCCTCCCATTTGGGATATTTATTACCACCTAATAATATCTCTTGGGCCTACTGCTGGAATAATGGGACTTTACTAGTCCTTATCGGGCAGTATAAATAATGCGATATTATTATATTTAAAAAAATCTCGTCTCGAGTTTATTAGAGAGTCCGGGCCTGAGCCCTGTCCTGACTGCGGGTGTGACTCTCCTTTGCTCTTTGGCAAACTTCAAATCCGAATCCCATCTTAGTAGTGTTGGTTGAGTCCAAGGAGTGTCATGAAGTATTGGAACTCGGGAGAACCATTTGAACAAAACCAGAGAGACAATACGATGTCCAACTCTCCAAGAGTTACCAATAATAATGATATCGCCTTATTTATACTGCCCGCTTAGGAGTATTAAAAAAAGTTCTCATATTTGTGTTAATCACTTGGTGATATCACAACTAGCTTTAATAAATCCACGCTGAAACCGGGACTTGAACCACCGACCTCCGGTTACAAGTCCGCCGCTTTATCGTTCAAGCTACTGAGGTCGGTTGATTAGGAGTATTAAGTCCCATTATTCCAGCAGTAAGCCTAAGACGTATTATTATGTGGTGAAAATCCCAAATTCGGAGGATAACTTGTCATGTCACTGCTGGGCCATTCCGGAAACTGAAAATTTCGGTCAGAAATTTCCGCTCCGGCCGGGATTCGAACCCGCAGCCTCCGGGTCAGTAACCAATGCTCTTAACCACTGAGCCACGGAGGTCGGCAGTGCTGGAAGGTCCACCGTGTTGCGTAACACTCACCGATCCATCAGTGTTTGATTGACCTGAATTGACCACCCGGTGAAGGTCGAGAGGAATGATGGCAGAATATTGAACTTTGCCAATCAGTTCAATCATAATCCTATCCAATAATATTGTTATTATTTGCTGATAATAATTATAGGTATTGAACTACGTCAATCATAGTCTTTCCAATAAAAACACTTAGACTTAAATACGTCAGGACTTAAATTCGTCAGGTATTTTTAATTTGGGTTTCACGTCGCTTTCAACGTACAAGGAAGATTGTTAGCGAAAGGTACGTATAAGTTAAGATCGAGTCTTTCACAGCCTTTTCTATTTCGTATCCCTGAAACATCAGCCAGTGTGGAAATGTAGACCATTGTGGTCTGTAAAAATCCCCGCTGGCGAGAAGGTGATGTGCAACCAACAATCCTCGGTAAAGCATTGCTATAACGCCAAGCGTCTTTTGTCCGCAGCGATCTCCCGGCGGGTAGCAGATACCAAGCGTCATACTCTCGCCGCTTTTGATAACGCGGCGGTTAAAACTCGCAACTTTCACTTCGCGCGTCACGTGTGTTTTAACACTATAATAAATAGGTACCGCTTTGACGCTGCGAGAAAAAATCGCATCGTCCAGCGGATGAAACTCGTACGTCTGTCATGGGCCAAAGAATCCGGTCGATAGTTATCGCGGAAGAGACAGACAATCAAATTATACAGGGTGAGCATAAAGTCTCACCCCACCCCCCGTATCTCGAGAATGGCTGAAAATACAAGAAAACGCAAAAACACGTATCCCTTCGATTTTAGGGGGATTAATTTTCAGCTAAAAAAAATTTGCCTACCCGGCCCCAGTCAGCTGGGCATGGACCAACTTTAAAATCTTAAATAGAATGGTATGTCTTGTGGCATATTGTTTTAAAGGTCTCATAGAGAGAAATTCATTACAACAAATTTCATTGAGCTACGACTTACCGTTGTTGAGATACAGGGTCGGGACGTCCTGCGTAATATCCATATATTTTGACCTATAACTCGTTGACCGTAAATTCCAGAAAAATGAAATTTGTTGATAATAACTCCTTATGGCAAGAACTTTCGAACAAGTTAAAACTTGATTTGTTTTTTTCGTTAAAAATTTTCGGACTGTTCGTCCGGCTGCTGACGAAACCGACCAGAAACTAACATCAACAGAGTATGTTGAATTATAACTTTTTCGATAGTGCTTGTCATAAGGAGTTATTTTCAACAAATTTCATTTTTCTATAATTTACGGTTAACGAGTTATAGGTCAAAATATATGGATATTACGCAGGACGTCCGACCCTGTATCTCAACAACGGTAAGTCGTAGCTCAATGAAATTTGTTGTAATGAATTTCTCTCTATGAGACCTTTAAAACAATATGCCACAAGACATACCATTCTATTTAAGATTTTAAAGTTGGTCCATGCCCAGCCTGACTGGGGCCGGGTAGGCAAATTTTTTTTGGCTAAAAATTAATCCTCCTAAAATCGAAGGGACACGTGTTTTTGCGTTTTCTTGTATTTTCAGCCATTCTCGAGATACGGGGTGGGGTGAGACTTTATGCTCACCCTGTATATTGAAAATGTCCTAAAAACAAAAGCTTTTTACTCTATTAATGAGTACCTCTCGATGGATTTTGATGAAACGTGGCCCTGACTCATGTTAGGTTTACGTTGAGTATTTTGCATGCCCCCTTTTCACTGTCTCTGATATATTGTGATTTTTCTTTATTTGTAGTGTCTCTTCCCTTATTGTATTTTTTGTATTTTTTTTTGCATTACTCCTGCTTGTACCTTGACTTGTGTTAACAACTTTTGTGTTGAATGAACACCAATAAAACATTATCTTATCTTATCGAAAGCCAAGTCGTCCAGAATCCAGAACCCAAGTTCAAACAGAACCTCACTTAGTGAGGTTGCTTCACCTCCTCACTGTGTTTGGTTAAACACGTCTCGGTGCGATTTTGTACAATGTAATAATAATTTCACATTTTTTATACCGTCCGATTAGGACCAATAAGTCCCATTTTTTTATCTCTGTTTACACGCACATTATATGCAATTACGTAAACAGGTAACAGGATTTTAAATTTAAAAAATATTACATAATATTAAAAAATATTACATATTGCAGGGAAAAGAAAAATTCCAGTAGTAAAGTCTAGGACGTATGACATGTTATCATCCCAAATGGGAGCGTAGATAAACATGTCATGTATCGGCTGGGTTTCGAACACGCGACCTCTGATTGCCAAACCGACGCGAAACGTCTTATAATAATATTCTTTAGTGGAGGGTAACCACCAGGTTAGGTTAATGCTCAAAGCATTTTTCTACCACCTAACCCTCAGAGTCTTATTATTATATGATCACAAACTCGAATTAATGAGGAAAAATTCGTGCACTGGGTGGGATTCGAACCAACGGATCCCTACGCTACCACTTGACTACCAGTGCTTGATTCTAACTATTTTTTGTACAATTTAAGGAGATGCAAATTTTTTTTGAATCATTTCATGATTATATATTAATTAGTGATAATCATTTCATCGTGCACTGGTGGGATTCGAACCAACGGATCCCTACGCTACCTGGATTACCAGACCAGCGCGTTAACCACTTGACCACCAGATTAAACGTCTTGAAGGATATGCGATAAAGATGTGTGTGTTCCAGATAAGTCAGTGGGACTAAGACATGTGTTGTATCGTGTGTTCCATATATAACTCGGAGAAATGGCTAAGGATAGGTAATTATGGTCAATAGAATGTTTCCTGCCTCGCGCCGTGCACCCACGACCATGGTGTAGAATAGAATAGAATAGAATAAAATAGAATATTAGAATAGAATAGAATAGAAATTAACTTGTTTATACTGCCGAGGTGAGACTAAAAAGTCCCTTTATTCTAGCAGTCTAAACAAATTTTCAAATTTAAATAGACATTTTGTACATACATATAATATTCTTAAGATTATATACATAAAAAAAGCATTGCTTAGGTTAGAAAAAAAGCGCTGTAGAGAAACCGCTACAACTCAGATGAGCTGTTTTTTTACGAGTGTTTCACAGCCTGTTATATTTCGTAGCCATGAAACAGCAGTACTGTAGACGCTTGTGGTCTGTGTTGTAGCCTGCCTATCCCGTAGTATGTCTCCCTTTTATGTGTCTTATTATTATGTGGTCACATACTCAAATGAATGAGGAATAATTTGTTCACTGGGTGGGATTCGAACCAACGGATCCCTACGCTACCTGGATTACCAGACTAGCGCGTTAACCACTTGACTACCAGTGCACATAGAAAAAATATTAATGCACTATGTAAAACGGTAATACGCATATACATACAACAACTATGCTTATTGATAAAAAGCGAATGAATTATTCACGTAACTATTATTTTCTTATTCTATCTTATACGTAGTAAAAAAATTTCAAGGATTGATAACTATGAAAATTGTATTTTTTAGATAGAATCTCATCTGATGAATCTGAAATCTTATCTTCAATGATTCAGTTCAACGCTATCGCACTGGAAGATGTGTGTTTATGTTATTGTCTTGCAGTGTTTCATTCATTCTTACAACACGGATCTGAGTCCAACACTCTTAGATATAGCGTAGAGTTGATGAATAATAATAATAATAAATGTTTCTTTGTGTTATCAAATCACAATTTTAGTAGGTAGCGCAGATATACAGGACTTTTCCATTTCTTCACAATATCCCAAAATCTTATTTTTGCCTAATAATTCCGCCACTTGTCACTGCTCAAATTAAAGCAGCTACTTATTTTTTCTCGCGATGTATGAGTGAGTGGACCCCGATAATCCAAGTAGACACAATTTTTTTTGCACAGCTGCGGATCGAACCCAGTTCACTATGCGTACAATGCCTAACGCGCTAACTCACTCGACCAAAGTGATTATCCGATGATGAATAATACTCCTAAGTAGGATTTTATGCTTAATATCTGTAAGTAACTAACGGATATAGTTATGTATTAGCGTAATGGGACACCCTGTCTCGAGCAGAGATTTTAAGGAAGAAATTAATAGACGTTTTTGTAATACCTCTGTGGAGCCACAATTCTTGGATTGTGTACTGTATTAGATGGGGAAAACCGATGCTAAGCAATGACTTAAGTTATCACTTTTGCCTATTAATTTCGCTTTAAAACTCTAAATAAAGCACTAACTATACTATATCAGCACCCCATCAACAAAAGTGATAGATGAAGAGTAGAGGATCATTATGATATTGTGTAAAAAAAAATCATGATTTATTATTACAGATAATATATTATATTTCTATCATTTGTAACCCAGAGGGCAAAGTACTCAGAATACTTGGGCAATTTTCTCTCTGGATTACAAGTGACATTTTTTGGAATAGGTATGAAAGCGCCTTCTGTTCTCAAGTATTTCGTTTATACATGTTTCCAACTTAGTTTATAAATCGCATTGTTTCTTCTGCCAAGGGTCCGAGTGATAGATAAATAAGTAAGTATGTACCTAGATCTTTTAATCTACATAGATATAAAATTCTTGGTTTAAGTTTTGAGCGTCCAATTTTAAAGGAGAACAAAAAAGAACAGAAAACATTACGTGATGCAACGAATAAATGAAAAAACAAACCCATGATTTTTCTCTCTCTCGCCATATTCT
Source organism: Bactericera cockerelli (assembly GCA_024516035.1). Lineage (NCBI taxonomy): Eukaryota > Metazoa > Arthropoda > Insecta > Hemiptera > Triozidae > Bactericera > Bactericera cockerelli. The sequence goes on along the minus strand of CM044964.1, from coordinate 27,449,187 downwards.
TCTTCTATTACTCTGTCTTATCCCGAGTCGACGTTGTTTAACCTCATGATTGAGGTTGGTTAATTTTGGCACATTTTTTACGGCGGGATGCCCTTTCTAACGCCAACGATTCTATTTGATTTAACGTCCTGTATTAGGACGGATGTTTTACCCTCCATTCGCTTGAAATCGTACCAACTACCCATATTAACCTCACCCAGCCTGGATAGGGCCGGAAATAACAGCCTCACATGTACGGAGGGAACAGAATTTTCTGTGTGAAAAATCTGCTCCGACCGGGGATCGAACTCGGGATCTCTGGACTACGGGCAGTAGTCACAATCATTACGCCACGGAGGCTGTTGTTGATCCTAATTGACACGTTATTGACCCTAATATGATAACTTTTTCAATTTTATTATGGTAATATAATGGAAATATATTATGAGGCTGGTTTTTTTTCTCTCGCCATACCCTGTATTAACAAGAAATGGTCACACTCATTATTATTTATGCCGAAGAATCCTTCTCTGGGATTGAAAAACATCCGTAGTCCTTAACTAGGCCATACAGATACATGCGGGAAGATTATTAACATGCAAATCACCTACGGAGGTGAAGATTTCTTTTCCATGAATTAAGTAAGTAGGTAAGTACATGTTACTATGTCTCCGCTTTCTACTGAGGTAGACAAGTCAAATATACATAATTTACTATGTATTTAGCCGAAATATTTAACTAGAGTCCGTATAATTTAACATAAAAAAATTAGTTAAATTATGTATTTATTTGATGACCAGCCTCCGTGGCGTAATGGTTGTGACTACTGCCCGTAGTCCAGAGATCCAGAGTTCGATCCCTGGTTGGAGCAGACTTTTCGAAGAAAATTCTGTCCCCTCCAAACACGTGAGGCTGGCATTTCCGGCCTTACCCAGGCTGGGTGAGATTAATGTGGGTAGCTGGTACGATTCCCAGCGAATGGAGGATAACACCCTCGTCCTGCCAAGGACGTTAAAACCACATAGAATCGTTGGCGTTAGGAAGGGCATCAAGCCATAAAAAACGTGTTCCACCCTACCAACCTCAACCGTGAGGTTGAACAATGCCGACCCCAAAAGCAACATAAGCTAATATGGGATAAAGGAAAGGGAGATATATAATATATGTATTTATTTGATGAACGACTCAGAAACGAGTTGCCACTTCTGACACAGCATACCTAAACAGGGTGGGTCAAAACTTATGTTCACCAGAAATAATTTCGTCCCCGTTTGAAATACTGAAAATACGACGTGTGTTTCATAGTTTCTTGGCGTCATAACCTATAGTACGAGGGTAGTAAGAAAAACCGGTACCAATGTCCGGGAAGGCAGAATTTGATATAACTCTGGCCTCGTTTATCCGAGGCTCCACATATTATATTCAAATATGCGCTTTGAGCTCTCCCCCCCCCCCCCCCCCCCTCCTAGGAGGTTTATGTAAATTGAGAAGAATTTGCTGGGCTTTTGTTGAAATAATTTCATGCGTGATTCACCATCTTGACGACTTTCGACCATTTCCTCTCAATTTTCAGAAGCCCATTAGAAAGCCACGCCCATCAGCCAGACCAAGAACTATAATAGATGGCCTAGAGAGGGCATTGGTATAATTGCTTTGTTGGTATACATACTTCTTTGGTTCATAGCTGTATTTCATATACAGAGTGCGGCAAAAGTCCGGCCAAGGTCAAATATCTCCCGTTTGGCTTTAGGTACGAAATTGAAATTTTGTATGGTGAAATGGTTTATTGTAAGGTACTTGGAAATTACATTAAAATTTCAGGGGCGGATACTGTGTAGGGGCCAGGGGGTCGAGGTCGATTTTTTTTTTAAATTGGACCCTGTATAATCATTAAAATCCCTGTATAACCATTAAAAATAAGGCATAAAGAACTGGTAAGTAGTAGAATTAGCCGGCAAATATGGTATTTATTTCACGTTTCCAGGGGACGCCCGACTACATTACAAATATAACAATCTTCGAGGAGGCTTCTACTGTGTCCCCAAGTATACAAATAATTATTAGAAGTGTTTTTTTTTTAATAGGTATAATCTATCAAATATACCATATTTCTTTGTAAAATTGTTTATTTTTTTACATCTTTCTGTTAATCGTACAAATAATTATTAGAAGTGTTTTTTTTTTTTTTTTTTTTTTTTTTTTTTTAATAGGTATAATCTATCAGATATACCTACTATATTTCTTTGTAAAATTGTTTATTTTTTTACATCTTTCTGTTAATCTTTTTAACTGTACTAATTTGAAAATAAAGGCGTCAATGCTGGACACGTAATAATAATAACTATAATACTGTACCCATTTGGGTAATACCTAGTTCAAAATAAAAACACCATTTTGAAGCATAAAATTAATATAATTTTTAGTTATTTTACTTTTGGTTTTTCATGCTCATATGCAGGGTGGACCCGTTTAAGTGACAAGGTAGATCTTTTTCGAATACATTTTTCCAACACTAATAAGTGTAGAAAAAATGGGACATCTTGAGATGACCTTTACAAATCTGCAGTTGAACGTCAAGGGTATTTCCAGGTCAACTTACATCTTAAATGGATCGACCTGAATTTTGTTTTATATTATTCAGATTTTCCATAAAATTGTTACTTCATATAACTTTTCAAATCATATTTTCACTAGACCTTTGTTGCAGTGCTTGAAATGAAAATCCGGAAAAAAGTAAAGTGAAAATCTGATTTTTATTTGTTTTGTGAGAAAAACAGACGTCGTCACGTAAACAGGTCTACCCTGTATATATTATAAATATTTGAAAATGAACAATAACACAATAAAAATAAGAAATACTAAAAATAATAATACAATAGGTATTTACAAATTTAATCTTTAAATTTCTATGGCTCTCTAATTGTGTTTGGTAAGAGTGAATTATTTCTTAATCCATACCTAGACTTCTTAGTCCGTACCTAGAATTTAAAGGTATTTTTTAAAGAAAATATATGATAAAAACAATAACAACCTGATAAATCTGATTATATTATAAAATGAAAGACTTAAATAAAGATGTAATAAATATAGTGAAGACTAAATTAGAGTCATGAGTAACAAGACTTCATTTTCTGGATAAGTAGAAATGCCCCGACTAAAAGCTCACAATATGGAGGAATACTTCTTATAACTTATGTCACAGATCAATTCAGTTTACTGTACAGAACACAACATTAGTACAAAAGTTTACTGTACAGTTCGTGACATCAGTAAACATTACCGTACGATAGGACACTTTACCGTACATGTCTAAACAGTTTACCTTAGGGAGTACGATACCATACTCTACCATACAGATCAGTTAACCGTACAGTAAGAAACATTACTGTACGATACTATACTCTACCGTACAGCTCATACCAGTTTACCGTACAGTAATGAACACTACCGTACGATACCATACACCAGTTTACCGTACAGTAATAAACACTACCGTACGATACCATACACCAGTTTACCGTACAGTAATAAACACTACCGTACGATACCATACACCAGTTTACCGTACAGTAATAAACATTACCGTACGATACCATACACCAGTTTACCGTACAGTAATAAACACTACCGTACGATACCATACACCAGTTTACCGTACAGTAATAAACATTACCGTACGATACCATACACCAGTTTAATAATAATAATATCGCCTTATTTATACTGCCCGATTAGGACTATTAAAGTCCCCATTATTCCAGCAGTAAGCCCAAGACATATTATTATTATTATGTGGTAAAAATCCCAATAACATGTCATGTCCCAGCTGGGTTTCGAACCCACGACCTCTGGAGTCTTTGGATTCACAGAGTGCCGCCTATACCACTGAGCTACCGGGACAGTTTACCGTACATCTCACACCAGTTTACCATACACTACCGTACAGCTCATACCAGTTTACCATACACTACCGTACAGCTCATACCAGTTTACCATACACTACCGTACAGCTCATACCAGTTTACCATACACTACCGTACAGCTCATACCAGTTTACCATACACTACCGTACAGCTCATACCAGTTTACCATACACTACCGTACAGCTCACACCAGTTTACCATACACTACCGTACAGCTCATACCAGTTTACCATACACTACCGTACAGCTCATACCAGTTTACCATACACTACCGTACAGCTCATACCAGTTTACCATACAGCTCATACCAGTTTACCATACACTACCGTACAGCTCATACCAGTTTACCGTACGATACCATACACTACCGCACAGCTCATACCAGTTAACCATACACTACCGTACAGCTCATACCAGTTTACCGTACACTACCGCACAGCTCATACCAGTTTACCATACACTACCGTACATCTCATACCAGTTTACCGTACGATACCACACTACCGTACATCTCACACCAATTTACCGTACGGAGTACGATACCATACTCTACCGTACGATACCATACACTATACAGCTCATACCAGTTTACCGTACGCTACCATATACTACCGTACAGTAATAATAATAAACATTACCGTACGATACCATCCATAAACCAGTTTACCGTACGGTCTGCGACATATGCAGCGGCGTCAGCATCAACTCCAGGGCCGCATCCCTCAGATTGGCCCCTCGCAAGTTGTAATAAACATTACCGTACAGTAATAAACATTACTGTACGCTACCAGACACTACCGTACATCTCACACCAGTAGTTTACCGTACGATCTGCGACATGTGCCCGCGACAGCATCAACTCCAGGGCCGCATCTTTCAGATCAACCGCACAGATCAGTTTACCGTACAGTAATAAACATTACCGTACGATACCATACACCAGTTTACCGTACAGTAATAAACATTACCGTACGATACCATACACCAGTTTACCGTACAGTAACACACACTACCGTACAGCTCACACCAGTAGTTTACCGTACGGTCTGCGACATATGCAGCGGCGTCAGCATCAGCTCCAGGGCCGCATCCTTCAGATTGGCCCCTCTCAGATTGGCCTCGTGTAGGTCGGACCCGGAAAGGTCGCAATTCTCCAGGTCGGCGCCCGCTAGCACTGCGGCCCTCAGGTCGCAATTCTGAAGGTTGGCGTTCTTCAGCGTGGCCACCCGGAGGTTGACGCCCGCCATGTTGCTGCCCTCGAGATTGGCGCCCTTCAGATTTACTCCTGGAAAAGAAAAGACAAACATTTTATCAAACAAACAAACAAAAGACAAAATACCGCCACCAGATTTAATCTGAATGGGGTACAAAATACTTCCATATTTAATTACTCTTTGAAATAGTCTCTTTTTAAATGTATTAAAATGTTATGTCTGTATGAGAGACCTCAAATATACAATAAAAGTAATACCTATATTACAAAAAAAAATAATTTATTTTTAGTTAAAACAAGATTTAAATAAAATCGAACATGGATGTGCATGAACTGCATGAGAGAAAGGTTGGCGCCCTTCAGATTTACTCCTGGAATGTAAAGACAAACATTTTTTAGTTGAAACAAGATTTAAATAAAGTCGAACATGGATGTGCATGAACTGCATGAGAGAAAGATTGGCACCCTTCAGATTTACTCCTGGAAAAAGAAGAATAATATTTATTTTTAGACAAATAATCATGCTGCCCACCATATGGGGTGGGTTGCTAAAAATCACAGCATAACAATCAGTTTATAAAAACATTTTTAAAGATAAATTTTTTTTAGTTGAAACAAGATTTAAATAAAGTCGAACAGGGATGTGCATGAGAGAACACTTTTTTAAAGTTATTTAAAACAAGTATCACTAATTTTCTTAAAAACCTCGAGGTTGGCGCCCTTCAGATTTACTCCTGGAATGTAAAGACAAACATTTTTGGTTAAAACAAGATTTAAATAAATTGGAACAGGGATGTGCATGAACTACACGAGAGAAAGTTTGGCGCCCTTCAGATTTTTTCTCCTTGAAGAATAAAAAGAATAATATTTATTTTTAGACAAATATTCTTGCTGCCCACCATATGGGGTGGGTTGCTAAAAATCACAGCATAACAATCAGTTTATAAAAACATTTTTTGTAAGACAATTTTTTTTAGTTGAAACAAGATTTAAATAAAGTCGAACATGAATGTGCATGAGAGAACACTTTTTTAAAGTTATTTAAAACATGATGTATCACTAATTTTCTTAAAAACCTCTAGGTTGGCGCCCTTCAGATTTACTCCTGGAATGTAGACAAACATTTTTGGTTTTAAACAAGATTTAAATAAAGTCAAACAGGGATGTGCATGAACTGCATGAGAGAAAGGTTGGCGCCCTTGTGATTTACTCCTCGAAAATAAGACGAACATTTTTGGTTTTAAACAAGATTTAAGTAAAGTCGAACATGAATGTGCATGAGAGAACTATTTATAAAGTTATTTAAAACATGTAGGTATCACTAATTAAAAAAAAAAAAAAAAACAGGGAGTAGACCAGCAGTCTGGCTGGGGGACTATAAACAGGGAGTAGACCAGCATTGGCTTGGTTCTGGGGGCCCTTGTCAATTATTAGCCTCCTTGTAAAGACAGTGGTAGAAATGCTGAGTCATTTCTCCACTGTCTGGCTACCATCGTTCACGATGACGCCACCCTCTGATGATGATCACTAATTTTCTTAAAAAGGAGGCTTTTTATTCCAAGAATTTTTGAGCTGCAGCTTGAGTGATATGGTCAAATTTTACAATTTACTTAGTTTGTTACTTCTTAAGTTCTATTATGTCTTTTCCTTCCTCTACCCCAGTTCTCTATCTGTATCTCACTTGTGTAAACAAATTGTAAATTTAATGTACACCACTAAATAAATTTTATCTTGTCTCTCCTCTCTTTAATGGAAAATAACCTCTTGATATATGAGAAATTTGGATTAAATAGAGAAAATAGGATAAAAGAGATTTTTTCTTCTTGTCTTTTATCCTATATCCAGTCCTCCTATATCCAGTTCTCTTACATCCAGTGCTCCTATATCCAGGTTCGACTCTACTGCTGCAGGGTGTATGGTCGTGTTTTGTTTAGAGTCTAAACTTCAGACTGTAGGCTCGAGACAGGAAGATCCCAGTTTTTGTTAGTAGGTTCTAATCTTCACTTTAAAAACAATAGTTTTTGTTCTGTGTTACGTACACTGGTGGTCAAGTGGTTAACGCGCTAGTCTGGTAAGCCAAGTAGCATAGGGATCCATTGGTTCGAATCCCACCCAGTGCATAAATTTTTCCTCAATAAATTGAATTTGTGAACACATAATAATAAGACTCTGAGGGTTAGGTATCAGAAAATGTTTTAAGCATAAACCTTGACTCGCTTGGTGGTTACCTTCTACTAAAGAGTGTTATTATTATTATTCTTCTTCTTTTACTCTGTCTTATCCCGCTTGGGCAGGGTCGACGTTGTTCAATCTCATGGTTGAGGTTGGTTGGTTTTGGCATATTTTTTACGGCTGGATGCCCTTTTTAACACCAACGATTCTATTTGATTTAACGTCCTGGATTAGGACGGGGGTTTTACCCTCCATTCGCTGGGAATCGTACCAGCTACCCACATTAACCTCACCCAGCCTGGGTAGGACCGCCAGAAATGCCAGCCTTACATAAACGGAGGGAACAGAATTTTCTGTGTGAAAAATCTGCTCCGGCCGGGGATCGAACTCAGGATCTCTGGACTACGGGCAGTAGTTACAACCGTTACGCCACGAAGGCTGACTCGAGTGTCATTGTTATATTATATAACTGAAATTTGTTTTGCCTCTCTCTAATTTACGAAACGGTGCCAAGGTGTTTTTTTTTAATCAAGGGTGGTGTGGAAGAGAATGCCGTTGGCATTAACACCGCCCTTGATCAAGTTTCGTTTTATTTCAATTTCTATGTAAATATTCTATGTACCTACTCGTACTTTATTGTGAATAAAACTTGATCCAACATGTTTAATAATAATAATAATAATGTCTAAAGCAGCCTCCGTGGCGTAATGGATGTGACTACTGCCCGTAGTTCAGAGTTCCCGAGTTCAACTCTCGGCTGGGGCAGACTTTTTGAAGAAAATTCTATTCCATCCAAACACGTGAGGCTGCTATTTCCGGCCCTACCCAGGCTGGGTGAGGTTAATGTGGGTAGCCGGTACGATTCCCAGCGAATGGAGGGTAAAACCCCCGTCCTAATCCAGGACGTTAAATCAAATAGAATCGTTGGCGTTAGGAAGGGCATCCAGCCATAAAAAACGTGCTCCACTCTACCAACCTCAACCATGAGGTTGAACAATGCCGACCCCAAAAGCAACATAAGCTAATATGGGATAAGGGCAAGGGAGATATATATATAATAATAATGTCTAAAAAATATTGTTTATTTTTGATGTTGGTTGTGATATACAGATATGAATAAATATATCTTGGTTATTTATGTCATAATAATAATAATAAAGCTCTACTCTACCTTCCATGTTCGCCTTGATGCCGGTGGGGTCCTCAAAGTTGCACCCCCTCAGGTTGGCGCCCTCCAGATTGGCACAGAGCATGCGCACGCCCAGGAACTGTGCGCCCTCCAGCTGGGCGTGGCTTAGATCTGCCCTCTCCATGAGACAGTAGGACAGGTTGGTGCCCACCATGCGACACCCGTGCAGACATGCGTACTGGAGAAGAGATACAATTATTATTATTATTATTCTCCATGAGACAGTAGGACAGGTTGGTGCCCACCATGCGTACTGGAGAAGAGATACAATTATTATTATTATTATTCTCCATGAGACAGTAGGACAGGTTGGTACCCACCATGCGTACTGGAGAAGAGATACAATTATTATTATTATTATTATTATTCTCCATGAGACAGTAGGACAGGTTGGTACCCACCATGCGTACTGGAGAAGAGATACAATTATTATTATTATTATTATTATTCTCCATGAGACAGTAGGACAGGTTGGTGCCCACCATGCGTACTGGAGAAGAGATACAATTATTATTATTATTATTATTCTCCATGAGACAGTAGGACAGGTTGGTACCCACCATGCGTACTGGAGAAGAGATACAATTATTATTATTATTATTATTCTCCATGAGACAGTAGGACAGGTTGGTGCCCACCATGCGTACTGGAGAAGAGATACAATTATTATTATTATTATTATTCTCCATGAGACAGTAGGACAGGTTGGTGCCCACCATGCGTACTGGAGAAGAGATACAATTATTATTATTATTATTATTCTCCATGAGACAGTAGGACAGACATGCGTACTGGAGAAGAGATACAATTATTATTATTATTATTATTCTCCATGAGACAGTAGGACAGACATGCGTACTGGAGAAGAGATACAATTATTATTATTATTATTATTCTCCATGAGACAGTAGGACAAGTTGGTGCCCACCATGCGTACTGGAGAAGAGATACAATTATTATTATTATTATTCTCCATGAGACAGTAGGACAGGTTGGTGCCCACCATGCGTACTGGAGAAGAGATACAATTATTATTATTATTATTATTCTCCATGAGACACCCGTGCAGACATGCGTACTGGAGAAGAGATACAATTATTATTATTATTATTATTCTCCATGAGACACCCGTGCAGACATGCGTACTGGAGAAGAGATACAATTATTATTATTATTATTATTCTCCATGAGACAGTAGGACAGGTTGGTGCCCACCATGCGACACCCGTGCAGACATGCGTACTGGAGAAGAGATACAATTATTATTATTATTATTATTCTCCATGAGACAGTAGGACAGGTTGGTGCCCACCATGCGACACCCGTGCAGACATGCGTACTGGAGAAGAGATACAATTATTATTATTATTATTATTATTATTATTCTCCATGAGACAGTAGGACAGGTTGGTGCCCACCATGCGACACCCGTGCAGACATGCGTACTGGAGAAGAGATACAATTATTATTATTATTATTATTCTCCATGAGACAGTAGGACAGGTTGGTGCCCACCATGCGACACCCGTGCAGACATGCGTACTGGAGAAGAGATACAATTATTATTATTATTATTCTCCATGAGACAGTAGGACAGGTTGGTGCCCACCATGCGACACCCGTGCAGACATGCGTACTGGAGAAGAGATACAATTATTATTATTATTATTATTATTCTCCATGAGACAGTAGGACAGGTACTGGAGAAGAGATACAATTATTATTATTATTCTCCATGAGACAGTAGGACAGGTTGGTGCCCACCATGCGACACCCGTGCAGACATGCGTACTGGAGAAGAGATACAATTATTATTATTATTCTCCATGAGACAGTAGGACAGGTTGGTGCCCACCATGCGACACCCGTGCAGACATGCGTACTGGAGAAGAGATACAATTATTATTATTATTATTCTCCATGAGACAGTAGGACAGACATGCGTACTGGAGAAGAGATACAATTATTATTATTTTTATTATTCTCCATGAGACAGTAGGATAGACATGCGTACTGGAGAAGAGATACAATTATTATTATTATTATTATTCTCCATGAGACAGTAGGACAGGTTGGTGCCCACCATGCGACACCCGTGCAGACATGCGTACTGGAGAAGAGATACAATTATTATTATTATTATTCTCCATGAGACAGTAGGACAGGTACTGGAGAAGAGATACAATTATTATTATTATTATTATTATTCTCCATGAGACAGTAGGACAGGTTGGTGCCCACCATGCGACACCCGTGCAGACATGCGTACTGGAGAAGAGATACAATTATTATTATTATTATTATTATTATTATTCTCCATGAGACAGTAGGACAGGTTGGTGCCCACCATGCGACACCCGTGCAGACATGCGTACTGGAGAAGAGATACAATTATTATTATTATTATTATTCTCCATGAGACAGTAGGACAGGTTGGTGCCCACCATGCGACACCCGTGCAGACATGCGTACTGGAGAAGAGATACAATTATTATTATTATTATTCTCCATGAGACAGTAGGACAGGTTGGTGCCCACCATGCGACACCCGTGCAGACATGCGTACTGGAGAAGAGATACAATTATTATTATTATTATTATTATTACATTACATTGATTGTTGCTTCCAGAGGTCAGTCGATTGTTTTTAGCTCTGTGTTTTTCTTTAAAATAAAATATAATCTTTTAAGTTTTTGTCTTTGTGATAATGCAGTAATCTGCAACATAAAATGTTCTTTATTCAAGTATCATCAATATTTTCCCAAGTTTTGTTTTTCTAGTGTAATTTAATTATTTGCACTATTTTATCTACGAGATATTAATTATTTTCTGTGAACAAATTATTTCTCATACTACTCTTCGGTTCCTAGCTAGAAAATACCTAACTTGGTGATTCTGTGATTTGTGAATAATTTATATTTCAAACTATGATAAACTTTATTGAATAATGACTGCGTGCAGTAAGTGTGCTGTGGAACTCGACCCAGAAGTTGGATACATCAAATGTCATGGATGTGGTAAGCGTTATCACTATCAATGTTCTCTTGCCGCAAGTACTTGGAAGTCTAAGAGCCAGGCGAGTAAGGAGGAGTGGCGCTGTGAATCATGTCGAAAGCAAGGCCCCAAGTCTCCTGCTCCCCCTGAAAACTCAGGTGAATCTACTGATGTTCTCAAACTGGTAAAAGAAACACTAAAATCATTCTCTAAGGACAATGTGTCCAAAACATCTTCTCTGTTTACTAACTTTGAACAAAGTCTTAAGGGACATATCAATGATATGCATGAAAACATGGAAAAACTGTTCATATCTTTAACTCAAAAAGTTGATGTTCTTAATGAGTCTATTACAACTTTGCAGTCTACACAGCAGAAACTCGTTGAAGACAACATTCAAATTAAGAACGAGTTGAACTTTACCAAGGAAAAATTATGCACCATGGAACTCAAGATGCAGAAAGTTCTATCTAATGACTCTATTACTGATAACACAGCTACGCAAGGTCACAAGGCATCCTATAGCTCTGCTGCTAGTCTTCAAGTCCCGAGTCCCACGGTTCGTGTCAGCTCATTCTCTCAATCTTCTCGCAGCAGTGGAACCGAGGCGGCGCGTGTGTCTAGTCCCACCGGCGGCTCTGCTACCCATGCTGTACTCTCCCATGCACCTCCACGTCAGCGCAGTGATGGAGGTGTTCCCTCCACGGACCCTGGGGACCCTTCTGATTGGAGAACTGCTACTCGTCGGAAACGCGGTGGTAAGAACAACAAACCTATGATTGGAACTAAAGCCATCCCCACTGCCAATTCGTCTTCCACGCCCATGATTGTGCCCAGGGAATCCCGTGTCATGACCTCAGCCCTATTCGTCACCCGCTTCTCCCCAACAGTGACTTCTCAAGACATCAAAAATATTGTTACTAGTTCGGTGCCTCCAGCATGTACACACCTGAAGGTTTCCAAATTAAAAACCAAACATCAAGAGTACTATAGTTCTTTTCATGTTGAAGTATTGTCATCTGATTTTGCCAATATTTATGATGTCGGAGTGGGGCCAGATGGATGTTTGATTAAACCGTATGTAGGGCGGCTCATACCCGATATTGTCCTCAATGAGGCACTAACTGCAAATAACTCTTAACTAACTCTTTATTATTTTAATTAATTATTATGAATAATTTCCTTAATATTTTTTATCAAAATTGTAGAGGACTTCGCACAAAAAGATCTGAATTCTATGCTAACTTTATTGGTAGCGACTATGATATTTTATGCCTCACAGAAACATGGCTCAATGAAAATTTCAACAGCTACTCTTACTTTTCCCAAGACTATTACGTATATAGGAAAGATAGGCTAAATACTAACCCGGATCAAGATACGAGGGGTGGAGGTGTTCTGATTGCGGGCCGGAAAAACTTGAAAATACATCGCAGATTTGACCTAGATTTTAATAACATTGAATGTATATGGATTGAGATTAAAGTCAATTCTGAATGTACTCTTCTGATAGGAAACCACTATATTCCTCCCCAAATTAGTCCCGATCTCTTAGAACGTTACTCTAAATTTTTAATTGAAAACATTGATATATCTCTGTATAAGATTTTATTTTTAGGAGATTTCAATATACCTAGATTTAATTGGAATTTGGGTGTTAGTTTTAACGATAACTCCGCAATTAGGAAAAAATCTGAAATTATCTATTCAGTTATTTGTAACCTAAATCTCGTTCAGCAAAATTCTATTCGTCTTGATATAAATGACAACCTTTTGGATTTAGTATGTTCCAATTTATCAAACGAACTTTTAGTATCACTTGATCAAGGTCTAGTCCCTACTGACTTTCAGCACCCTAGTCTCCTTATCACTCTGTCACTCCCTGTATGTAAGAGTACTTTTGTACCTATTGTTAAAAAGAATTTCGCCAAAGGAGATTATGGTGGCCTGTATAGTCATGTTTCCCGTCACACTTACTCTCATTCTTCTGATATTGATGTGCTGGTTGGGGACCTTACAAATACTTTAACCCAGGCAATAGATAGATTTATACCTGTAAAAACTGTACGTCCCTCTAAACATCCTTATTGGTTTTCCTATAGACTTGTAAATTTTTTACGTACCAAAGCAAAATTCCATAAGAAACTAAAAAAATATCCAAACAATGAATACCACAGAAATAATTTCACTAGGCTTAGGAAACTATATAAAAAAACTCTAATTATCGATGAGCGCAGATATAAATGTAAAGTAGAGACAGACTTGTACAATAATCCCAAATTCTTTTGGCAGTACTTGAAAACTCAGTACAAAAATTCACATCAAATTAGCATTGTGCAAAATGGTCATGTGTTATCAGAAGATGAAATACCTGATGTTTTTGCTACTCACTTTAGTTCTATTTATAACACCCAAAGTACTACTCTTAGGGAACCCCCGGACAATACCAGTGCCGGCGCTACGTCACTCGCACCACCCGCTGTCTCTGTACTGGATGTTATAAATGCAACTAAATCTCTGAAATCATCTTTTGTGTCAGGCTCAGATGAAATTCCCTCTTTTATCGTGAAAGGCTGCATAAATGTTATAGCTCCAATTCTTTGTAAAATATTTAATATTTGTTTGACTGATGGAAAGTTTCCAACTTCTTGGAAGACCTCCATTGTGGTACCTGTGCCAAAAAATTCTAATGTAAGTGATGTGAAAAAACTATCGACCAATAGCACTTTTAACCAACTTTTCTAAAATTTTCGAAAAAATATTAGTGAAGCACTTAATTTTTCATGCTAAAAATACTCTAAGCCAACATCAACATGGTTTTATCCCTGGTCGATCGACAGCCACTAATTTAATGTCATTTCTTGAATTTGCCGGTCCTGCCGTCCTCAATCAACGGCAATTAGACACTGTATATTTCGACTTATCACGGGCTTTTGACCTTGTAAATCACGATCTTTTAGTGAAGAAAATGGAAAGTGCTGTTGGACTCTCTTCACTCTATTCAGATTTTTTCAAAGACTATTTACGTGGTCGATCATTCCGCGTTAGGAACGGTAACTTTTTATCTATTGAGCACACCATACCCTCGGGCGTAATCCAAGGTTCGAACGCCGGGCCTTTGCTCTTCATCATTTTTTTTGACAGCATTAAAAAGGTCATTGCCAGTCGTTTTGAAATTTTCGCGGACGATTTAAAAATTTGTCGCATTATAAATGATCCTGAAGATGCCAATCTCCTACAAAGAGATATAAACTCTATTGTTAAATGGTGTGATGAAAACGGCATGCAGTGTAATGTGGGGAAAACCGCTGTTTTATCTTTTACTAGGAAACGTCACCCCTATTTCCATGACTATTTCATTAACGGTAACGCAATTACAAGGAAATTTGAGCTCAGAGACCTAGGAGTTTATGTTGACTCCAAGCTCAACTTTAACTATCATATTTTAAAAACAATTGCAACAGCTAGGAGAAATAGTGGTCTAGTATACTGGGTGACCAAAGATTTCAAAAATCCAACCACCTTCACAGTGCTCTTTAACGCACTTGTTCGCTCCAGGTTAGAATACTGTTCTGAGGTCTGGGGTGGCATTGGTATCACTGACATTGCAAAAATCGAACAAGTGCAAAAAAACTTTCTGAGGAGAATTACATATCGTTCATACGGTCGTTCTAAATCTTATAATACATCTCTTACCCTGTACAACATCGAAAAATTATCTTCACGCAGAACCTTTAAAGAAATAACATTTATGTTTAAACTACTGAATAATTTAATCTGCTGCCAATATCTGTTGGACAATGTTCATTTCAATGTACCTAGGTTAAACTCTAGACACTTCAGACACTTTAAATTACCCTCAGATGCAAACAACAAACTTATACCATTGAGTAGAATCATGTCAACCTGCAATATATATCCTGATCTGGAATTTTCTCTTGGCCCTAGTACTTTTAATAATCTAGTTAAAAATTTGTTAATTGATTAAGAAATTAATTTGTTAATACTTACTCTAAATCAATTATTACTGCCCATGTACTTGTCAAACATCTTATGCAGGTACATCAGTACATGTCTGTCAAGCATTTATTTTTTTATTATACTTTTTACATTTTACTATTTACCTTTCTTAAATTTTATACCTCATGTTTATATCTATACTTGTCTTATAGTGAGTAGCATATAATAGGTTGATCCCCATTTATTGTTAGGGAATCAACTGTTTGTTTTTCACTTTAAATAAATAAATTCAAATTCAAATTCAAATTATTCTCCATGAGACAGTAGGACAGGTACTGGAGAAGAGATACAATTATTATTATTATTCTCCATGAGACAGTAGGACAGGTTGGTGCCCACCATGCGACACCCGTGCAGACATGCGTACTGGAGAAGAGATACAATTATTATTATTATTATTATTCTCCATGAGACAGTAGGACAGGTACTGGAGAAGAGATACAATTATTATTATTATTCTCCATGAGACAGTAGGACAGACATGCGTACTGGAGAAGAGATACAATTATTATTATTATTATTATTCTCCATGAGACAGTAGGACAGACATGCGTACTGGAGAAGAGATACAATTATTATTATTATTCTCCATGAGACAGTAGGACAGGTTGGTGCCCACCATGCGACACCCGTGCAGACATGCGTACTGGAGAAGAGATACAATTATTATTATTATTATTCTCCATGAGACAGTAGGACAGACATGCGTACTGGAGAAGAGATACAATTATTATTATTTTTATTATTCTCCATGAGACAGTAGGATAGACATGCGTACTGGAGAAGAGATACAATTATTATTATTATTATTATTCTCCATGAGACAGTAGGACAGGTTGGTGCCCACCATGCGACACCCGTGCAGACATGCGTACTGGAGAAGAGATACAATTTTTTTTTTATATATATATCTGTACCCTAGAGTTAAAGAGTCGTAACTCCAGTTTTTCAAATTTTACAGGAAAAGCAAAATAAGATTTCAATTTTTTGCATTTGTGAATTCTTCTCGTTAGTTTATTTCTAAAAACAAAACTGTTTTTTTGTTTTATACTGAATAAAAGGAATTATTATCCTCTAGTAAAATTGCCGTACGATACCAGACTGTCTTTTACCGTAAAAATCCGTAATTTTGGAATTACGATTTTCTTAATTTTATTATTTCCTTTTTTCTTATAAGGAATGGAGCTGCGGTCTTTTTCCATGTTACAAAATAAATCATGGTGAATCCGAATATGAACTTAACTCAATTTCGTAAAAAATTGGAGTTGCGACTCTTTAACTCTAGGGTACAGATATATATAAATCATAAATCATTTTACTTTGTAATTGCCTTTATTGTTGGGGCGTTAAGTAATCTTAAAAAAAAATAATTAAAAAAAATTAAAAAAAAAAAAAAAAAATATTTCACTGAACCAAACCAGAGAAATTTTGAAATATATAAGTTCTCGGGAAGAACTTATAACTATACACAACTCTTGGTAAAACAAATAGACATCAAAATAATTTGAAAATAGAAAACAATGAAATTTTGAAATATATAAGTTTTGAAAATAGAAAACAATGAAATTTTGAAATATTTAAGTTCTCAGGAAAAACTTATAACTATACACAACTCTTGGTAAAACAAATAAACATCGAAATAATTTGAAAATAGAAAACAATGAAATTTTGAAATATATAAGTTCTCAGGAAAAACTTATAACTATTCACAACTCTTGGTAAAACAAATAGACATCGAAATAATTTGAAGATAGAAAACACTTGGCTTTTTTTTGGCAATGGCACATTGAATACACCAGTTCTCGTTCTGTCACTGAAGTTAAGCAACGTCGAGCGAGGTCAGGACTTCGATGGGTGAGCATTCGAGTTTGAATTTTAGTTAATTTGAGTAGCTGGTTTGAGAGTTACTAGCTAGCTAATGGTGAGTACAACACCCCTAGTGATATAAGCATGCAGTTGTAAGCAACTTTTTTTTTTAAAATTCTGTCCCGGTAGCTCAGTGGTAAAGGCGGCACTCTGCGAATCCAAAGATTCCAGAGGTCGCGGGTTCGAAACCCAGCCGGGACATGACAAGTTATCTTCCCATTTGGGATTTTTACCACATAGTAATAAGTCTTGAGCTTACTGCTGGAATAATTTTATTTTATTTATTTATAAACATTTGGATCAAGCTTTATTATAAAAGATGTATTATATACAATGAATATGGTAACAAGTTAGAAATAAATATAAACAAAGCCTGATCAAGAGTGGTGATAATGCCTTCGGCATTCTTTTCCTGTATGGGACTTAATAGTCCTAATCGGGCAGTATAAATAAGATGATATTATTATTATACACATTTAACCCTTCACACACCTTAAAATTGATATTTCTCAGATCAAGCCTAGACAGGTCGGACCCAGCCAGATTAACCCCTTGAAACCTCAGCTCTGCTGCTATGGGAGTGAGAATTAGAGCGTTGATGACGTCACGACGGGACAGAGGCATCATATCACGTGATCGTTCTCTGGATACGATAATTTCTAGCAGCTGAGGAACAAGAGATTCTATGCCAAAGAAACGTGCTTCTTCTAAAACACCTGAGAACAAGAATTGAAGATATTTTTATATTCATTCACAGTTAAAGTTGTAGATTTACAGATTGTTACAGTTAATAAGGAAAATATTAATATAGAGTAAAAGCAAATAATAATAATAATAATAATATTAGAAATTTCATTGAAGAAATATTGAAGGTGAAGAGGATCTCATTTAGAAAAAAATGTATTGAACAGTTCAATTTGATTTGGTTTTTCATTTAATAAAAAAAAAATAGAGCCAAAATAATAAAATAAAACCGAAATACTCGTACCTTCTGGATTAATACTTGGGTCTAGCACCAACTGTCCATTCCTGAGGTAATTGAGAATGGGTTCGAAGTAGGTGGGTGACCGGTCTATGAGATATGCCCCGCTACTGTCTACATCTCCCGGGTTCATGAAGTAGCCACCTTCTGACCCCTCGGCAAACATCTTGGCTAACATGCTGTTGTTCTCAGAGCGCACAAGAGTCCCTCTGGATGTGGTAAACAGCTTGCCTGGAAATTGAAAAAAGAAAAGAAAGTATAAATGTTAAAAGATAATATGACATAACAAATCTTTCATGAGATTCACATTTCTTTGTTGTCTACAACTCAACATTGTGATATTAATAATGGGGTTAGGCCTGTCAACTGTATTATTATTATAAAAATTGAATAGTAATTTTATACTATTTTTGAGTTGGAATGTTTGAAATGGCTGTATTCAAGGTTGAGTTATTATAAATTTGGTATTGTTTGATTTTCAGGACTGAAGTTATATCTTTGGCAAAACTTTCAGGGTTTTTAATAGTTATATTTTTACAATATATAAAAGACTTCTCCAAGGACATCTTCCCAAGGACATCAGCACTGAGGCAACATTACCTCTCTGAACAGTGGTAATAATATAATAAGAAGTTATATCTTGTAAATAATATTTTTTTATTGAAAATTTAATGGGATTAAATTTATGATAAATTTAAAATACATGTTTTTTACCTAGACAAGAATATCATCTTTCTATCATAAATTAAACCATTTCAAAATAAATAAATAGAAATAAAAAAATAATTGGTAGAATTTAAAACCTTTAACTCACCTCCCACATTGAGAGTAATCCAATCATTGCTGACATTGTGTTTGTGTTGTGTGCTCCAAACAAAGTTTTCTCCACATGATACGTAGAGTACATCATCATTGTTCAATAACTTGACGTCATCAATTTCTCCTCCTTGAGGTGTGAACAGTTTGGTAGCAGCTATGTTGAACTTGGCACTGGCTGTTTGTAGAAGTTCATCAATGGAATGTGTTACCATCACAACCTGGAATAAGAATACAAGACTCGATAACTTTAAACACTTGGGAACAAAAAAGGAAGAACACAAAAAAAAAAAAAAAAAAAAAAAAAAAACATCATCACAATTAAAAAAAGACTGAAAACATTACTTTCTATATCTTTCAGGTAACAGAAAGTCTTCTTCTTCTTCTTTTACTTAAGCAGGGTCGACATTGTTCAACCTCATGGTTGAGGTTGATTGGTTTTGGCACATTTTTTTACGGCTAGATGCCTTTCCTAACACCAACGATTCTATTTGATTTAACATCCTGGATTAGGACAGGGGTTTTACCCTCCATCTGCTGGGAATCGTACCAGCTACCCACATTAACCTCACCCAGCCTGGGTGGGGCCGGAAATGCCAGCCTCATGTGTTTTTTTTTATTTTTATTTTACCCTCCATTCGCAGGAAACTCACAAACCTGCTACTCACATTGACCTCACCCAGCCTGAGGGGGGCCGGGAAAAGCCAGCGTCACGAGAATTAGAATTTGAATGGTCACCCATCCAAGTCTTAACCTCGCTGGATGTCGCTTAACTTCGGTGTTCTGAAGGGAACCGGTGTATTCAACATGCCATCGACGCTGGCTCCTCACGTGTTTGGATGGAACAGAATTCAGAAATTAATGAATGAAATTTTCCTATACATTGATAACAAAGGGTTTAGGTACAGCTCTGATAATCAGGAGACAGTCCATTATTTACTGTGACTAAACAAAGCATGTTTACCTGTTGTCTCAACTTATACCTGCAACCCACGACACAAGGACCATACTTCATAGGTGTGGCCCTCTTAGTATGGGATGACAACAGCCAAAAGAAACTAGCATAAGTTCAGTTAAAAATATTATGAATTATGTAAACTGTCATTGTTATATATATTTGAACCATTTACTTTTCAAGTATTAAATAAATAAAATAAAATAAATACCTAATTTATGGATCATAGCAGCTGAATTTTTAGGCTATTGAGGTAGGTACTGTCTTTTTCTAAAAGACTCAGAAAATAAAACTTTTTGATAGGACTAACCAACTTTTTGATAGGACTAACCATATTAAGTTTTTAAATAAAAGGTCTATAGGTAACTGCTGGTTGGTTAGCTAGGCTGGTTTACACTTTGCAATTTCTTGACAAATAATAAACATATTTGGATCATCAAGATTTGTTGGATGATGTTTTAAAACCCCAGATTAAATTTCAGAGAAAGAAAATCACACAGCATAAGATTTGGGTAGTGTGCCAATCAAGGGAGATAACTTTGACTTGATAATCTAGAATATTATATTGTCTCAAAACATCAAGGAAAACTCAAACTGTATTATGTAGTTGAGGTTTTTAAACACATCAAATCCAGACCTTAACAGCTTCTACCGGACTTTATTTTAGCAATAGAACAGAATGCAATAGAATGAATAGTAAAATAGATGAACAGAAAAATTCCTCAAAACTCTATGACAGTGGATTTTTCTTACTTATTGATTACCTACCTGATAAGCTAACTTACCTTACCATCTACCTGGGTTCCATTTCTGAAGAGCACAACTCTCTTCATTGCAAATAATCTTTGAAGATGGACAGCTGTCCTTTAATGAACAAAAATCGGGCAACAATGAAGTATTAAAGCATTTCAAAGGTTTAAAAAACAAGAAAAATACCCTATTGAAAGGTTTGAAAAATCGAGAAACTCACAGAATTATCAAATAATTAAAATAACCTACTCAATGTAAACAATTCAAATATCTTTTTTAGTACAAGCAGCGAGCTCTATTGAATTTATTTAAAATCTTTTGATCAAAATGCAAAATACTGATAAGAAAAAGAAAGGGTCTGTTCACAAGAGTCGTATTTTTCTTTCTAACTAAAATTTTTTTCCTGGTTAGGTTTTTTCCAAATATTTCCATTTTATTCCAAGGTCATTCGTGAAAGAATAATGCGTTTGGTTACTTTTAAAGATAAACAATGGACTTAACCTATAAAAGAACTGGAAGCAAGAATTTTCTACTTCCACTTTGGTTAACTTTGGAAGTGGAAATTTTTCCTCTTCCAAAAGAAAAATGACTTGCTTCCAGTTTGGTTCATTTTATTCCCGTTTGGTTAACTTTGGTTAGAAAGAAAAATACGGCAAAGTTCTCACAACGTTTTATATCGATCTTTTAGCGCCAGCGTCGTGGTAGTTATAACTCAGCCGTCCATCTTTTGACGAGTATGCAATAACATAACCTTTTAACACTGAGAACATAATATATAACATGATCTCAGTGCCTTTTAAAGATTTCTGACTACAAATTAATATGCATAGGTTTATAAAGTCGATATATCTAACTCCTCGTTTAAGGCTGAGGCCTTCAACTTCTCACCCTGATGCTCATTAAGATGTCTACTCTTAATTTGTCGCCGTCTAAGGTAATTATTTACAATATTACAGGGTGTAGCAGTTGGACCTGCGATTGAGTGGGTTTTCAAACTTCCAGCTCTTCTAAAGTCTAATTAACAATTTATTATTCATTGAAGAAAATCAACACCATGAGTTTGGATATTTTCATAGATTTTTTATTCAGGAGTTGTGACCAAACACGTGAGAGAGGTTCGTTTTGGTCTGAAAAACAACATTATGGTGGTTATTTCCGAAATGCTTCGACATAAAATACAAGTTTATTGAAAAAATTTGTAGTCCTATACCTGTCCTACAACCTCCTTTCTGTTACACATCTAATTTAGTTATATCCTGTTTATGCCTATCAGTCAGTATCAGTATCAGTATCAGTATAAACAGAAAATTTATTATTTTTATTTATTTATTTCAATACACGGGCGGACCCTATACTATCTAATTATAATTGTACCCTAACTATCAAAAAATAAACTATTAAACTTAGTACTAATAAACAATTTTAAATATAACAATGTAAAATAAAAAAATAATAATAAAGATGTACTAGATATCAGGATTTGCATGCAAAATACTGACGAAAAGAAATGAAGATGTACTAGATATCAGGATTTGCATGCAAAATACTAACGAAAAGAAATGAATTCCTAAGTTTTTTGGTGAATCGGCTTGTGCACACGAATGCAATAAATGAAACAACCATATTCTTTAAAATTAAATACAAGAAAAATCAACTAAAAAGACTTTACAACTTCAAAGATAGGGAAGCTGTTGTTTCGTGAAAGAGTAAGAGCATTGCACATTGCATATGCACATACATATTTGTAGTGGGGGAAAAAACCCATGTTATTGCATACTCGTCAAAAGATGAACGGCTGAGTTATACATGAAAGAAGGAATGAATACCTCTCATCAAAGATTTTTCCGCCAGCGCCGATGGCGCATTGAAGGCAACGGTTCTCGTAGGATCACCGAAGTTCAGCAACGTCCAGCGAGGTGAAAACTTAGTAATGATGGCAATCCGGCCCAACCCAGGCTGGGTGAGGTTAATGTGGGTAGCACGGTAGCAGGTTTGTGAGTTTCCTACGAATGGAGGGTAACTCCCCCGTCATCATTTGACCATGCATTTGATTTTTTTATTTTATTTTTAAAACAAATTATGATATAACTACCCTAATTTTTTACGAATAAATTGTCGGGATGAATTTACCCCACAGTAATTTTTCCCTTGAAAATCTACTGTGGGAATCGCAGCACACGGGGATAACTAAGCAATAAGCTTTAATGCGATGTCTCCAAGTGTCATTTTAGCCCTAAGGGACATCACTTAGGGAGTGCTAAGAAAAATAATGTAGCGCTACGCTAAAAAAAAAGAAAATTTATTTTTAAAAATGCACTTAATTTTATAATATTCTTTTTTTTTATTGCTCTGCAAAGTGAAGATGGAAAAAATATAATACCTACATAAAAAGAGTAGTTATGTATTAAAATAATAAAAGGTAACTTACTAATTTTGTACCTACCTAAAGAATTTTATTACAAAAAAAGTTATCATATTTGTGTTAATCACAAGCGTGCTATCACAACCACTCGAACTCGCTTTACTATATATTTGCTTAACTTTTGGGACTTGAACTACCGACCTCCGATGACAAGTCCGCCGCCTTATCGATAAAGCTACTGAGGTCGGTCGAATTTCTAATATCCCAGTAGGTGTCATTAGAAGGCTAGATTTTATTAGGTTATAGTTTAAAAACAATTTTGTGACTACTGGTTGTGAGGTTGTGACTACTGCCCGTAGTCAAGAGATTCCGAGTTCAATTCCCGGTTGGGGCAGACTTTTCGAAGAAAATTCTGTTCTCTCCAACATGTGAGCCTGGCATTTCTGGCCCTACCCAGGCTGGGTGAGGTTAATGTGGGTAGCTGGTATACGATTCCCAGCGAATGGAGGGTCACACCCCCGTCTTAATCAGGACGTTAAAATCACATAGAATCGTTGGTGTTAGGAAGGGCATCCAGTCTTAGAAAATGTGCCACAACTAACCGACCTCAACCTAGAGGTTGAACAATGCCGACCCCGAGTAGGTTTGGGAAAAGGCAAGGTGAAAGAAGAAAAAAAAAAAGTTTAAAAACAATCACCCTTCTAGGAATCGAACCTGGACCTCTTGATTGGTGACCCAGTAGCAACGCCGCTAGTGCAATATAAATGAGTGCCTACGCCCTACATTAAGCCAAATCCTTTTAAATAATTAATTATGTATCGTGTACTGTTTGCAAAGCGGAGCGAAAGTTTCCGATTGATTGTAGCTTCGGGATTGTAGAGAAGAAATGCAAAGGATTAAGAGGGTTCTTGAGGCACAAGATCGGTAGAAAGCGAATTTATTTTCAAACAAATATGAGGCACAAGATCGGTAGGAAGCGAATTTATTTTCAAACAAATATGAGGAACAAGATCGGTAGAAAGCAAATTTATTTTCAAACAAATATTAATTTATTTGGTTAGTTTTATTAATACCTAAGCGAATAAGCTTAAAAAATAGAAGCGAAAGAAAAATAATACAATTAATTTTACCATAAAAAGCAAACATCATTTGTTCATTTATAATAATATTTTCATAGTGCAATCACATTCACCTCATCCATCCGAGATAGGTCTGAATAACAAACAGAAGAAAGGTGATTGTACAACAAAAGATTATGTAATTGAGTTGTAAAATGCTCGTGTGATGCGTGTACCTACATAAATATGTACCTATTATGGACAACAAGAAAATGGGCTTTGTTTACAAATTAATTGTAATGGTTGTGACTACTGCCCGTAGTCCAGAGTTCCCGAGTTCAACTCCCGGTTGGGGCAGACTTTTCGACGAAAATTCAGTTCCATCCAAACACGTGAGGCTGGCATGTCCGGCCCTACCCAGGCTGGGTGAGGTTAATGTGGGTAGCTGGTACGATTCCCAGCGAATGGAGGGTAAAACCCCCGTCCTGACTATCTCAGTCACGACGTTACCTGGCCTTGTCCTGGTATAGCTAAGTGTTCAAGGTGTCGTGGCGCGTCCGGCTGGTGGTAATCCAGAGATTGTGGGTTCGAAACACAGCCGGGACATGCATGACAAGTTATTCGACCTCTGAATTCACAGAGTGCCGCCTTCACCATTGAGATGAGGTACAAAAGATACTAAGGTTTGCTGTCCCAACTGATACTTCAAGGAAATCAAGGGACTGTACGACGTACGTAGCCATGTCCTTTTTTGAAAATATATCGATATATCGAACCTCTCAAAAATATCGATATTTCGGTCGTAAACTGTACGTAAGTTGAAGAGCTTTATGACGAGTCATCTTTCACATCTAACAGGAAGCAGGAGTCTGCATTGTTTTTCCTTTTTACACGATGGCTTTCCCTTCTACAACTCTTTCAACTCTTCTTGTAAATACTTAGTACAGGATGGGAAAATCAGGGATTATCCAGCCAGGTGATCCCTTTCCTCTCTCTCTCTCTCTCTCTCTCTCTCTCTCGCCCTCTCTTTCTCTCTCTCTCTCTCTCGCCCTCTCTCTCTACCTCTCTTTCTCTCTCTCTCTCTCGCTCTCTCTCTCTACCTCTATTTTTCTCGCTCTCTCCTCTCCTCCCCCCCCCCTCTCTCTATCTACCTCTTTTTTTCTCTCGCTCTCCTCTCTCTCTCCTCCTCTCTCTCTTCTCTCCTCTCTCTCTCTCTCTCTCTCTCTCTCTCTCCCCCCTCTCTCTCTTCATCCTCTTTTTTCTCTCATTCTCTTCCTCCACTTATTCCCTATCTTTCTTTTTTATCTTGACATTTTTTTCCTCTCTCTTCTTCTTCTTCAGCTCTTTCCCCTCCCTTCACTCTCTCTCTCTCTCTTTCTTTCTCTCTCTCTCTCTCCCTCTCTTTCTCTCTCCCCTTTTTCGGAACCAAACTTGTGTGCGGACAAGATTTGGAATTAAATATTTAACCGACTCTCAACTTGGCTAACATTTGACGCGGAATTAATGAGCAGGGAGGAGAGGGGGAGGGGGGGCGTGGGGCGTGGGAGAGGAGGGAGGAGAGGGGGGGGGGGCGTGGGAGAGGAGGGAGGAGAGGGGGGGGGGCGTGGGAGAGGAGGGAGGAGAGGGGGGGGGGTGGGAGAGGAGGGAGGAGAGGGGGGGGGGGCGTGGGAGAGGAGGGGAGGAGAGGAAGGTGAGGGAGGAGAAGGAGGGGAGGGAGAAAACTTTTCTACCGTTATCTTCTGATGGAAAAAAGTAACCTCGAGATATACTGTGCTTTGTAAGCTTCACTACATGGGTAGAGTTATACGACCTGTGAGTATAGCATAATTTATTAATTTACACGCTTGCGACTTTGTAAAATAAAAAAAAGATCGATGCCATTATTAGCCGATTAGGCCTTCTTCTGCAAGGTTTGCTGCAATAAAGAAAGCAATTTCAAGGATCTGTGATTTCGACTGCCGTTTGACGGCTCATTAACCCCCCCCCTCCCCTCCACCCTCTCCTCTCCCCCCTCCCCTGGTCTGTAGTATTATAGGGGATGCGTCACCCTAAAGTCTTTCACCTTATCTTGACCAAATTCTTCTCAGCTTTCTCAAATTGTTTGTTTCATTCATCCTCTTGAAATACCATTCTTTTTTATATACAAATCTTCTTCTTCTTCTTTTACTCTGTCTTATCCCGCTTAAGCAGGGTCCACGTTGTTCAACTTCATGGTTGAGGTTGGTTGGTTTTGGCATATTTTTTACGGCTGGATGCCCCTCCTAACTTTTATCATATACAAATATTGTGCAAATATAATATCTATACATTTGTATACTATTAACAGCTACGGTCCCCTATGTATGAGACTTTTTTAAACTTTCCTAAGGGCGCGCCGGGAGGCAATATATCAATTACCATTACTGAAGCATATAAGGACAAACAATACTGTGCTACCTACAAAAGCTACTATGTAATTCGAAGAAACCGCATATCTAGCGTCGATCGCATGATGAATACTCGTACACCATTTCTCGTGCTGTCACTGAAGTTAAGCAACGTCCAGCGTGGCTAATACTTGCATGGGTGACCATTCAAATTCTAAATGGTTTTGTAATTTGTATTTGTAACTTAATTATCCTAAAGATTTTGTAACATAATTTTTCGTTTTTCACTTTGTCTTTCCCAAACCGACACGGGGTCGTAACCTCATTATTTTGTAACATTTATCATAGGAGGCAGGCGGCATTAAGAATGAGAAGATGTCTTTTTTAAAAACCGCACTCCTCTGTTTGTAAATAATTACAAATTAATATGCTTATAGTGTTTCTCATCATTAATATTAATCTTCACACTTGGTAATTTACAACGGCGGGTTCAAAATAATTACAAAAGGAATAGTGGGCTGTTCCTCTTTTTGTCACTTTACTTTGAAGAGAGAGAGAGAGAGAGAGAGAGAGAGAGAGAGAGAGAGAGAGAGAGAGAAGGAGAGAGAGAGAGAGATATTTAATCCTAGTATAATTCCGAGTCCGTGAGATAGGCACAGAGATAGTTATATCACGGTGGTGAGAGGATTTTATGGACGCCCACATCCAATGTCTAGGCTGCTTTCATGTCCATTGATTCTATTTGGCTTTAACATCCTGATTTGAGATAGTCAGGGCGGGAGTTTTACCCGCCATTCGCTAGGAATCGTACCTGCTACCCACATTGAACTCACCCAGCCTGTGTCAGGACCGAAAAGAGATATAGAGAAAGTAAAGTGATAGAGACGTGTTGACCCAGCACCTAAATGGGAAGTGTCACTTCTCGCCCATCAGAGGGGAGGCACACTACGCACTGAAAAAAATTTTAGGTTCGTTTTTACTAAACAGTTTTGTAAAGGATTTTTAATCAAAAATTTCGTTAAAATAACAAGAAATTGATAAATCCCACTAATAGTCATTTGAGATTTTACTTGGGCGTTCGTAAGAATAATCAATTAATTCTTGTAAATCGTCTGATCGTAAAACCAACTAACGTGTTAATTACCGCAATCAGAACATTAGTTATGCTTACCAAGTTCTGTTTTGCTGCATCTATTACCGATATATTGGTAAGATTTACAAAAAGTTTGGTTAAATCTAATAAAATTATTCTGTTAAAAATACCACCTGATTAGTACATGTCTGAAAATTAACAAACAAAAATCGTTACTCTTACCAGATTTATATATGATAAAATACACAAAACAGTATTCGTTGGTTTAACAAGATTTTATCTAAAATTACAAAACATGTTTGTTAAATGAACCATACGGTTTCAGATTTCTGAGAGATTTGTTGAGCTAAGTTTACTAAACTTTTTTGTAAAACTCGGTCGTTATGAAAATCATTTGTAGTCCCAACGAAAGTTTTGTTAATCACCCCTAGTCAATGACGGTTACAAGACTCTTTGATTAGATTTACTAAACAGAATTGTAGATTGAACAAAATTCTTGCTAAAACACGTGTGTCGAGAGACGAGAGAGACAAAAGATCTACAACAATTAATAGATACCGAAATCAATTTCAGATTCAGTTGTTTTATGTTGATTGATGGAGCTGTGTTTCTTACTGTATTTATTACGTCATTATCTTTTTAAAATTTAATTGGTGTTAATAGGAGTTTGGTTGATAGGTGGTGTGGGATTTTGGTTGTTTGATGTTTTGTGTAAGTGAGGGTTTGGTTGATAGGTGGTGTGAAAGTTTAGTTATTGGGTGTGTTGTGTAAGTCTGAGTTTGGTTGATATTTGGTGTGAGATTTTGGTTGTTTGATGTGTTGTGTAAGTGAGGGTTTTGTTGATAGGTATTGTGAAAGTTTAGATATTGGGTGTGTTGTGTAAGTCTGGATTCGGTTGATAGGTGGTGTGAGATTTTGGTTGTTTGATGTGTATGTCTGTGTTTGTTTGTTATGTGAATGTGGTTGATGTGTACTTAGTGTGTTGTGTAAGTGAGCCGTGTGAATTTGTGTGGTTGGTGATTCTTTTTTATTGATTTAATGCAAGTATTTCATCATTTAAAACTTTAATTGTATGTATTTTAAATGTCTCTTAATGTATTTTAAATGTTTTCAACAAATTAATCTGTATTTTTAAATAAAAGCGTTGCATACATGCATATTTTTAAATTATTGCAATTATATTTTGAATTATTTTCTCATAATAACTTAGTTACTGAAATAAAATTGTTGTAAAAGTTTACTACAGGCGTTTCTGAAGTTCACTATGATTTTCAGTGAAGTTTACTGAGGTTATCAGTGAAGATTACTGAGGTTATCAGTGAAGTTTATTGAAACTAACAGTGAAGTTTACTGAAACTATCAGTAAAGTTTACTGATATTATCAGTAAAATTTAATAATATTGTTCGTGAGGTTTACTAGACGAGTCAATAGTGTGAACGAATGGGTTGCTTAAACTTACTAAACAGTTCAGTAGATTTAACCAATCTCTGGCGTAAGCAATAACGAGTCTGTTTGTTAAATCAACTATTACTATGTTTAAAATTACAAAACACTATCATAAGCCATACTGAGTCGATTGAATGGACTAATGAAGTATTTTGTAAACTTTACTAAACAGTATTGTAAATTCAACAAATTGAAAGAA
Source organism: Bactericera cockerelli (assembly GCA_024516035.1). Lineage (NCBI taxonomy): Eukaryota > Metazoa > Arthropoda > Insecta > Hemiptera > Triozidae > Bactericera > Bactericera cockerelli. Next base: position 27,419,803 of record CM044964.1, on the reverse strand, counting down.
ACAACCTTAATAAGCATAACAAGATGATTCGTAAGCATTATGAATGCATGCTTGAGATCTTACTAAATACTTTAGTAAAGACAATGGAATTTTTTCTTGTCAAAAATACAATGATGAGTTTAGTAAAAGTAACTAAACATAAATTTGTTGGATGAACGAAAGATATCATTATCTTTACTAAATAGAGTTTACGAAATTTGATTTGTAATCTTAACAAAACATTTTGCTGTCACTCAATCAACCCTAAGACTTGTGAAATTTACTAAAGTTTTAGTAAGCCCTACAATAAATTTTTTTCAGTGCGGGATGGGCAGGCTACAACACAGACCACAAGCGTCTACAGTAGCTCCTGTTTCATGGCTACGAAATAAAAAAGGCTGTGAAACACTCGTCTTTTTTTTAAGAAAAAAAAAAAAAAAAAAAGAGAGAGATAAAGACAAAGAATGCACAGTTGCACAATGCACATACATATACATATTTATTTTTAACGCCTTCTCTACTTCCTCAGTGGCTTGATCGATAAGGCAGTGGACTTGTAGCCTGGAGGTCGGTGGTTCAAGTCCCGGTTTCAGCGTAGATTTAGTAAAGCGAGTTTGAGTAGTTGTGATATCACGAAAGTGATTAACACAAATATGATAACTACTTCCGAAAAGATCTCATTCGACGGCCTTTGTGCCTCCGTAGAGACGGCGTTCTTGAAAAGACTATAGGTAATCAATCAAGCAGAAGTCTAATTATAAGCTAATTAACCACTAGCGTACTCTCTGTGTTCTCTCCCTCGGTCTTGTTCCGTTTCACATCAGTGGCGATTATGAAAAGTATGTTACAGAAATTACTTCTTTTTTTTACTTTTCGTGTCCATGTGTGATGTCATGGTGTTGGTAAGATTGATAATGGACGCCCAGAACCAGTGTTTTTAGCTCCTTCCGTGTCCAGTGTTGTAGTGTATTTGTAGTGTGTAAAAATAATGCATTTAAAACTGTCAATTTAAAAATGTTATCTAAAATTTGTTAGGGATTTGAATTTTCAGCAAACTTTCACTGAAATTGAATAAATCCAAAGATATTGAATAAATACAGAAACGAATACAAGATACTTTCGAAATATCATATATTCTAAAACTCATATAATGTCTGTCCCGGTATCTCAGTGGTCAAGGCGTCGGACTGGTAATCCAGGGGTCGCGGTTTCGAAACCCAGCCGGGACACGACAAGTCATCCTCCCATCTGGGATTTTCGAACACATAATAATCCGTCTTGAGCTTACTGCTGAAATAATGGTACTTATAATAGTTCTAATCGGGCAGTATGAATTAGGCGATATTATTTTTTATATACCGTCAAATCTGGATATAATAGAACAATTTCCAGGTCCAATTTAGCTCTTTATGAGGGAGAATAACCTCTTTATAAGAGGTCCCATTCCTTGAGTTCTCTTATATCCAGGTAATAATAATAATTCCGTGTCCGTAAGATAGGTATTCATACCTAAATCACGGTGGTGAGAGGATTATATGGACGCCCAGATCCAAAGTCTAGGCTCCTTTCATGTTCATTGATTCTATTTGGTTTTAACGTCCTGGTAGAGGGTAGACAGGACGGGGGTTTTACCCTCCATAACATTGAAGTTGTATGAAGCCCTTGGGCATTATATGCAATAAAAATAAATCTAATCAAATCTAATCAAATCTAATCTTAGCACAATCATCGCCTTACTAAATTTTTGTCCTAACTTGCGTATTTCGAACCATCGTCCTCCAGATTTAATTAATTGGAATTTACTTCAACTTTTTTCACACTCTTTCAATCGCCACTGGATTGACCCGAATGATTTCATTGTGAAAATCAAATTCACGTTAGCTACATGTGTTCGCTCAGTAATATCTTAGTTTAAAAAGTATATTATATTTATATTATATACTTCCTTCTTTTTACTTTCTTTAATTTTTTTTAGAAGAGAGTAATGTGATGGACCAAATTCTTCTATATGTTGCCAGAGATCCGAGAGCCCAAATCCAAGGTTTCGGCTGTTGGTCCGGGCGTCTGTCTGTCTGAGGGCCAAATTATAAAATAAGAGTACACCAAAGAGAAGAGAGCAGAAAGTCCCTCAAGTCCGAGTTTCAACCAATCACAGCGCACTAAGTTAAAAATCATATTTGTGTCGATCACTTTCGTGATATCACAACTTCTCAAACCGGCTTTACCAAATCTACGCTGATACCAGGACTTGAACCACCAACCTCCAGGTAACAAGTCCGCCGCCCTATCGATCAAGCTATACTGAGGTCAGTTTCATATTATGTAGAGTACATAATTATTATAATATCGTCGTCCCAAACACGAAGTGGCGTATCTCAAAAAATGGACATTTGAGATTTTTGGCGTATCTAGTTCTAATCATGGTTTTATTACCTCACGAAGTGGCGTATCTCTATCTCAAAGTGTTCCAATTTTATGAGTATACTAGCGGGTTACACCCGCCGCTTCGCCAGCCCATCAAACACACACAACGCACACACACACCCACCCACACACACACATCCACACACACACATCCACACACACACATCCACACACACCCACACACACGCACACACCCACACAGCCACACACCACACACACACACATACCACACCACACACACACCACACACACACACCACACACACACACACACCCACACACACACACACACACACACACACACACACACACACACACCACACACACACACACCACACACACACACACCACACACCACACACACACACACACACACACACCACACACACACACCACACACACACCACACACACCATACACACACACACACACACCACACACACACACACCACACACACACAAACACAAAATGTCATTTAGGTTTGAAAAAAAACCTGAATATTTTTTGTCGCCCATCTATTTTCTGGCCTTCCCCGGCGTAGCTCAAGAATGGCTCATCAGAATTTCGCGATCAATATGTCAAATGAAAGCCTAAACCCTTGCCTAAAACTTTCTCGTTCTGAGTTGATAGGTCGTCACTTCAAATTTCGAGAAAAAATGTCATTTAGGTCAAAAAACGTGAATATTTTACATGTTACCCATCCATTTTTTTACCTTACCCGGCGTAGCTCAAGAACGGCTCATCAGAAATTCGCGATCGATATGTCAATTGAAAGCTCAAACCCTTGCCTAAAACTTTCTCGCTTTGAGTTGATAGGTCGTCGCGACAAATTTCGAGAAAAAATGTCATTTATGTCAAAAAACGTGCATTTTTTTGCGTCACCCATCCATTTTTATCCTTACTCATTGTAGCTTAACCTCAGGGAGATATAATCTAGCCTAGAAGAATTTCCTGATCCAAGCGGACCTATGTGCAAAATTTCAGGTTTCTCGGTCAAACGGTGTGGATTTGTATAAAGAACATACATACACACATACATACATACATACATACACACATACATACATACACACATACAGACAGCTTTCTTTTATAGATATAGATTTAATTTCGGCGTATATTGTTTCGAATATTCCTTTCAAAGAACGAGCTGACGTATCTCGATTTACGCTACTAAAGTTTGTATTTTGAAGTTACGCCACTTCGTGTTTGGGACGACGATATGTTCTGGCTTATCTTTGTTGTAAACTATATTTGTAAAAAATCTCTCGAGAACACCAGAAAAAAAAAATTAAAATAGCTCAACCTCCTTGCCAATTAATAAAAGTTTGAAAATATTCTAACCCCTAGTAGTAGCAACTGTAGTAAACTCTTTATTGAAATTTATTTACATAAATCACAAAGGTCGCGATTATTGCTATAAGGCAATCTCTATCATCCAACCTATGATCTTGCACCACTTGGAAAGTCACCTACAGAGGAATAATTTTCATCTTTTGGGGTGATAAAGAAAGTCGTGTGGTGTTCACTCTAGTCTCCTAATAATGACAAAACAAAATCTCGTCCTGTTTTCACACCTCCATGTAACTTCTCATATTGTTAACTTGTAATTTTGTAACGTTAGGAAGGGTACCGCCCATTTGTCGGCGTTTTCTGTGGCTTATTATTCTCAAATTATGTTCAGGCAGTGCTTTATTTAGATTAATGGAGCGGACCCACTAAGCCAACAGTGTGACATTAGGGTGGGAAAAGTAAGCACTTATAAAGGCGGGATTCCCACTCATATGAGATCTTCCACCCAACCTTATTTTTACTTTCCTTATCCTATAATAAGGAAAGTATTGTATTCGTCGAAAATTTGACCTACCCAGCTTTTCACATTTCTGGACGAATCATAGCCTCAGGATACCAAAAAAGTTGTTTTCAGCCATTGGTCCGTGCGTCTGTCTGTGTGTCTGTGTGTCTGTGTGTGTGTGAACAGGATATCTGAAGAACGGTAAGAGCTAGAGACTTGAAATTTGGTATGGAAACTAATTTTATACACCAGACGAACCACGAAACTTTTGGTTGAAATCGGCCGCATTCTACGGCCGCAGAGCCGCACATATTAGCCGCAAGCGCCGCTTCTTTGAATTGGTTAAAGATACAAAAAAGTTAGAGAACAACTATGTCTTAGATTAAAAAAATAATAGGGGTCTATTCTAATAATTTTTTTGATATCTTGAACTTTTTGGACCTCGGCCCGAATTTACCGGTATTTTGGGGGGGACCCGTTTTGTTTAACTTTTTTATTATTTATCGTAGATGGGGGTTGTGACATATCAAATCCAATGATTTTGAGGTGCTGATTACGAATTTGATATTGATTTTTAGCTAAATGTTACCTTTGAGTCACCAGTGGCTTTTGGTCCTGTTCCAATTCCTTATAATTATGATAAGGAAAGTCGTGTGATGTGTACACCAGATTTTTTTATTTAGAACCTCTTTATTAGTAGAACATATATACCGACAAATAATGGTAAAATTAAATATAAAATTGACAATATTAATAATATGAACAAGAAAAAGATAAACAAAATATACATATGTTCTAACTAAAGGGCGGGGTTATTGCCTATGGCAATCTCTTCCACCCAACCCTTAGAGTTCTAGCTATAAAAAAGTTAATATAAGAATGATTATTTGATTAATATTATTATTAAATATTTATTAAAAGGTACGTATATGCCTTCAAAGAGGCATTGATGAAAATGAAAATATGTACTAAATTTAGAACAATATAAACAAGAAAAAATAGGATAAGGAAAGTAAAAAAGTAAAGAGATTGCCTATGGCAATCTCTTCCACCCAACCCTTATTATATTTCTTGGTCTCCGGGATTTTAATCGTTTTCGATCATGTGGTAATTAGTAATTATGTGTTAGAATTATCGACCTCAGTAGCTTGATCGATAAGGCGAGGTGGTGAACTTGTAACCTGGAGGTCGGTGGTTCAAGTCCGGGTTTCAGCGTAGTTTTAGTAAAATAATTATTATTATTATTAAATACATTATTAGATATAAAAAATAGCACAAATAATTATTATAAAAATTAAGAAATAGGATCAATATAAACTATAAAAAGGGGGAAAAAAGATAAATAAATATAAATTATGTCCTATATAAAGGGCGGGGTTATTAGAAATTTAGAAGAAATTTCAAAAAAATTCAAGGTGGAAGAAAATACCTAGATTTTATTTTGTTGGTACCTATAGACATATGTGTATATATTACACAGGACTTTGAGAAAGTTCAGCAGTCGAGAAACTTTTTGTGGTTCAGGTAACTTTTAATTAGAGATAGGGAGAGAAATATGGTGGGAGGGAGAGAAAAAGGGAGGAAGAGAGAGAGAGAGAGAGAGAGAGAGAGGGAGAGGGAGAGGGAGAGGGAGAGGGAGAGGGAGAGGGAGAGAGAGAGAGAGAGAGAGGGAGAGAGAGGTAGAGAGAGAGGTAGAGAGAGAGATAAAGAGAGAGAGGGAGAGAGAGAGAGAGGGAGGGAGGGAGAGAGAGAGAGAGAGAGAGAGAGAAGAGAGACGAGAAGGAAAGGTAAATCACCGTCTAAATTTCCGACTTTTTGGGTTCTTAATAATCTGAAAATTTAGACACTTAAATAAATGTGGCAATTAGGAGTCGGTTAGCTTTAATGATATCATTAATTGTTCAGTCCTTTTAATTCTTTTCCTTTCAGGTAAGAAGGTTCATAAAATATTCATCTTAAAAGCCAAATAAAAATGGCTTAGGATGGGTCCTCTGTAAAATTAAATAAAAAAATAAAACAAAAATGACTTATTTATTTTTCGAAATAATTTGAAGGTAGAAAACACTACAAATTAATTCGATGATTATTTGTTTTAACAAGAGTTGTGTATAATTATAAGTTTTTCCTGAGAACTTATATATTTCACATTTATTTATTAATATTATTATTAGAAGAATGAAGTGCAAAGAAATCTAAAAAGGAGTCCATATTTGTAAGTTACTCACAAGAGTGATGTGTCCACATTACTTCACCCAGCCCGGATTGGGCCAGAAACTTCACATTTACCGTCGCGTCGTCGTTTTTACTTCCACATATTTTCTTATAAATATTAGGTGATAACCTCTCATGAGTGACATGGATCAATAATAAAATCACATTTTTTTTCTTTTTTTTTAATAATAGTTTTAATATTTATTCATCTTCTTTATAAAGAAACATGTATAGCATTGTATACAAAGGTACTTCTCCTAAGCTTTGAAGGGCTTCTAAGAGCATTATAGCCGGAATTATCCCAGCAGTAAGCCCAAGACGTATTGTTATGTGGTCAAACCCCCAAATAAGACGATAGATTGTCCCGTCCTGGATGAGTTTCAAGCCCGGGACATCTGAATTACAGACGAACTCCTCACCACTGATCCATCGGGACAAACCGGGTAAAAATAAGCCAACCAAAACTTGCAGTTCACACGCAGAATCACACTGAAAAAAAAACTTTAATACAATTATTTTGTTGATAAAATATTTTAAATAAGCATTTTTTTTCTGACAAATCCCTCAAAGAATGAAAGAAGGAATAATGAAAACATAATGCGACAAAATACACCCGTAGTATTTTGTTTTGGGTTTTGGCACCGAGGTTCTTCTGCTAAGTAGATATTATTTTGCCTTTAAGCATTTTATTTTTCAGGAGGAGAAGATGAAAAAATTCTCTCTTAGTAGATATAGGTATAATGTATATAATGCATGAGCGGTGAAAAAAGAAGGAGAAGAAGTAGTGGCACAAGAAGAGAAGGAAGAATAGGAGGAGTAGGAAGTCGATGAGAAGAAGGAGAAGGAGAAGGAGATGAGGATATAATAGAAAAAGACTAAAACTGAATAAGATCTGTTTTTTATGAACAAGCTGAATTTATTTATTTTTTCAGCCTAAACAATATTGTTTGAAATTTATTCGATTTAGATACTTTCCACAAATTTGAGAAAAAAAATGGAAATAGCGCAACCAGTGGAAAGAAAAAGGATAAAAAGACTATTTGAAGAGAAATATTTTATCAGCTACTCCACCTACCCTCACCCAGCCTGAGTGGGGCCGGGAAAAGCCAGCATCACGGGACTTCGTATTTGAATGGTTACCAAAACCAAGTCCTAAACCAATGATCAAATTGTGCGCTCATTTTCGGTACATCTCTTTCACAACCATGTCAAACTGAGAATTTTTTATTTTATTTATTTACACTTTATTAACAGGACATATTATATACAACACGAATAATTACATATTATAATACAATATAATAGAAGAAAAAGAAATTTATAAATATAATTATATACATATATATACAATACACAATATATGTCCTAACTAAAGGGCGGAGCTATTGCCTTTGGCAATCTCTTCCACCCAACCCTTATATTTTCATCCTATCGCATGGATTGGTACATTTTCTTCTCCAAATAACCTAATAATTGAATGGGTGAGTAGAAGAACCAGGAATGTCAAAAATCGACTTTTCAGGAAAGCAAAAATAAGACAAATATTATCATGCTAATGAGTATGCTTCCCCCACTTTAAAATCGAAAAAAATTATACTTATAAGGGGTATTTCTCCTTCATATTCACAGAGATGATAGAAAAGAGTACATTCCTTCTTATTCTACGAAAAAAAAAAAAAATCGATTTTTGACATTCCTGGTTCTTCTACTCACCCATTCAATTATTTATTTTAGCCTACTTATTCCACTCCTCTCTTCACACCAACATTTTCCCTACCCACCCCTACCGCAGGGTTTCTACCCCCTTGAACTACCATAGGCAAGAGGGATTTGGCCCCCCCCTAAGATATATTTATATAGGTACCTACCTCAAAACTGTATGTTTACACTTAAGAGGGTTTGCTTCTTGAATATTGTATATTAATGTTTGTTGCTGGATGGAAAAAAAAACTTTCGTTGGATGCAGTGTCGAAGTTGGGAATTGTTTTAACTTACTATTTTCACTAGTATTATTTTGTTTAGCATTCAACCCAGAATTTTTAACCCGGGATCAGTACGGTTCGGTTTTGTAACGTATCCAGTACACGGTAACGTATACGGTTGTGAGAGAAATCTCTCACAACCGTAATGATTGCGGGTTAAAATTACCTAAGACTATTAAAATTACATAGGATTTTCTTACAAAAATCAAATAGGTCACATTAAATATCAGTGTAGGTCTAGCAGCGTTTTGTTAAATCAGAATCAGAATAAGTACTCTGATAGTCAAGTGGTTAACGCGCTAGTATGGTATTCAAGGTAGCGTTGGGATCCGTTGGTTCGAATACCCATCCAGTGCAAGATTTTTTCTTGATTAATTTGAGTTTGTGACCACATAATAATAAGACTCTCAGGGTTAGGTGGTGAAAAATGCTTTGAGCTGGTTAGAGTGATCAAACTTGTGATTAACAAAAAGTGGGCGTGGCCTATAGGAATCCGTTGGTATTATTATTATATTAAAATGAAAAAGGACCTTCTAACAAAAATCAATTAAATTTCAGTGAAGGTCTCTAAGCAACGATTTGTTAAATCAGTTTTGGAAATGACAGTTTATTGTTTATTCGTTGCTATATTAATACAAAGATTAGATAGAGCCAAGTGGACAATCGCATTCAATTTAAATATAAGCATTTCTTTATTTAACTCTTAGCATTTCTTTATTTAACCTACATAGAAATCAGTGGGTCTGACATCTGATATGTTATAGTGCTTTACATATGTTTACAAGAAGAAAATGAATACTAAACATCAGAAATTCAATCCTACACCACTGGTTATCCCTTACTCATACATATTATATAAAGTGTAAAAAAAAGAACATAAGAAAAAATTGAGATGTTTTTTTTTTACATTAGAAACTCAGAGAAAAGGAGGGAGAGAAAGAGAAAGAGAGAGAGAGAGAGAGACAGAGAGAGAGAGAGAGAGAGAGAGAAAGACAGAGAGAGAAAGAGAGAGAGAGAGAGAGAGAGAGAGAGAGAGAGAGAGAGAGAGAGAGGGAGAGAAGAATTAAAGAAAAGTTTATAAAATGCGTTGAAAAATAAAAATCTGGTGGGAAAAAAAATTAAACTTTTTGCGTTCATCTGATCTTGATCATTTCCTTCTTCTTCTTTAAATTTTATTTTAAATTTGGGTTTAACGTCGCTTTCAACTAGGTATGTTAAACCCTCCTTCTCCTTCTCCTTCTCCTTCTTCTCCTTTTCCTTCTCCTTCTCCTTCTCCTTCTCTCCTTTCTTCTCCTTCTCCTTCTCCTTCTCCTTCTCCTTCTCCTTCTCCTTCTCCTTCTCCTTCTCCTTCTCCTTCTCCTTCTCCTTTCCTCCTTCTCCTTCTCCTTCTCCTTCTCCTTCTCCTTCTCCTTTCTTCTCCTTCTCCTTCTCCTTCTCCTTCTCCTTCTCCTTCTCCTTCTCCTTCTCCTTCTCCTTCTCCTTCTCCTTCTCCTTCTCCTTCTCCTTCTCCTTCTCCTTCTCCTTCCTTCTCCTTCTCCTTCTCCTTCTCCTTCTCCTTCTCCTTCTCCTTCTCCTTCTCCTTCTCCTTCTCCTTCTCCTTCTCCTTCTCCTTCTCCTTCTCCTTCTCCTTCTCCTTCTTCCTTCTCCTTCTCCTTCTCCTTCTCCTTCTCCTTCTCCTTCTCCTTCTCCTTCTCCTTCTCCTTCTCCTTCTCCTTTCTTCTCCTTCTCCTTCTCCTTCCCTTCTTTCCTCCCTTTCTTGTTTCTTCCTCCCATCTCTTTCTGATAGTAATGGATGTTTTTACTTATTTTTTATGCCATGTCCGGATTGTCCGGGAAATGTTTGGAACATTCCTTCTATGTGTAGATGTGTACTTACCTAAAACCTTTAACCTATTACAGAACCCTTCCTCTTCCTATGTTCCTTGTAGTCCTTCACTGAATTTCAGTAGTCACCGTCGGGTAGCGAAACAAGCTTGCACGCACCGTGACCTGTGTTCGATCACAAGCAGGGTAGGAATTTTTCTCCTCTGTACACCGCGTGAGGAAAAATGATTTGCCTATTTTTATTGATAATGGATAGCCATTATTATTATTATTTCATTTTATTTCTCATATTACAATGGTATTTTACATTTTGAATCTATGGGCTATTTTCATAGCAAACATAGATAAAATTATTTGATTTGAGTCAGGAGTCAGGAGAATGTGATAGAAACTTTCGAACAAGACGGCAGTTTTCAAGAAGAACTTATTATTATTATGACAAGTATTCAAGAGGAAAAGTTATGACTAAAATGTATGTACAATTATGCCCTCCGTTCAATCCAATCCGGATCAAGAATCAACCAAATTCCTCAGATCCGGTGGGTAATTTTTTATTATTATTATTATGAGAGGGACTATAGACTTGGAGTTTAATAATGCTAATCTAGCCACTAAAATTATGTTTTAATTAAATACTAGTGGGCTGTCGCCCGCTTTGCGGGCCGAGGCATGGCCGTGAAAGCAAAAATCCTTTTTCGCCAATGGCAGGTGTTGTAGTGGGAATTTCAAAAAATCCCGTCTTATTGCACATCTAGACTATAAGACAAAGCTACCTACCAAATTTCAACTTCCTAGGACTTACGATTTGGGCTGTAGAGCGATGATCAGTCAGTCAGTCAGTCAGTGACTTTGACATTTATATATTAAGATTTATCTGACCTGGATGTAGGGTTTTCAGTGAAAATCCTACAATTGACACCGCTACCTAATTTGAGAGATACAGTTTTATTGTAAAACGGTGCTACCCACATATTTGAAGGTTGCTTTAAAACACAGCATATCAATCAATACATAAAGAGTACATCTTTTTTTTTTTCACATAATTTCTTTTTTTTTTTTCTTTTTTTTTTCTTAATGAGTTTTCCGTTTTCTTTCTTCATAGTGACCGGTTGATTCAATGAGATACATAGTCAGGATGGGGGTTTTACCCTCCGTTCGCTAGAAATCGTAGCACCTACTCACATCGACCTCAAAGAGTCTCGGTTCTACCGGAAATGCTTGCCTCACGTGCTTGGATGGAACAGAATTTTCATCGAAAAGTCTGTCCCAACAGGGGATCGGACTCGGGATCTCTCGGGAATAATAATAATATTTTTTTTTGTGATTCCATTACATTCCTTTCTATAGGATAAGGAAAGTAAAAAGCACTCAATTAGCTCAGTGGTTGAGCACTCGCTTGACATGTGGAAGGTCCCGTGTTTGATACCCCGAGCCGACCGAAAATTTGTATTCAAAATTTGGTTACAGTTGTTTGTAAGGGATACCTTCCGGTGCGCACGTGTTGACCCAGTACCTAAATGGGAAGTATTGTGTCACTTCTAGCCCATCAGAGGGGAGACGTATTACGAGATTGGCAAGCTACAACACAGACCACCAGTGTCTACAGCAGCTTCTGTTACACAGTAACTGTGAAACAGAATATCGTTAACTGTTAACGAAGAAAAAATAATTATAATAACAAAAACGAACATAATATTTCCGATTTCTGATATAAGAAATTTCTCGGAAGTATAAAATCATGCCTCACCCACATTACTTTCCAATCAATCAACAAACAAGATGACCGATCTGCACGTGATGTCATGGGAAAAATCTTGCCAGATTGATCTCTATTTATTATAAATTATTATTATTCTTATTATTATTGTATAAATTTTTATTATTCTTATTATTCTCCCAGCTGTTCAAGCAGTCAGTCGAATGTTTTCTCGCTCCTATATTTTCAATAAGAATAGTGGTGAATTTTTGACTATTTAATATTTTCTATGTACAAAATTGATCTTTATCTATTTATCTTTAATATAGTGTTTCTGGTTTTTTAATATCCCTTGTGATTAAAAAGTTATGAGTGATTTTCTTCTTCTCATTCTAACATTCTTAATATCAAAATGAAGTGATTAATATACCTATCTATTACTATTCATTGAGTGCTGATTCCCAGCCGATGAACCTCTTCAGTTCGTCTGTGCATGGTTTGGCACCATGAGTAAACTTTGTGGTAAATGTGCTACGGAAGTATCCCCCGACGTGGGTTACACTAAGTGCCGGGGCTGTAACTCTCGCTTGCATTTTGCATGTTCGGTCTCATTTACAACATGGAAAGCTAAGAGCCAGGAGTTGAAGGAGGAATGGCGCTGCGAGGCTTGTAGGAAGCAAGCAAAACAGGCGAACAAGAAGACTGATGAGAAGACTGATGATAACTCTGATGAGGTCTGTGCTGCTGGTCCTGGTGAGTCAACCAATACTTTGCTTCTGATTCAATCTACTCTGAAACCTCTCTTTGAAGAACATGTAAAAGTGACCACTTCTCTGATTTCTGACGCAGAGAAAAGTTTAAAAGATCATGTTCAAGCTGTGAATAAGAACACTGAAAAATTGGTCTCTGCCCTTTGCAGCAAAATTGATGAGCTTTTTAGTACTCTCAAAGGTGTCCAATCATCTCAAGATAAGCTGCATGAAGATAATGTTCAGCTCAGAAACGAGCTCATTACAGCCAAGGAAAAAATTTCCACCTTGGAACTGAAGATACAATCATCAAGTAATCAGTCTTATTCTCATGTTCTATCGACAAGTAGTTCGAACCTCCAACTCTCGAAGTCACAAAATTTGGTTAGAACTGCACAGAATACTACTTCTCGTACTTTATCTCACTATCAGCAGACTTCCCCTTCTCCCGGTCAGTCACAGCTGTTGTCTAAGAACATCAATGCGGCAGCTCCTAATGTGCAAACACGCAGAGTACCTACAGCACCTACACCTACAGTTGGATCAGGCGCGGCGCTGCAGGGGGGGAGCGGGGAGGGTGTGAATGCTCAGGATGCAGGATCCGGGGCTGAGGCTGAGGGCGGTCCATGGAGTGTGCAGGGCAGGAGACGAAGGGGGCCTGCACCCAGGAATGCTCCCAAAATTGGTACAAGGCAACAGGTCGGTACAGTTTCCATGGTTAGACCTAAGGATCCGGCTTCAAGAACTTCTGCATTATTTGCGACCCGATTTGCTCCAGAGGTCACTTCTCAAGAAATTAAACAAATGATTGAAAGTTCAATATCTTTATCCCGACTGAAAGTGTCAAAGATCCAGACAAAACGACAGGATTTATACTCCTCTTTTCATATTGAAGTTTTGGCAGCTGACTTTGAAAAGATAGATGATATCTCTATTTGGCCTGAGGGTTGTTTGATAAAGTCCTACCGCGGGCGTCTGCTGCCTAGTATAGTTATTTGTGATGACCTTAATGGATAAATTAAGTATTTACTACCAGAACTGTAATGGACTAAGGACGAAATGTACTGAATTTTTTCAAAACTTAGTAGGCTGTGATTACGACTTTATCTGTCTAACTGAAACGTGGCTTAACGAAACCTTTAATAGTTATAGTTATTTCACAGATGACTACTATGTTTATAGAAAAGATCGATCAAACCCTGAAAGTGACTCTGATCGTAGGGGGGGTGGGGTTTTAATAGCTGCAAAGAAAGGAAAATTTAAAATACAGAGACGATTTGATCTGGACTTTAATCATATAGAATGTACGTGGTTGGAAGTAAAGTTGAATTCTGAGCTCTCACTCCTCATTGGTAACCACTATTTACCCCCTGATATCAACAATGATGTTGTTGAGCAGTATTCCAATTTCTTAATACAAAATATTGATATTTCTGCTTACAAAGTGTTATGTTTAGGTGATTTTAATGTCCCTAAGTTTAACTGGGACTTAGGTTTAAGTGAAAATGAAAACTCTTACATAAGAAATAAATCAGACATAATTTTCTCACTTTTCTGTAACTTAAATCTGACCCAACATAATAATATTCGTATTAATAGTTCTGATAACATTTTAGATCTGGTGTCCTCAAATCTTTCAGATGAGATATCTATTACTCCCGAGCAAGAACTGGTACCGTTAGATAGAAGACACCCCAGTCTTCTTGTTTCTTTGTCACTCGTTGGTTTTAATTATTCTGCGATACCTTTGGTTAAAAAGAATTTTGCAAAAGGTGACTATATAGGGTTATTTCGCTTTTTAGATGAATATGAGTATTCTCATTCCTCTGACCCTGATATACTAACAAATGACTTAAATAATGCAGTTACTTGTGCAATACAATATTTTATTCCTGATAAGGTCATCAGACCTACCAAGTATCCTCATTGGTTCTCTTTTAGACTCCAGAACGTGCTGAAGTCAAAGGAAAGTTTTCATAAGAAGTTAAAGAAACATCCTCAAAACGCTCATTACAGAGAATCATTCAGGAAATTTCGAACTCTAAGTAAGAAAATCTTTAAAATAGATGAGAGGAGATATAAGTGCAAAGTCGAGTCTGATTTATGTAATAATCCCAAGTTCTTCTGGCAGTTTGTGAAAACACAGTACAGAAATCCACATGAAATTAGTATTTTACAAAATGGTCAGGTCGTACCTGAAGAGCTAGTTCCGACAACATTTGCAAATTATTTTAGTTCTGTCTATAATACCAGGGATGTGGCAGGGGATCAAAACCCGATCAGTGCCGACGTACCAGTGCTGGAGCGCCCCGTCATATCAATTGAAGATGTAGTGAAAGCAGCGAAATCACTAAAACCCTCTCCTGTTTCAGGATCAGATGGTTTTCCAGCTTTTATATTAAAGGGTTGCATTCATATCCTGGCTCCTGTTATGTGTAACATTTTCAATATTTCTCTTTCTTCTGGGAGATTTCCATCCTTATGGAAAACCTCTATTGTGGTTCCGGTACCTAAAAATAGTAATGTAGGTAACGTAAAGAATTACAGACCTGTATCATTGTTATGTAATTTTGCAAAGATATTTGAGAAATGTATTTTTAACCATATTAGTTTTCACATAAAAAATTTAATTTCTCCCTATCAACATGGTTTTTTGAAAGGCCGTTCAACTACTACAAATTTGGTTTCATTTTTTCAGTTTGCAGCCCCTTTAGTCCTTAATCAGATGCAGGTTGATACTGTATATTTTGACCTTAGTCGGGCGTTTGATGTAGTTCCTCATACACTTCTATTGAAGAAGCTGCGAAACTTTGGTTTTTCTACTTGTTACGCTGATTTTTTTGAAAGCTATCTAAGTGGTCGTTCTTTTCGAGTTAGAAGTGGTAACTTTTACTCTGAGGATCATCCTATACCTTCGGGCGTACCACAAGGTTCAAATTTAGGGCCCCTGTTATTTGTTATGTATATTGATGACATAAAAAATGTGATTACAAGTCACCTAGAAATTTTTGCTGATGATATAAAAATCAGCAGAGTTATCGGTGAAACTGAAGATTCTCGTTATTTGCAAAAAGATATAGACTCTGTCCTACGCTGGTGTTCTACAAACGGTATGGAATGTAATGTGGCCAAAACAATAGTACTATCTTTCACACGTAAACATCACACATATTTCCATAACTATACCATGGCCGGTACATCCATCACCAGAAAGCATGAGCACAGGGACTTAGGGATTCTAGTGGATGCTAAGCTTAATTTTAATTGCCATTTGCAAAAGATCCTTTCTACAAGTAAGAAAAGCTCTGCTTTAGTCTACTGGATTTGTAAAAATTTCAGAAACCGTTTTACTGTTAAGGTCCTTTTTGGAGCCTTAGTGCGGTCTCGTCTGGAGTACTGCTCTGAGGTGTGGAATGGAATCGGGCTTACAGATGCCGCAAAGATAGAGCAGGTACAAAAAAATTTCCTCAGAAGAATAACATACTATTCCATGGGCAACTCGGCTGCATATAATGTATCTCTGGATTTATATAATTTATCTAAACTAAATGTCAGAAGAACTTATAGAGATATACTATTCATATTTAAAATTATTAATTATATAATAGATTGTATGTACTTACTTAGTAAAATTACATTTAATATACCCAGGTTAAACTTAAGGCACATCCGAACTTTCAAAATAGCAACAAATGAAAATTTCAGGCTCATTCCACTGAACAGAATGATGTGCACCTGTAACGTTCACCCATCTCTAGAATTTACAGAATCTGTGCATAGATTTGCCCAAAACGTAAGACAAATTCTTTTTGAAAATGTGTCATGATGTGCCATTTATTGACTTTTTGTACTTTTGTGCCATTTTGTACACATTTCACTTGTACTTTCTTTTTTCATAAAAGTCATTTTATTCTTTGTATTATTATATCTTAGTTCCTAAGTGTGTACCAATGTAATTGGTCAAAGTCGAAATTTTGTAACGGCTTTGACTGTTTTAAATATACACTCTAATAAAATCATATTTGAATTGAATTGAATTGAATTGTGAGGGAATCAACTGTTTGTTTTTCACTTTAAATAAATAAATTCAAATTCAAAATTCAAAAATTACTTCTAGCAAGAGTCTCTACATCACAACTTATCTACCGCTTTACATATTAATAAAAATATGATTACTTTATTAGTTGAGGGGTAAAAGAATGATTCGATGGAGGGGGCTCAAATTCAATTCATATTAAACCAGGGAAGAGAGGGGTGGAGGGGCCAGGAGATTTATACTTTTTCTTACGTAAGAGGAAAAAAAGGTGGTTGTGGCCTAATAAACCTCATAGGGTTGGGTGGAAGAGATTGCCATAGGCAATAACCCCGCCCTTTAGTTAGGACATATAATATGTATATATTTATTTATTTTTCTTCTAATATATTGTGTTTTAATTTGTAATTATTTGTGTTGTATATAATATGTCCTAGTAATAAAGTGTAAATAAATAAATAAATAGTAGTTCACAAAAGATTGTTCTCAGTCAGCATCGAAGGCATATTGAATACAATAGTTCTCGTTCTGTCACTGATGTTAAGCAGTATCCAGCCATGTTAGGATTTGGATGGATGACCATTTAAACGGACTCTTGATGCTGGCTATATTTCTTTCACAACCATGACTACACTCATGGATACGGAAAGTTAAGTAAGTTATTTCTTCTGTTCTGCGATCAGGGACGGATTAATCTTCTGAGGCACTGTAGCACGTGCTTTTTTTTATTAAAAAAAAAGAAGGTAAGTGTGCCCCGGAATCGCTTTCGCATTACTTCAGGGCACATTACCTTTACATCCATGCCATTCCGGAAACGGAATATATAGGTCAGAATTTTCCGCTCCGGCCGGGATTCGAACCCGCAAACTCCGGGTCAGTAACCAATGCTCTTAACCACTGAGCCACGGAGGTCGGCACTGTAGTACATGCTACAAGTGCTATATTCTAATCTATTGCTAATCCGGCCCTGCCAGGGTTGTTCTTTTCGTTGTTTTGGTTCCCTTGCGTTTCTGGGTCTCAGGTTTTTTTTTTATTTTTTTTTGGTAGTGGACCAAAAATAAGTCCAAACAACCACGGGTTGACTCAACTTTGTTGTAATCCTAGTATGTTATGATGCGGTTATGATGACTTATCTTTGTTGTAATCCCTCCCTAAGATAATAAAGTACAATTTGATTTTACAGTGTTGTCAATTTCTTTATCCCCATTGACAAAGTCTATTTTACAGTGTTGCCGAGATTGAAAGATATCTGTGTTGATAAAGTTGATTTTACGATTTTGCCTTAAAATTTTGGTTTGTACCTATGTATTCAACTATTCATATTTTATTAAACATTGTCATAAATTTTAAGCTGAAAAAAAAATAAGTTCCTACCTGAGCATAAAGTTGATTTTACAATATTGCCTTAAAATTTTGGTTCGTACCTATGTATTCATATTTTCTTAAACACTGTCATAAATTTTAAGCTGAAAATCGATAAGTCGCTTCCTACCTGAGATAACCTGAGCTAAATAAACCGTTGTTTTCTGTGTTCTCTTCTTTCATGATTAAGGTATAGAAGCAGACTATGGTGAAAAAGAGGGAAAAGGCGAAGAGGAGGGGGAATAGGGGTAGCAGAGATTTGTTTACATTTTATTGTTTACATTTAATTCGATTATGTAAACAAGTCAACAGGGTAGGTTGTAATAACATCAGGATTTAATTAATTAATAAGAAATTAGAAGGCCCCGCAATATCAATTTGTGATGAAGATTATAGAATAGGGGGGAGTTGACCGAAGTTGGGACACTGGATGAGGTAGATCCGTTAGATTGATGAGTAGTTGAGTACAGTCCGTTCAGTTTCCGAAGTCCCCGTGTAAGTTGGAACACAAGAACTGCACCGTGCTTTGATAACAAACGTAGGCTGGGAGGTTATTGGTAAATGCACAATATTGGAGGTTATTGGTAAAAAAATTTTTTCTTCTTTTTCTTTAAACCTACTTTCTTCATCCCTTTTATTTTTTTCTCTTATTTTCGTAAACATGTTCTATGTACTTATTCTGTATCTCTTCTTCCTGTGTCTCTTCCTCCCTCTCTCTCTCTCCCTCCCTCTATCTATCCCTCTCTCTATCTCACTCTCTCTCTCCCCCTCCTCTCTTCATATCTCTCTCTCTCCCCTATGTCTCTTCCTCCCTCTATCTCTCTCTCCCTGTGTCTCTCCCTCCCTCTATCTCTCTCTCTCCCTCCCTCTATTTCTCTCTCTCTCCCCTTCCTTTCTCTATCTCTCTCTCCCCCTATATCTCTTCCTCCATCTCTCTCTCTCTCTCCCCCTCCCTCCCTCCATCTCCTCTTCTCTCTCCCCCTATGCCTCTTCTCTCCCTCTATCTTCTCTCTCTTCCTGTGTCTCTTGCTCCCTCTATCTCTCTCTCTCCCTGTGTCTCTTGCTCCCTCTATCTCTCTCTCTCCCTGTGTCTCTCCCTCCCTCCCTCCCTTTATCTCTCTCTCTCTCTCTCTCTCCCCTCCCTCTATCTCTCTCTCCCCTTTGTCTCTTCTTCCCTCTATCTCTCCCTCCCTCCTCCTCTTTCTCTCCCTCCTTCCCTCTATCTTTCTCTCTCCCCTATGTCTCTTTCCTCCCTCTATCTCTCTCTCTCTCTCTCGTGTCTCTTGCTCCTCTATCTCTCTTTCTCCCCTATTCTCTCTTTCTCCCCCCTCTCTGTCTCTTTCCCTTTTTTTTAAGCTTATTATATTATCATAATAATATTCTTTTCAATATGGTATTATAAAATAAAAAGATATCAAAAAGTTATAAAAAAACAATTAGGTATTAGAATTTTTCTCGAAAAAATATTAATAAAAAATGAGCAGCTAAACTTGGACTTAAAAAGTTTCAAATGCGATTATTATAATATCCTAATGCCATTTACTTTATATTAATTTTTTTAATTTTGTTTTTAAATTTCTCATTATTTATAGAGATATTATAAAACGGATTTGGAAATTAAATAATCTATTAAATAAGATTAATGATGGTTTTCAAGAAAAAAAATTATAATTTCTTGATCGATTTTTTTTTTGTTTTTTGTTGGTTTGTACAATGTTGGTTTGTATATTTATATTTTAATAACTGATAGCTATTTAAATAACAAATTAAAATGAAATAGGTTTAACGTCACTTTCAACTGCATGGTCTTATCACGACAGGGGTGTTACCCTCCATTCGCAGGAAACTCACAAACCCCCTACCCACATTGACCTCATCCAGCCTGGGTTGGGTCAAAATACCAGCATCACGAAGTCTGCACCTCGCTGGACTTTCAGCTCTAGGTAAGTATTATTATATCACAATCACCAATTTAGTAAGTAGCGGAGAATTATTGGACTCTTCCATATCTTTAATATCCCAATATCTTATTTTTGCCAATGATTCCGCCACTGGTCGCTGCTAACATTAAAGGAGCTACTGATTTTTCCTCACGAGGTATGAGTGGACCCCGAACACCCGAGTACAGAGCATAAAAAATACTGTCCTTCTGGGGATTGAACCCAGGGTAACCGTGCGTGCAATGTCTAGCGCGCTAACTCACTCGGCCACGGTGAATACTAGGCTAGGTAGATATTAAAAAAGGTTTCTTTTTTCTTGAACAATCGGTATCAACCAGTATCGCCATAAATCCACCAATTCTTCTCCTGTCCCTGATAGATACGACACCGGTGTAGCGGGTTATAAACAAAACGCTTTTACGACTCACCGATAAGATAATAATGGCAATTAAAAAGTACAACGTGAATTCGGTGGTGTTCCCCAGGGAAGCATATTAGCGCCCGCCATTTATTCGACCACTTTTTCATAATAATTCTCTTTCTCTCTCTCTCTCTATCATGCCCTTCTCTCTCTCTCTCTCTCTCTCTCTCTTTTTTTTTCCTATATCTCTCTTCTCGTTTTACTGCCGGTAAATTTCTAATATTTGAAATCGGAAGTATTGTGTTCGTTTTTGTAAAAAAAATTGCTCCGATTTCAATTTTTTTCATATTTGTGGACGTTTTATAACCTCCTTAGTAACTTTGGTATTGTGTCTGTCTGTGCGTCGGTTAAAAACATTCCTTGTTAAAGCCACTGAACGGATTTTGACGAATTTTTTTCCCTCTCTTTCAGCTCTCAGTTTCCTCTATCTCTTATTTCTTTCTTTTCCTCTCTTCCTCGCTCGCTCTTTCCATCTTTCCCTTTTCTCTCTATCTAACTGTTACCATCTCTCTCTTCTCACTCCTTTTTTCTCTCCCTCTATCCTGGCTATCTCTCACTATATCTCTTTCTTTTGACAAAGCGTTCTAAACACAGCGTTATCTGTCTGTATAGTTGTTATCCGTTCTAAATTTTGAGGAAAATAAAAACCACACACAACTCTTTTAATGAGTTTTATGTTTTATTATGTGCTCAACAATTTGCATAGTTTGCAGGATGCACAACGCTTGATTAACTGCTGGTGAAAGAGCAAAATTAATAGACATTTTTTCCCTCTATCTTTGTATATGTATAAAGCTAGAAAGGGAGAGAGAGAAAGAGAGAGAGAGAGAGAGAGAGAGAGAGAGGAGAGAGAGAAATAGATATTATTATGTAAAGGTGGCGCAAAATAATCGAATATAACTAAGGGCCGAAATATTAAACCCTCTCTCAATTTGTCAGACCCTTCCTTAAGGGCCAAATTATGAAATAGGATTAGACTCAACTTTATCCCATACACGCCATTATCCCTTTAAGTGGAACCAATTACACTAAATAGTGCGCTGTAATAAAAATAGTAAGCTAATAGTGTCCAACTGTTTCCTTATTTGGGCCTAAAAGGTGACGAGGTTTCTAATGGAAGACCACACGGAAAATGAAGGCATAACATCCAGAATAGCGAAAGTACGGGTGCGTATCAGCTTAAGTGACATAAATACGCCTAACGTCCTTTATGTCCTAACTGTTTCCTTTTCTCCTTCCTCATCCTCTCTCTCCTCCTCCCTCTCTCCTCCTCCTTCCGCCCCTCTCCTCCTCCTATCTTCCCTCCTCCTCTCCTCCTCCTCCTCTCTCTCCTCCTCCTCTCTTTCCTCCTCCTCCCTCTCTCTCCTCCTCCCTCTCCTCCTTCCCTCTCCCTCCTCCTCCCTCTCCTCCTCCTCCCTCTCCTCCTCCTCCCTCTCCTCCTCCTCCCTCTCCTCCTCCTCTCCCTCTCCTCTCCTCCCTCTCCTCCTCCCCGATATCCTCTTCCTCCTCCTCCTATCCCTCATCCTACTCCTCCTACTCTTCGATATCCTCTTTCTTCTTCTTCTTTACTCTCTTCTGTCTCTTCTTCTCTCAAAATTTTCTCTCCCTATATTTAATATGTGTTTCCTCTCTTTTTCCTTCGAGTCTCTTTTTTTCTCTCTCTTAATCACATCATTATCTTTCTCTTCTTTTTCTCCTTTTCTCGCTCACTCCTTCTTTCCTACTCTCTCTCAAATTCCTTCCTTGTCTCACTTTTCTTCCTTTTTCTCTCTCACTCTCTCTTCCTTCCTCATTTTTCTTCCACTCTCTTTTTCCTCTCTTTCACTTTTCCCCTCTTTCTCCACCCCCTCTCTCTTCTATCTCTCTCTCTGAAC
The DNA here is from genome assembly GCA_024516035.1 of Bactericera cockerelli. NCBI lineage: Eukaryota > Metazoa > Arthropoda > Insecta > Hemiptera > Triozidae > Bactericera > Bactericera cockerelli. Next base: position 27,397,513 of record CM044964.1, on the reverse strand, counting down.
CTCATTCTCTCCCCTCTTCTTTCTCTTCTCCTCGTTTTCTCTCTCTACTAATTTTTTTTACCTTTTTTTCTACAAAATGGCGGCTAGCAATCAGCACATCATTATAGTCGAGCACACCCGAGGGAATTACCTTGTGGCGCTGGCTCTGCGGGGAGGTAAACATTAAAATAAAGTTAGAAAGTAGAAAATATTATTATACCCCGTGGATGGGGGAGGGGGGGGGGGGGGTTGGAGGGGGTTGAATGTGATGGTGGTGGTTGATATTAATATGTATTTATGCAGTGGTGGAACCGCCATGTTATTTGATACCGACGTACTTTTTTTTGATTATTCGGCAAACAAAATTTGCGTTGATGACTGACTTCAGTTGATCGATAGAGCGGCGGACTTGTAATCGGAGGTTCAAGTCTCAAGTTAAGCAAATACTTAAAATCTAGAGTTGGCTGTCGATTTTGGCAGCACTGCTTAAGGAGGATTCCTCTTTTGAGCCGAAAGCAGATCTGATGTTGAGAGGGAGAGCTTAAGAAAGAAGAGTTGAGAGCATTGGCACTACAAACAAAGACCTAGAAAAAAGAATAAGTTATAAAATTGTTATAAAAGTTGAGTACCAAACTTTTTGAAAAATTAATAAATTTTAATAATACGTGATACAAAATTGTTCGTGGATACGTACTTAATCCTTTTAAAACAAAGAAGAAAAAAAAGATGAGTGTTTCACAGCCTTTTGTTTCACAATTTTTTGTCGGCGCGGGGGTTCGAACGCATAGCAAGCGAGTGCTGTGGGTAGCTGGTACAAATCCTAGCGAATCAGGACGAATCAGAACGAATCAAATCAGGACGTTAAAACCAAATAGAATCAACTGGTCACAATAGATCTAAATAGAGGTCGGTGTGACAATTGGTGCTTCTCTAGTGGAACTCCAACCAGTCTGTAATAATAATAATAATAATCACGACCGAAAAAAAAACTATAATTTTTCAATTAGGGCACCTTGCTACATGTACCATGGTCCAAGATTTTAGTACTTAAGATTAACTCCCTAATCAGTGTGTTTCCTTGGAATTACTGTTTATGAGAGTCGCATTGATTCCACAATAATAAAAATAGCATGTTCGATAGTTATTATGTTTCACTCAGGGACGGATCTTCACTGTCTCTCTCCCGGGGCAAAAGTTGAGTAACAGTCAATTAAGAGTACCACTGGCTCACATCTCCCTTTCAACTGTTAAACAACACACTCTCATTATTATTATTATTATTAAACACTTTATTAGTAAAACATAGAAACAAATAGTGGTAAAAATTAAAATACAAAATTGACTATATAAATATAAACAGGAAAAAAATAAACAAAATATATACATAATATGTCCTAACTAAAGGGCGGGGTTATTGCCTATGACAATCTCTTCCACCCAACCTTTTGGGTGGAAGAGAACTCATTGGGTTGTTTGAACGAAATTCAACGGTTGAAATAAAGATTTGGGAATTTTGAGAGTGAGAATGTTGTCTGGCATGAGGCCCTGATGCCCGGGGCAATTGCCCCCGTTGCTCCCCCCTAGATCCATTCCTGGTTTGGTTGATTGACTCTGATAACAGAACTTCCAGAATTTGTTCCACGTCAGCCAGGTTTTAGAACGCTTTGGATTCACTGAGGCACAACACCTAGTGATCGCGGATCTTGTTATTTGCCATACACCTTTCATAAAGTAGTTTTTGATTTCGCAACAACAACAAAAACAACAACATTAGGAAAATCGCATGCTATTTAGTGTATACGTGTATCATTCAATGTAATAAAAAGGGAACTATAAGGACAAGAAATAGTTCTGATTAACTAACATAAAACCTTTAAATATAATTCTTTTAACTTTAAAACTCCTGACACTGTACCCATCGCGTTGATTCTTCGTTGATTTGTAATATTTTAAAGTGAACCGTTATCCACTCTTTAAATACTGATACCATCTCAAATGAATTAGGTGTTAAAGACATGTCCAACAAAAAAAGTTGACTGATTTGATAGATCATGTTCAGCATCCAACTTTTGTCTGTAAGCTGTGTTCTACAATTGATCGCCTCCCAGCCATTATTTTTTGACAACCCAAACTCACCTATTTCCAACTTTCCAACAATTGGTCGAGTTGGCGAAAAATTGGACTCTCTTCTGCTTACTGGAGTGAGACAAATTCGCGAATCCTTATCGTCTTTTAATGACTCTCAAGTTGAGTCTGTAGATCAACTCGCTGGTGCCTCTTCTTTCTTCCAAAAGCCTCAAAATAAAACTGTTGACAGTCGAGTTGGCAGTTTTTCCGTCTCGGACTCACGCACACTTGTCGCATCAGACAACCAGACGCCTCCTGTCTCCCTCAGGACGACTTGGCCGACAAAATTGTTAGATTAAACTCTCACAAAGGTGACATTGCCTCAAACAAAACGTCACCCCAGCTTCCATCAAAGATGCGATCGATAAGCCCCCCAAGCAAGGTATCAAATTCCAAGGTAAGGCGGGCGGGATTCAAACGTTACCGGACGGTTCTGTGATGCCGAAAATTGGTTCCAAACTCCATCAGCTCGTTGAGAATCCCGGCAAAGCCGAGATAGTCTCATCCCTCATCAACAGACTGACCACCGAAGATCCGAATGCACCGTTGGCAGATCCGTCTCAAAACCCGAAAACTTACTTGGGATATGCTGGTAATGAAGAATTTCTGAACTATGCCCAAGCACACAAAGCCAATGCTGCTCAGAGTATGACTTATAGGCCTAATCGTCCTGTACACAAAAGCCAAACTGCAAAAGCAAAACATTCGCAGTACGATAATGAGTCCAACAATGATGCTGATCCAACTATTGGGAAAAACTATGCTAAAGCACAATCGGCCCCCAACTATCAATATGATTATAACAATCAATATGCTGATGCTCCAGAAATTGGTGCTTCACAACCAAGAGATGCCCAAACCTTCCAATATGATTATAACAATAATTATCAGTAGAGCCCTTGTATTTTATGAAATTGCATATTTGGAATATATAATTGCATTTTTACCAATTTTGCATATTCCCGCATAATTTTGCATATGGTCATTCTGCATTTTTTCAACATTTTGAAAAAAAAAAAAATGAGCCGAAACTTTTCATAAGTAGGTATATTGAGTAAGTGTTAAGTAAAGCACTTGGAGTGTTTTAATTGTAATATACGACGAGAGAAAACGGGGAAGTACATTAAGAACACGTGCAACGTGTCTCTAAATTTAATATTTTAGTCCTTTTTGCTTTAAATATTAAAAAATAAATATTTTTTCTAAAAGTTCTGCATATTTTAGTGGTTTTGTGCATATTTCTTGCTTTTTGACTGCATATACTATGCAATGGCATAATATTTTGGACATTTTTGGCTGCATATAATCCGGCTCTAAAATGAGTAATTAGCGACAGACTTGTAAGGTTCTGTCAAGTATTAATTAAGTCAAATTCTCATGTACACACTTACTGATAGAATTATCTACCCACTATACTATACAGCTCCATACATTTTCATACAGATCAAAGTTCACGATTACAGTGAGTTGGATTCACTCTTTCTAAATCATGCTTTCTTTTGCGAGTATAAAAGCAAGGCTTAATGTAAAGTTACGTGCCCAATGAGCTATAAAGAGGTTACGTGCTCTATGGGCTAGATAGACAAAGAGATCTTTCTATCTATCTTGTCCAATGGAAGAAGATAAGATAAAAATGGGTAATAGAGAGAAGAAAATAGATTTTTTTTTAATTTAGTGTAATTCAATATACATAGATGAATGTCATTAGTGTCATTACAACGTAGAGACATGCACCCAAGAACGACACATAGAAAAAGAAATAGAATAAGATGAAGATAGAGACTGTGAGAAAGAAAGGGCCCAAAAGAAAGAGAGAGAGAAGGAGAGAGAGAGGAGAGAAAGAGAGAGAGAGAGAGAGAAAGAGGAGAGAGAGAGAGAAAGAGAGAGAGAGAGAGAGAGAGAGAGAGAGAGAGAGAGAGAGCAGGTAGAAAGCTACCATTTTCACAAGGGAGCTGATATCTAAATAGGAATTTAAAAACTTTGTTGTCTTTTTTCTAAAATTGTTCAGGGAATATTCCGGGTCCCTTTGTTACTCTAACTTGTCCTGTCCTCTTTCCCTCTCTCTCTCAATCTCTCTATGTCTCTCTCTCTCTTTTTTTCATCTATTAATATCTGTCTATTTCTTTTTTCCATTTATTTCCCTCTCCCAATGACCTTCACCCCCCCCCCCCCTCTCTCTCTCTCACACACACAAAGGTAAACACACACTCACAAATTTCCTACAATCATCGGTGGTAAGTCTCTCTCTCTCTCGCTCTTTCTCAGCACCGATTTATTTGGGTCGAATCTCAAACTATTAGCATAAGGGGCCTTTATTTTGTGCTTGGGGCCAAATTATAAAACCGGATTTCGACAACACATTCAAACCTCTTTGAAGTCTGTTATAGTTTGGCTTTTATGACTTTTTGAGCTATCCAAAGAAATAAACAAAAAATAAAATGGGTGGTATTAAAAAGTAGGTACAGTACAGACCTGTTTAATTCAGACATATAAGTACTCACTCGTGCATTAATTTTTAATATACATACAGTCATGCATATAGAAATATGTATTGTACATATGTAAGGCACCTTTACTTAAGTAACATCATTATTACATTGCACAGCTAGTTTTTCAGAAGCTCTAGAAAACAAATGTGACACATCATTATAATAATTATCTCAAAAATGTTTAATCACCACAACAAAGATGTTTTAATTTCTTTCAAAATGATTCAACTTGAGAAAAAGATTTGAAAAACGTTTCGAATTAAAACAAATTAAGAGCTCGATTTTTTGAAAGGAGACAAAATGGTTGAGGAGCTAATTGGTAATTAGCTTATCCTGTTCGCTATTACGGTTTCCAGGATGGGACCTTAAGAGAGTCCTTAATTCCTTGATGCTTCTCAGAGCGGGATCCCCTTTTGATCTGGGATACTGGATGAGTGACGAGCTAAACGATAATGAAGCGGGTTTTGTTCTAGCGGTCTACTTTAGAAGTTTTTGCTTTTCAAAACTTCGGATCAGACAGCAATCCTACCTAGAGGGTGGAAGAGATTGCCACAGGCAATAACCCCGCCCTTTAGGTAGGACATTAACTTTATTATCTTTTTTTTGTTCTTGTATATTTGCTTAATCTTTTTGTTTTTCTTTATAATTTCACTGTATCTTACTGTATATATTTTTTGTTCTACCTAATAAAGCTTACTATAATAATAATAAATGTAATAAAACAACCTGAGTGATTCGACCTGTGAGGCGGCGAGCTTGTAAATTGGAGGTCGGGGTTCAAGTTTCGGGAATGGCAAATATTAAGTAAGGCGAGGAGGTACATTGTTCATTAGTTTTTTTTTTAAATGTAATAATGTAATGTAATAATGTATATTTATTTTAGTTTTTTTTACAAATTTTTGTGGCTCTCTCCCTAAGGAATACTTCTAAGTTACTATTGACAGTAAAAATCAGCATAGAAGAGTTGGTATTCACTCAGTCAGACAAGATCAGGCCATAGAACTTGATCCCACGCTACGCTGTGGGAATCAAATTGTGAAAATTGAGAAGTTGACATCAATCAAGAAAAGAAAGAGGGAAAAATATCTATGTAGACATCGCAATTCGTCACTGGTTTGCAGAAAGAACAATTCGTCACTGTTTGGCAGAAAGAAGGAGCTGAACACTTTTTGTTTGGTACTGTTTAATAGTTGTATTAATGAGAGAGCATTGTGCTGTACATCAACCCAAAAATTAAGAAATCACCAACAAGTTCTCTCACCCTCTTTCAAATCAGAGCGAAACTTACCTAGAAAGCTCCTAGATAGTCAGTATAAATTTGACAACCATTAGAGAAAGTACAGTTTATTCAGAGCTTTTTATTATAGAATTATCATCCAAGTGAAAAGTGAATTTTTCAATACACCTCAATAATTATTCTGCATTTTAATTGACCGCTTTATATTAAAGGGCAAAGGCCTCCGCTCCCCTCCTAATCTCCTTTAAGTCTTCTAAAATTTCAGCAGTATAGGGAAGGGTGATAGCGGTGAGTGATAAAAAAAAATCTACAAGTCTTGAGTCACGTAAGTAAAATCTTTTCAGCCTTTTTATATAAATCATTTCTTTACCATTTGAACCAGCCCTATTAAATTTTTAGAATCTACAGTCCACTTCGCTCCATATTTTTGGTCATCTTCGGGCCATATAGCATTTTTTTTCATTTATTTTTTGGCATTTATTTTCGTAGTCGAAAATTCACTTTTCTCTGGTGTCATTTTTATACTCAAAATACTCAATCATTCTCGATAGGTATCTAGTAAGTTAGCTTGCTAGGTATAATAGTTATTCTCAGCTATTTACGTACTTAGCATTCTCATTCATTCATTTCGTTCGTTAGGCTAATGTACTTAGATAGCTTGAGAACCGCGGCATTCGATGCATAGTCAAACACTCATTCATTCATAGAACTTTAGAAACTTGTTAAGTTACCATTTTTCAATCTCTTAACTTGTAACTTTGTTGGCACCTCGGTGCATTTCATTTTATAGATAGTAGATAGGTACTCTTAATTAGGTACCTTCTTATCATAATTAAAATTAGGTAGTTGGAAATCGAGTTTCGGGATTCTCCGTAAACTTTTGTTGATTTCATACTTTGTGACTTGTAATTTTCAACTTAGTCATTATTTCATAATTTCCAAAAATAATTTTGAATTTCTTTTTTCTTCTTATTTGTTGGTGGTTGTTTATTTAATATTTTTGTGAATATTTAATTTAATGATAAACCTTTTGCATAATATTTCGCTTTATTAGTAATTTATCATAATTTTATGGTTGAAATTTAGCACTTTTCTCTCAAATTGGTTGATTGATCTTTTTTGTGAATAGTACCTACATTCATATTTTAGCTTGCTTAACTAACTTAACGTTAAGGGATTTATTATCTAATTCACTTATAGTCACAATTACAATTCTGAAGATTTTTTTTTGTCACCTTTAGTGCATAGTTTTAGTGAATTTCAGTGAAATTAGTCATAGTTTGGTTCACATTCAATTTAGTAGTGTTTCATAAACCAACTAGGTTCATAAATTTTCTTTTGCATTTTTTCAAATATGGGTAACGAGTCTAAAGAGATTAAAACCACAGGTTTAACAGATCCTACAGCTGAGGCTTTGCATAATAACAAGGTCTTGTTAGAGGCTAAAAGAAATAGTTTGTATAGTGTAGCCAAATCAGCTAGTGAATTAGCCAAAAGGTTGGCTGATGATCCCAATAACTTAGTGCTTCTCAGGGCCAAATGTCAATCTTTGCCTGCTGTAAGGGACTCTTTTATTGAAGTTTTAGACAAATTGAACTTGGTAAAAATTCAGTTGGATAGTACATACACTCCAGATTACTCAGATCTAGAGAAGTTTGTTTACACATTGTGGTTATGCTCAAGATATATTGGCATCCACTCGGGAGGTGACCGCCGTGGTCCCGACTCAAAAGTCAAAGGTTCGTCTGCCTGCTTTGGAGTTAGTTCCATTCAACGGTGAGTTCTCTGAATTTAATGTTTTTTATGAAAGTTTCAAATCTATGATTCATGAGAATAGGGACTTAGACAATACACAAAAGGTTCAATATCTTGTATCAAAACTGACAGGCAAGGCACTTACCGTGTGCGCTGGTATACCTGCCACTGGTGATAACTATAGCATAATTTTTAATAATTTAGTAGAAAAGTACCAGTGCAAAAGAAGCGAGGCTAGGGTCTATTTATCTAAAATATTGAACTTTAAACCCATTAAATCTGAATGTCCCGCTCAGTTGAATCAACTTATAGATGAATTATGCTCTTCCGTGTTAGCTTTGAAAAAGGTGGATCTCGCATCTCTCTCGGACTTCATGCTTGCTCATGTTATTCTTAGTAAATTAGACAGCGAGACAGCACGTCTCTTCGAAATGTCGCTCAAGAGTAATGAGATACCCACTTTCCAGAATGTCCACACTTTTCTCAAGGATCACGTAAAAATATTGTCACGGTTAGAGGTTTCGAACCCGGGACCTAATAGACCCATTTCATCTAGTAGTGGTCAGAAATCTTTTTTCCCTAATAAAGGTAAGGTCAGTCAGACATTCATAGTTGAACATGCTCAGTCTAAACCTTCTAGTTGCTTAGTTTGCAAATCGTCACCAGCTCATCCCATTTATAGTTGTAAACTGTTTTTAGACAAAAGTCCTGATGTTCGTTATCAGATAGTTCGTGACAAGGGATTTTGTATTAATTGTTTAAGTAGTCAACACAAAGTCAAAAATTGTCAATCAAAACATAGTTGTAAAAAATGTAATCAACGTCATAGCACTCTGCTGCATTTTCCGCAAGCTAGCTATCCGCAACCGCATTTTACTGAACCGGGTCCCGCAAAAACATCTGGTGTAATAGGTAGTGGCCAAGAAAATAGTTTTTGTGCATTACAATCATTCAACTTGAATGATAATAATAATTCATCTCATGTTGTTTTGCTGCCTACCGCTCAAGTTTTTGTCACAGATAGTAGAGGGATCCAGCAGTCAATTCGCGTAATTCTCGATAGTGCTAGTTCTTGTAACCTCATCACTTCTGCTTGTTGTAGGAGACTTGGACTTCCCTTAGGCAAGATGTATGCCTCAGTCAAAGGCATCGGGGACTCTGGCAGTTCAGTCAAGGGACAGACTTGTTTCACTTTCACTTCTCGCTTCGACACAGACATCAAGTACCAGGCAAATGCTTTAGTAGTAGATATCATCACCAGTAGTCTTCCTGCAGCGCGGGTTCCCGCGGACAGGCTGACTCATCTCCGTCATCTCCCATGGGCAGATCCGGACTTTGCCACTCCTGCTTGTGTGGACGCTATTGTAGGCGCACAGCTTTTCTCTGAGTTGTTTCAGTCTACTCGCGTTCTCAATCCTAATGGTCCGGTCGCTATGGAGACATCGCTTGGTTACGTCATGATGGGTTCTGTGGCGTCTAGTTCGAATATTAAATCGTTGGAAAATCATTCATTTCATATTGTAGAAAAACCTCTTGAATTGTTAATACAAAATTTTTGGGAGATTGAAGATGTTTGTACTCCCAAAGTTTTGAATCAAGAGGAGTCGGATTGTGAAGAAATCTTCCAATCAACTGTATCGCGTGACTCAACAGGTCACTATTCAATCGCTATGCCGTTTCAGCATGATCCTTCAAACCTAGGTAATTCGTACTTGGGTGCTGAAAGACGGTTCAATAGTTTGGAAAGAAAATTGCTCGCTAATCCTTCACTTCATTCATCATATTGTGAGATTATACAATCGTACCTCGATAAAGGTTATATGTCCCCTTTAGATAGTGATAACCACGACACTGGTTATTACGTTCCTCATCATGTTTTGATAAAGCAGGATAAAATCACATCCAAACTTCGTATAGTATGGGATTTTAGTTTCAAATCTGATTCTAATAAATCTCTTAATGATCTCTTGTACACAGGTGCAAAACTTTATTCTGACTTAATTACTATTTTGTTGAATTTTCGTTTGTATAAAATTGCAATGACTGCTGACATTGCTAAAATGTACTTACAAATAAATATGAAACCTGCTCATCATTCATATCAAAAACTTTTGTGGCGTTTTCGTAAAGAGGACCCCTTGCGTACATACTGCCTCACCACTTTGAATTTTGGTTTAAATTCTGCACCGTTTCTAGCATTGAGAACGGTCAAGCAGCTCGTGGAAGATGAAAAAGATCGTTTTCCTCTCGCTGGTGAGTTTGCAGGTCGAGACATGTACATGGATGATGTGGCTTGTAGTGTACCAGATATCAAGGTAGCGAGTCAACTTCAATCTCAATTAGTAGGATTGTTCAGGGCCGGGGGTTTCGACCTCACAAAATGGTCCTCGAACTCTAAAGAAGTTTTAGAAAAAATTCCTGAGACAGATCAGGTGTCTAGTTTAGTAGAATGGGACTCAGACTCGAAAGAAACTATTAAAATATTAGGACTTCAATGGAACCCTAATACAGATTCATTCTTCTTTCAGGCTCACTTGGAGCCAAAGGTCGCAACTAAGCGAAATATTCTTAGCGCGGTAGCCAGGATATTTGATCCTTTAGGTTTAGTTCAGCCCGTCGTTCTGGTGGCTAAATTGTTGATTCGTGAGTTGTGGAGCATCAAACTTGGATGGGATGCTACTCCACCTCAAAAAATAATTCATACCTGGGATTGCTTTCAGTCTGAGCTTCCCCTCATTTCGCAAATTCAATTTCCTCGTCATATTTCTGTTACTCAGAATTCTCATGTTGTTTTAGTTGGCTATTCAGACAGTTCTGAATTAGCATACGGAGGAATGGTCTTTTGTAGAACCACCTTACCTACCGGTGAAATCAAAGTTCACCTGGTGTGCTCAAAGTCGCGTGTTGCCCCTTTGAAAAGTACTTCGCTGCCTAGGTTAGAACTTTGTGGTGCTCTTTTACTTGCCCAACTTATGGCGCGCGTTGTAGATACATACAGGGATAGACAATCGATTGAAAAAATATTTTGTTTTACAGACTCAATGGTGGCGCTACATTGGATTCGTTCATCTCCTCATAGATGGCAAACTTTTGCACTCACACTGGTATAGATTTTGCTGGTCCTTTTCATATCACTTTAGCAAAACGAAGAGGTATCAAATCTCAAAAGGCGTATCTTTGCCTTTTTATTTGTTTAGTTACAAAGGCATTGCATTTAGAATTGGTCTCAGACCTTAGTACTGCCATGTTCCTGGCCGCATTGAAAAGATTCGTTTCAAGACGCGGTCCAGTGTCTTTCATTTATACCGATAATGGTACTAATTTTGTTGGTTGTAAAAATGAGCTCGACGATCTTTATAAATGGTTGTCTTCTTCAGCTCATTCTAAACAGTTCGCGGAAGCTCTGTCTTTCCATCAAATTGAATGGAAATTCTTACCGCCTACCGCTAGTCATTTCGCAGGTATCTGGGAGTCTAACGTCAAAAGTGTTAAGACTCATTTGTACAAAGCAATAGGTACCCAGATCCTAACATACGAGGAACTCTCTACAGTATTGGTTCAGATTGAATCCTTACTTAACTCGAGACCTCTGTGTGTTCTTAGTTCAGATGGCAGTGAGCCCTCTGCTCTCACTCCTGCACATTTTCTTAATCTTGTTCCTTTGAGATCTATTCCGTCAAAAGACGTCTCGGATGTAAATGAGAACCGCTTACAACGGTTTGAGTTATTGAACAGGATTATTCAGGTGTACTGGAAAAGGTGGAGTCTTGAATATTTGACTAATTTGCAGGAGAGACAAAAATGGAAATCCCCCGCTCCTCCTATAACCCCAGGCACGATTGTAGTTATTATGCAGGACTTGCTTTCACCTCAATATTGGCCCTTGGGTGTCGTGACTGATGTCTATCCTGGTAAAGATGGTATTTGTAGAGTGGCTTCAGTCAGGACATCAAAGGGTGTGTTCAAGCGTCCAGTGGTAAAATTATGCATTTTACCTACTCAGTAGGTGTCTACTTAGTTTTATATTTAGTTGGTTGTTATGACTTACATTATTTTAGTAGTCATAACTAACATTTTAGTTGTTGTACATAGTAAGGAAAATCCTTTTTGCACCCCAGAAGTTTTTTAATTTATTTCATTTTCAAATATTACATTTATTTAGTTTTTCATATTTTTTTTGGGTTGTTGGTTCTTGTGAATTTTCATTTGGAATTTTTATTTACTTTTTTCGATATTGTAAAAGTTAGCTTAGATATGAGATGGTCTACTTTTCTGCTTTTATTTTTAATTTTTGTTGTTAGTAGACTATCTTTACTTTAACCCTTTCGTGGTCATTATGAAGTGATTACTTCATGGCCGGGGGAATGTTTGGTACTGTTTAATAGTTGTATTAATGAGAGAGCATTGTGCTGTACATCAACCCAAAAATTAAGAAATCACCAACAAGTTCTCTCACCCTCTTTCAAATCAGAGCGAAACTTACCTAGAAAGCTCCTAGATAGTCAGTATAAATTTGACAACCATTAGAGAAAGTACAGTTTATTCAGAGCTTTTTATTATAGAATTATCATCCAAGTGAAAAGTGAATTTTTCAATACACCTCAATAATTATTCTGCATTTTAATTGACCGCTTTATATTAAAGGGCAAAGGCCTCCGCTCCCCTCCTAATCTCCTTTAAGTCTTCTAAAATTTCAGCAGTATAGGGAAGGGTGATAGCGGTGAGTGATAAAAAAAAATCTACAAGTCTTGAGTCACGTAAGTAAAATCTTTTCAGCCTTTTTATATAAATCATTTCTTTACCATTTGAACCAGCCCTATTAAATTTTTAGAATCTACAGTCCACTTCGCTCCACTTTTAATTCATTCACACTCAAAGTTATGATTTGAATAAGATCTTAATTCAACTTCCTGTCTCGGCTAACAATCGGATAATTGAAAGAATCACTTCCGCTTAAACTTTCTGTCTAACCCTTTGAAAATTAGATTACTCTGGTATCGCGATATTTTCTTGCCAAGTTTTTGTATTGCTTAACCTCTTCAATCACTTTCCATGTTTTTTTGTATATTTTTTAGAATTATAAATTCAGTTCTAATCTTTTCACGTGTCATTCTTGATGACTTTTGAACTATTTGACCCCTTTTTTTCGCATCCCGATTCTATGTCATGTCCATAATTATTCTGATTTGGTTTTAACATTCTGATAATAATTATGTTAAAGCCCCGTCTTTAATTATTAAAGACGGGGCTTTAACATTCCGATCCCTTGGAAACTCATCAGCTACCCACTTGCATCTCACACAGCCTGTGCCAGAATTGCCGGAGGTGTGCCAGCTTGATGTGTTCTTTACGAGAGCTGATTTTTTTTATGAGAGAGAGAGAGAAAAAAAAAAAAAATGATCGAACTCAGTATTTCTGGAGTAGTAGTGGTCATGACCGTTCCACCACGGAGGCTAGCGCTGGCAGAAGAGGGCTCACCTTTGTATAATAATAATAATATCGCCTTATTTATACTGCCCGATCAGGACTATTAAGTCCCATTATTCCAGCAATAAGCTCAAGACATATTATAATGTGGTAAAAATCCTAAATGGGAGGATAACTTGTCATGTCCCGGCTGGGTTTCGAACCCACGACCTCTGGAACCTGTGGATTCACAGAGTGCCGCCTTTACCACTGAGCTACCGGGACAGACAGTGAAGAGCGGGAAAGGTTTGAAACAACAGAACAAGTTTGGAAAAACTTTTCCCCCTTTTTTAAGACCATTGAATGACAATGCCTGTCACCACTCTCCTCTCTCTCTCTCAGTCAACCTCTCTTTCTCTTCCTCTCTCTTTCAACCTGCCTCGCTCACTCTCTCTCTCTTGTAGTCTCTTCCTAATTATTTCTCTCTCCTTCTATTTCTTTTTTTCTTTCTCTCAGGACAAAGGTTTTCTTGATTGCAAAACTTTTGGGGTCTTTTGCGCTCTTTTGATCATGAATTGAATGCTTTTCTTGTCATTTTTTAGTAAAAAAGGAGAGAAACTAGTTTGCTACCTCTCCTCTTCGAGAGAAAGCAACTTCCTGAGAGGAGGCGGAGGAGAAGATAGAGATAAAAAGAACAGGAAGAGATAGTGGGAGGAGTAAAAATAAGGGAGAGAGATAGAGAAGGTAGGAGACGGATTGAAAGAGAGAGAATGAAGAGCAATGGAGGAGTATTAATTATTTTTATTTTTAGTTGAAGGCAGGAAAAAGTCTTTAAAGACACCAAGGTCACACTGACTTGGGGTGTGGGATTTCCACACCCACTAAAAACCCACCTCCTCAAAGAACTAACAGCACCTGGAACTGAAAAATGGAAATATTATTAATGTGTCTCTTTCACATGTAAAGGAAGGTAAATCACCTTCCTTTACATTACAAGGTAGGAGACGTGAATGTCAGGCCGAATTGTATGTATATATATGTTACGGAAGAAGTACATAATTGGTGATTGTATACAATTACCGGTAATTGTATACAATCACCACAGTCACTGGTAAATGTACGAAATTATTCTCAATTATCTACTTTTACCGGTAATTGTATACAATAGCCAAGGACCAGCGGTAAAAGTAAGAAAATGAAATGAAAAGAAGAAATAAAACAATAAATTCAAATAGTTTTTCAATAAATGTAATTTTTATTTATTTTTTAAATCTGATTTAGAACAAGAGGCTTATATTTCTTACTTTTTAATCTGAATGTTGTAGAATAATAAGATGGAAACAAAAAAAAGGTCTATAACATCATTTTATGTTAATAATTTATTGATTAAAAACAAGAGGTTTTTTGCCTGAATTAATAACAAGAGGCAAATTTTGTATGACATTTGTACTATTTGTTTTGACACGACAAACTCTCATGGCACTTGAAATTACACAGCTTTCCATTCTTTTTACATTTAGTTTTGCAAACACATCTCTGATAGCCTTGCCCACTCGATAATGAAGTTTTTCTAACATTTCAACATGAAATATTAAGATTTGGAACCATATCTAGAGAAATTAATGATTCTTTGCAGAGGGTAAATTGATTTCTGCTATACATCTGTGGCAGTCACCCCTCTTAAAGTACCCAATTCATACACACATAATAACAGACAAAACATTTCTACAATCACTTCGTGCCCTGTCAAAATCGGGTACTCTTAATTTTACCGTATCACTTACATTTTCAGGGGGAAATCTAACATTTGATGTTTTAAACATTTTCTTCGCTTGCTCTTCAAGGATTTCCTTAGCATGTGTCCGTTTAATTGTTACAGAATCTTGTCTTTCTGTAATTTCATTAGAAGCTGGTTCTTCTGGAATCATATTGGGCTCATTCACTGATGGTTTTTCTGGAATGTGTTCTAATAGAAGCTCATTTGTTTCATCCACTTCTGCTTCTTCATGTTCTACGGAATCAGGACACGACTGGTTTTCTTCTATTTGTGCCACCAACTCTTCCAAATCTTCTTTAGTTGAAACATTTCCCAGAACATCAGGTATTAATGATGTTTTCAAACCAATTTTGGTAGGAACCCCAAACATGGCTTCATACGGGCTGCACTTGATTCCACAATGGTAAGATCGGTTCTTGGCGAATTGAATAAATCGAAGACCCTCTGACCTCTTGTTTGTTTGTTTGTTTTCTTACTTTTACCAAGCTCCTCTGGCGATTGTATACAATTACCGG
Organism: Bactericera cockerelli; assembly: GCA_024516035.1. Classification (NCBI taxonomy): domain Eukaryota; kingdom Metazoa; phylum Arthropoda; class Insecta; order Hemiptera; family Triozidae; genus Bactericera; species Bactericera cockerelli. Next base: position 27,382,228 of record CM044964.1, on the reverse strand, counting down.
TTAAAGTAGGAAATAGAGTGTTTTTTAAGATTATTTCTTACTTTTACCAAAGACTCCGGTAAATGTATACAATTACCGGTAATTGTATACAATTACCGAATTATGTACATTTACCGTAACATATAAAATATAAAAAAATGGGCGTTATTTTATCAGGGCTTGCGTTAGTAACGGCGCCCAGGAGTGCACAGACCAAGTATTAGGAACGTCAACAAGAGGAAGGCTAATGGTGAGAAATAAATAGTAAAGAGGAAAGAAGTCAAAGGAAGGATGGTGAGATAATTTACCAGCCTCCGTGGCGGTTATGTTAAAAAAAAGTTATCATATTTGTGTTAATCACTTTTGTGATATCACAACTACTCAAACTCGCTTCACTAAAACTACGCTGTAACCGGGACTTGAACCACCGACCTCCAGGTTACTAGTCCACTGCCTTATCGATCAAGCTAATGAGGTCGGTTCCGTGGCGGTTATGACTACCCAAGACCTTTAGAGTTGACCATTGTGTTACCAATTACTCTTACCATCTGCCTTTGAAAAGGATGATGCGTTAAGCCAATAATCAGTTATTAAATTTGTAATTATATTTTTTCAGAATTATGTTTTCTGTTTTTTTTTTTTTTTTTTTATTTAACATAATACTCTTTATTTATTTTAATTTTACATAATATACATTGAATATAGGGAGTTTATGAGGTACTATTACCCTATTTGTTGTGGGTTGTGTTGTACCTCATTTATAATATACAATAAAATTTAAGAGTTTAAAAAAAAGAAATATTTATATACATATATACATTATTTACTTGAACTACACAATTAACTCCAATCTCGTATTCTTTCACAGAAATGAATTGTATAAATACATATGTATAATAGTCTTATTGATACATAGGTATTTGTAACTAAATTAATAATAATAATATTATCTTAATTTTATGAATCTATATTTACATAATACTAAATTTCATCATAATGAAGATATGTATAATTATGATTCCTGTTATTATTTTATTTTAAATATGTATTTATAAACAATTGTATGTTACTCTCTTTAAATTCCTTAATCCACTTTTTTATTAGATTTTTCTTTCTATTATTGTTTTCTTCATTTTTTATCTCTTCTGGCAAAATGTTGTACAGTTTCTTACCAATAAAAGTAAAATGTCTTTTGTATAGAGACTTGCAAACTCTCTCAGTTTTAATATGTCCTGTCTGTCGAGTTATTGTTAGTGTTCTTGTCCAGTTAGGTGCTTGTTTGTTTGCGTGTATTGCTGTATTGTATAAGTATATGTCTATAGTATTAGGTACGTTAAATATGTCGTAAAGATCTATAGTGTGAAAAAGTCTCGGTTTGTTTAGAATTATCCTTAGTAAAAATATTTTGAGTTCGTCTTAGTTTTTCTATAGTGTTTTGGTAAGCACCACCCCAAGATGTGATACAATACTGAAGAAGAGAGTGTGCTAAAGCAAAATAAATGACTCTGAGAAGGGGTCTGCCACAAACTCCTCTTAGTTGATTGAACACATACATGAGGTGGCGTAGTTTATAGTTCAGTGAGTCAATATGTTCAGTCCATTTTAGATGTTGGTCAATAAGTATACCTAAATATTTAACTGTTGTTGTTTTTGTTAATTCTGTAGTGTCTTGTTCTGTGTTATGTATGTTAAGTCTCGATAGTCTTGGTTGTCCGGCTTGTGTGATTGAAAATGTTATGTAGTTGGATTTCGTTAAATTTAATTTCATAGACATGGAAGAGTACCACCACATAACATTTTTCAAATCATCAGTCGCGAGGTCGTGAGTTTTAGTCCAGTCTTCAGTGGCGTAACATATAGCAGCATCATCAGCATACATGAACACTTTTCCTCTGCTAATTATAGGTAAATTATTTATATATATATTGAATAAATCACAGCTTAAAAGTGTTCCTGTTACAAGAGAATAACTGCTACATGTTACTAATGTCGAGAGTTGTCCGTTAAGTCGTACTTGTTGAGTTCTATCGCTTAGATATGATTTGAACCAATCTAGTGTTATATTTTTTAAGCCGATATTTTCAAGTCGTTGAATTAAAATATTATGTTTTACTGATTCATACGCTTTGGTTATATCTAAAAACACTGTAAGTACTTTTTTATTCGTATTTATGTTTTCTTGTATATACGAAGTCAAGTCTAAGGTCGCATCTTCAGTACTTTTTTTCTTTCTAAGCCCATATTGGTGACTTGATAATATATTATTTGTTTCTAAATAATGATTAATTCTTATTTTCACTGCACTTTCAATGATTTTACTAAAAGTTGTAAGGAGTGAAATTGGTCTATAATTATTCATGTTTTTCTTATCTCCTTTCTTAAAAATTGGTACTATTACAGCTTTTTTACATATATTTGGGAAAATACCATTTTTTAAACTTAAATTAATTATGTGTAGTAAAGGTGAAATGATGTGGCCAGCAATTTGTTTTATTGTTTTAGCCTGAATACTATCATAACCTGGTGAAGTATTTTTTAGTTTAGAAATAATTTTGTGCAGTTCACCAATTTGAACAGGTGTAAATGTACTTAGAGTGTTATTTGTTTGTATATTTTGTATTAATTGTAATTGTTGAGTTTGTATTTCTGTAAGTGTAGGTATTGATGTAGCTATTTTACTGCCTGTTTCACTAAAGAAAGTATTAAAAGTATTTCCAGCTCTATATTTATCTTTTAAACAATCAATTTTTTCATTATCTGTTGTTATTATCTTTATTTCGTTTTTTGTTTTTGCTTTTCTTCCAATAAATTCATTTATTGCCTCCCATTTCTTTTTTGGAGTACTACAAGAATAAATTTCATTTTTTTTGTAAGTTTCTTTTGCTCTACGCACAGCTTTTGAAACCTTTTTCCTAACATTTTTATAATATGTTGAAAGATGTATATTTTCAGGATTTTTTTTTGATTGAGTAGCTAATTTATCTCTATTACGAATAGATAATACCAATTCAGGAGTAATCCATGGTTTAATATTTTGTATATTATTTGATACTTTCTTTAGTTTTTTACATATATTAGTATATGATTGCAATTTTTCTATAAATAATGGGCATATAACATCGATATTATTATTGTTAATTATTTCAGTCCAGCTTTCATTTTTTAATATTTCATCTAATTTGTTATAGTCAGTATAAATTATTGTTTCATTTTCTTTTCTTTTTTTATTATTAATATTTGAATTCAATTTAATTTTGGAGACTATAGAGTAGTGATCAGAAATATTTGTGTTAAAAATAGCAGTGTTTATATTAGATAAATCTTTATCTTTGAATATAACATGATCTATACAGGACTTTGTTTCTAGTGTTACACGTGTTGGTTTGTTTATGCACTGGACAAATCCAAATTCAGATATCATGTTTAAATAGTCTTCCTTGGCAAAACTTGTACTTTGGGGTAATATATCAATGTTTATATCTCCCATTATTAAAGTTTTAGGCGGCAAATTTTGTAAACTTAATAGTTCTTGTAATTCATCTATAAAAGTATTAATATTAGATTTAGGAGATCTATATATTCCTAGTATAGCTAATTTTATTGTATTCAATGTCATATCTAAACGAAGGCAGTTTGTCATTGTCATTCTTAATTCAGTAATTTGAACATTTAAATGATTCTTTACAAACATACATAATCCTGCATTTTGATTGAATTTATAATTTGAAAAGTATGATTCAAAACCATTAAAACAGAAAGTATATGGTGCCGAAGCATCATGCCAAGTTTCGCTAAAAATTAAGATATCAATATTTTCTAGGTAATTTTGTAAATAAACTTCCAGTTCGTTAAATTTACTCTTTAAAGAACATATATTCATATGGAAGACCGTTAAACCTATCTTTTGAATAAAATTAATTTGATCATTTATATCTTCACAAGAATAAAAATTTTCTTCATTGAAAGCACTGTTACCTATTACATCGATTATACTATCCATTTGATGTGATGTTTATTAATATTATAAAAAATATGTTTAATATAATATTATTATGTTTTGTGACATTACAATATTCTGTAAAATAATACGAGAAGTAAAGCATTCTGTAGTTCAAGTAGTTGTATGTGAAATAATTATGAATGATTAAATAACAATAGTAACAATAACAAAAAGAAATAAATACATAAACAAAATGAAAAATGAAAATGAGAAAGGTACATATTTTAAGAAACAATTTGATTGAATGGGACGAGAAATGGCTTTAGATCATCCATGTCTTCAATTTCCTTCCGCTCCGACATTTGGTCTCTCTTAACGAAGATGCGTCCGTTCATTGTCCATGCAGACTCCAACTTCCTCTCCTTCACAGCCTTTCTTGCCTCATAGAAGATTTTCATTCCTTCCACTGTCATATGGTCATTGAAGTAAATTTTATTTTCTGCAGAAAACATTAAATCTTTTGCCATATCTAGTTGTCCGCATTTTAATTTAGCCTTTCTTGCAGCTACAATGAAAGAAGTGCGTTTTTCTCGGTTAGAAAATTTAACAATAATTGGCTTGTTATTATCTTTCTTTGACGGAACCCTATGAGCTGTTTGTATATCCGTTCCATAGTTTAGTGCAACTCCAATTTTCTCGCCAATTTCACAGAGTAGTTCCTGGATGTTCTCGTTAGGTATCACAGGTATGTTGTTTATTTGTATGTTGGATCTTCTAGAATATTGTTCCATGGACATTACTTTTTTCTTTGTGTTTCTATTTTCCCTCTGTAATTCTTTAATTATTTCATTCTGTTTATTTAAAATTTCGTTGAATCTATCATTCTCCTGTTTCATCATATTTTGAAGTTTGATCATTATTCTTTCTTCCAATGCCACGGTTTCTTCTTTGAAAATATTTCGTATTTTCTCAAAATCCATTTCAATTTTTACTGTTCAAATTTGTAATTAATTTGTAAGTCGAATTATTGTTTTTATAGGTATCTATTGGTTTTATATATATTGTCTATTTTTTATATATATATTTTAATGATAAGTAAATATTATTTAAGTAGTAATTGTTATTTCTACACTAACCGAATCTAGTGGAGAGCAGTTGAACTTAATGGTATTTATTCAAATTTGACTATAAATAAGTATTGTATGTTATTTCTTTTCGGTAGTGTTGCCTAGCAATTATGACTGAAAAAAATAAACAACTCCGAAACTTCTTCAAATAACAGGAAAATTCAATTAAGGTACTTTTTTTATTATTTATTATTGATAATGTCTTATTGTAGGTACATTATTATTTTGTCATTGAGAATGTCTTATTATTAGAATGAAGAAAATATATTGTTCTAAGTTTTCACTTGAAAGAGCTTTTAGAATGTTTACAACACTTGAAAAAAATTAGGCTTATCTTTTATGATACCTAACAATCGTATTATTTGCTAAAATTTCACATATTACGTAGCACTTCTATCAATTAAAACCTAGAAAATGTAATATTGAGCACTTTACTACACTTATGCAAAAAACTAGGGTAAACTATGTATTATAATTATTTATTAATTGAAAAAACTGAAAAATTTATTGGAGCTTTTAAATTTGATGTTGTCGCGACGAAAGCTGGCCAGAAAGTCCATCTGAGTGCTCAGTGATCGGCTTCATCGACATCTTAACGACATCTTATATGTTAGATACTCTAGTCTACAAGAGAAAACTGAATTTCAAGTTTATTGGAATAGCATTTTTTGTAATTATTTTTTTTTCTGCCGAAGTGTTTCATAGTGTTTTTTTATATTTCAGTATTTTGTCATATTTGTACAATTTTGTTTTATTGAAAAAGTAAATAGGGTTGAGCCCTATCAATAAACACCCGTCTACCGGGCATGATTACTATTATTATTATTAAGAGGGAAAAAGAGCAGCAGAGAAACAAAGTAATAAGAGAAAGAGACAGAGACAGAGAAAGTACTCTATAGAGAAGAGAGAGAGAGAGAGAGGAGGCTAAACAAAAAGGATGAAGAAATAAGAGAGAGTGAAAGAGATAAATTGAGACAGAGAGAGAGAGAGAGGGAGAGAGAAAGAGAAGGAGAGAGAGAGGGAGAGAGAAAGAGAGGGAGAGAGAGAGAGAGAGAGAGAAAGAAAGAGAGAGAGAGAGGAGGCTAAACAAAAAGGATGAAGAAATAAGAGAGAGTAAAAGAGATAAATTGAGACAGAGAGAGAAAGAAAGAGAAGGAGAGAGAGAGAGAGAGAGAGAGGGAGAGAGAAAGAGAGGGAGAGGAGAGAGAAAGAGAAGGAGAGAGAGAGAAAGGGAGAAAGAGAAAGAGGGAGAGAGAGAAAGAGAGAGAGGGAGAAAAGAGAGAGAGAGAGAGAGAGAGAAAGAGTGAGAATAATTGTGAGAGAAAGAGTGGGGACAAAAAACGAGATTGTATAATACGCAGAAAATGGGTTGAAAATCACTTTTCACAGACGAACGCCTTCCTAATGCGACTTCGTGCTTGAGTGCACTCCCAATCTCGTGATCACGGGTTCGATTCAAAATAACTCGGGAACACTTAATTTATATGATAAGTAGAGGAGTTATTTGAGATAGAAAGAAGAAGAGAGGAAAGGGGGTTAAAGAGAGATAGTGAGAGAGGGAGCGAGAGAGAGAGAAAGATTGTGAACAAGAAGGAAGTTATGGGTTAAGAAGGAGAGAGTACTTGAAAAGAAATGGTTTGACAGAGAAATTGAGAGAGTGAGAATGATTAAGTGAGAGAGCGGAGAGAAACTGTGTGTGACATAGAAGGCCTTGAAAAACCAGAGGGCGAGAAGAGTTTTAAAATTAGGGATGATTTGATTTCAAGAGAAAGAACTTAATTAGTGGTGGTGCTAAAACTTCTGTAATTTGATTTCAAGAGAAATTAATTTTAGTGGATGTACTAAAACTCCTCTGATTTGATTTCAAGAGAGAGAAATTAGTGGATGTGCTAAAACTCCTGTGATTTGATTTCAAGAGAGAGAAATTAGTGGATGTGCTAAAACTCCTGTGATTTGATTTCAAGAGAGAGAAATTAGTGGATGTGCTAGAACTCCTGTGATTTGATTTCAAGAGAGAGAAATTAGTGGATGTGCTAAAACTCCTGTAATTTGATTTCAAGAGAGAGAAATTAGTGGATGTGCTAAAACTCCTGTGATTTGATTTCAAGAGAGAGAAATTAGTGGATGTGCTAAAACGCCTGTCATTTGATTTCAAGAGACAGCTATCAAATCCACATTTTGCTGCAAAATTGTAAGATAAAGATCAATGGTTCGAATCCCAAGTACGATAAAAATTACCAAGGTTGATCGGTTGTGATATTTCGATTGTAATAAAGAAAAACGTATAAATCTTTTCGTTTCTGATAAGACGAGTACCAACCTATTGTTTATAAAAGGGTTGGCTCATTTTCTTTTTAGTTTTCCTGCTTTACAGCACTGATGCCAATAAGTAACCGAATAAATCCTAGCGCTTCCAAACTGCGACTGAAGATTTGCAGAAAATAATCTCATTTTCCGTTTACTTATACAAATATCTGTAAAACGGTCTGAGTGGAGAATAATTGAATACGGAGTATTAGGTTTCATTGGAAATATTTAAATAAATTCGTCCCCTCTTCCAGCTCTTCCGTACCTTTTATTTCTCCCTCAGCTTATTAATATTATTTTTAATTTGTGTTTTACGTCGCATTCAACTGAATTGTGATATCACGACAGACTTTTACCTCACCCAACCTCAGTGGGGCCAAGAATAGACTTTATCACGAGGGTTCGAATTTGAATTGGTCAGCTTTTCAAGTCCTAATCTCGCTGGACGTTGCTTAACTTTGTTGACTAAACGAGAACCGGTTAATTCAATGTGCCATGAGGCTCGGTGAAGTTAAATTGAGTAGCTGGTTTGAGAGTTTCCAGCAAATGGAAGGTAAAACGCCCGCCAAGACATGACCAGTTCAACGCGGCCCGGCGGGAAAATAATAATAATAATAATAACACTCTTTAGTGGAAGGTAACCACCAGGCGAGGTTAATGCTCAAAGCATTTTCTACCACCTAACCCTCAGAGTCTTATTATTATGTGGTTACAAACTCAAATTATAATGAGGAAAAATTCATGCACTGGGTGGGATTCGAACCAACGGACCCCTACGCTACCTGGATTACCAGACTAACGCGTTAACCACTTGACTACCAGTGCACCGTTAGATTAGGTTAAAATAATAATAAAAAAAAGTCATCTTGACCAAATTTAGTGGGCTAAAGACCATACCTCCGTGTCGTTTTACGTATTCCATACCAACTGCCCGTAGTCCAGAGATCTTGAGTTCAATTCCCGGCGGTTGGGACAGACTTTTCACCCAGAAAATTCTGTTCTCTCCCAACACGTTAGGCTAAAATTTCCGGCCCTATCCAGGCTGGGTGGGGTTAATGTGGGTAGTTGGTACGATTCCCAGCGAAGGGTAGCTGGTACGATTCCCAGCGAAGGGAGTGTGAAACCCTCGACCTGACAATCAAAAATCAGGACCTTAAAATCAAATAGAATTAATGGACATGAAAGGAGCCTGAACATTGGATCTGGGCGTGTGGGCGTCCATATAATCCTCTCACCACCGTTATATAGATATTTGTGCCTATCTCACGGACATGGTATTATTAGGGGAGTAGCGTACTAGATTTACACGCACGGTGACCTGGGCTCGAATCCCCCAGTGGCACAGAAAATGTATTTGGTTCGAGATATCCGTGATCCACTCATACTTCGCGATTAATATTATGTGACTTTGGCAAATGATGAGATTAGAAGTTTCTGCTGAGCTACACATTAAAGCTGTGATCAAATTCTTACAACACAAACATATTTCACGTTGTCTTTACCCTAACCCCTACTTTTTTTTGGGCACAGAATGGGCTTCAGGTCTGTGGATAGGAAGGAGGAAAAATCTCTGTCTTTTCCCAAACCCAAGAGGGGTTTGGGAAAATGCGCTCGGAATTATTTAACCTCTTCCTCATTATTTAACCGCTCATAGAACATCTTCCTCATATTTCACATTGGTTGTTTCTGGCACTGCTGCTTCCGGATGACCTTTCTAACACCAACGCTTCTTGTGTGCCCACGAGTCCATCCGAAGAGCCTTTGTGTAAGACATTTCGATTCAGCTGCCTGGTGCGTCTGTTGCACTATTTAATATAATAATAATAATACTCTTTAGTGGAAGGTAACCACCAGGCCAGGTTAATGCTCAAAGCATTTTCTACCACCTAACCTTCAGAGCCTTATTATTATGTGGTCACAAACTCAAATTAATGGAGAAAAATTCGTGCATTGGGTGGGATTCGAACCAACGGATCCCTACGCTACCTGGATTACCAGACTAGCGCGTTAACCACTTGACTACCAGTGCACGTTTTGAGACCCACTTGGACGGAAGAGGCATTTTACACTTTTTTTTGTTGAAAATCATCAACTCGGAAAATTGCTTCCTACTTCTTCCTTCACCTCTTGTTTCCAATTTCTCGTCTCCCTCTGCATTCTCCGTTTTCTTTCCTCTTTTTCTCTCCTTCTTCTTTAATTTATCATCCTTCAATTTGAGCGCACGAATAGCTCAGTGGTTCACCATGCGGAAAGTCCTCGGTTCGAATTCCAGGGCTGACAGATTTTTTTTTTTTTTCATTCATAATTAGTTTCCAGTTGTTTGTAAGGGATACTGTCCGGTGCGCTCCTGTTGACCCTGCACAATGGGAAGTATCGTGTCACTTTTCGCCCATCAGAGGGGAGGCATACTACGGGATGGGCAGGCTACAACACAGACCACGAGCGTCTATTCTACAGAAGCTGCTGTTTCATGGCGACGAAATAAATAAGGCATGAAACACTCATATTTCATAATCATAGGGTGGCGTCATCGTGAGCGATCGTAGCCAGACAGTGGAGGAATGACTCAGCACTTCTACGACTGTCTTTACAAGGAGGCTAACAATTGACAAGGGCCCCCAGAACCAAACCAATTCCGGTTCACTCCCTGTTCATAGTCCCCCAGCCAGGCTGCTGGTCTACTCCCTATTAATAGACCCCAGCTAGACTTCTGGTCTACTCCCTGTTTATAGTCCCCCAGTCAGACTGCTGGTCTACTCCCTGTTAATAGACCCCAGCTAGACTTCTGGTCTACTCCCTGTTTATAGTCCCCCAGGCAGACTGCTGGTCTACTCCCTGTTTATAGTTCCCCAGCCAGACTGCTGGTCTACTCCCTGTTTATAGTCCCTCAGGCAGACTGCTAATCTACTCCCTGTTTATAGTTCCCCAGCCAGACTGCTGGTCTACTCCCTGTTTATAGTCCCTCTGGCAGACTGCTGGTCTACTCCCTGTTTATAGTTCCCCAGCCAGACTGCTGGTCTACTCTCTGTTAATAGTCCCCCAGCCAGGCTGCTTGTCTACTCCCTGTTTATAAACTGGGGACCACAATTAGGGGAATTTCAAATGTACTGTTCTGTGTTGACATTATTAACCCCCATTTAACTTTATATTATTACATATACGATTTTTTCACAATGCGAAACAAAATGTTGCAAGATGTGTCAAAATATTGCACTCAGTAGCAAATCGGTTCAGATAAATCAAAAGAAAGTTCAAGTAATTTAAAGTACAATTATGTGAATCAGTCAAAAACAATTTTTTTATTTACATGATGCAATAATGAATGGGCTTAGAATTATAATTAACTTACAAAAGATCATTAATAAATTTACAAAGATCAGTTAGCTACCAACATTAAACATAATTCATATATTATTAGGTACAAGTTTAAAGCTATGTACAAACTATACATATTTATAGTATAATAGGCATCAGCAATATAATATATAATTATTATTATGTAAAATTTAGGTATAGATCGGTAGAAAATACGTACATATGATTTAAAATTTACACGATTAGCGCTTGAAATTGCATGATAAGAATTTATAGTTTTACAATTACATAAAATACATAAATAAATACATCATAATATTTAATATTTTCATATGGACATGAGAAAATAGCTTCACTAAGCACAAAGAACTCTCAAAATTGCGATTGTGAACAAGAAGGAGGGAAAAAAAAACCATTTGCTGGGATTCGAATCCTCTGTTTACCGAGTCTTGAACCACTAGACTGGCAATACATCTCGCAGAGGTATTGTATTATTATCAAATAGCCAGCCTCCGTGGCGTAACGGTTGTGACTACTGCCCGTAGTCCAGAGATTCTGAGTTCGATTCCGGTTGGAGCAGACTTTTTGCAAAGAAAATTCTGTTCCCTAGCTCCGAACATGTGAGGCTGGCAATGCCGGCCCTACCCAGGAATGGAGGGTAAAACCTCCGTCCTGTCTTGCTCAAGTCAGGACGTTAAAACCAAATAGAATCAATGGACATGAAAGGAGCCTAGACATTAGATCTGGGCGTCCATATAATCCTCTCACCATCTTTATTTAGGGTATTTCTACCTAACTCACGGACACGGAATTATTATTATCAAATAAAATCAATGAGGACTACGTAAATACAGCCATTCCACGGGGTTCGAACTCAGACATATACTAACTGATTGCCACAAAATACCACAGACCTCACGACTACAACAAAGAAATGATTAATACCTAATATTATAATAGAATTGAAATGCATTATTCACTGACTGTTTCGGCAAGCGGTGTTTCTCAAATTTCATTATACCTAATCCCGTAAAAAAAAAGATCTCAATAAGTTAGGGGGGCACGGGACCCAAACTAATTCCCAATTCTAAGACTAAGCCCGTAAAAAAAGATCTCAATAAATTAGGGGGGCACGGGACCCAAAATAATTCCCAATTCTAGGACTAATCCCGTAAAAAAAAGATCTCAATAAGTTAGGGGGGCACGGGACCCAAAATAATTCCCAGTTCTAAGACTAATCCCGTAAGAAAAAAGATCTCAATAAGTTAGGGGGGCACGGGACCCAAAATAATTCCCAATTCTAAGACTAATCGCGTTAAAAAAAATCTCAATAGGTTAGGGGGCACGGGCCCCAAAATAATTCCCAATTCCAAGACCAATAAGAAATAACTAAATAATAAAGTTGTCAAATCCACACAGATTGTCCGAGAAACCTGAAATTTTACCTATAGGCCCATTTAGATCAGGGAATATATATCTAGGGTTCAGCTACACGGGGTAGGGACAAAAAATGGATGGGTGACACAAAAAATCACATTCTTCGACCAAAATGACATTTTTTTTTCTCAAAATTTGTCGTGACGGCGCCACGGCGGCGGCGTATCAACTCAAAAAGAGAAAGTTTTAAGCAAGGGTTCAAGTTTTCATTTGAGATATCAATCACGAAATTCTGATGAGCCGTTTTTGAGCTACGTTGAGTAAGGACATAAAATGGATGGGTAAACAAAAAGTATTTACGTTTTTTGACCTGAATGACATTTTTTCTCGAAATATGTTGTAACGAACTATCAACTCAAAGCGAGAGTGTTTTTGCAAGGGTTGGAGTCTTCATTTGACATATTGATGGCAAAGTTCTGATGAGCCATTCTTGATGAGCCATCCAGTGTGATGGGCTTGCGAAGCGGCGGGTGCAATTGTGCCCCCCCAGTACAAGAGGGATATATCCGCGCATGCTGATTATACTGATATAATAAAAATCCAAGATGACAACTGACGATACGTGTGAAGCTGATATTTTGTACAACTAAACAATAATATTTATTTGATAATAATGGCTCTTCATGGTATAGGTACCTGGTAGCAAGATAAACCATTAAAGTGCATTTTTTAAGTTCCAAATAAGAGAAACAGACCTTTCTTGTTGTGCCGAAATGGGGCTAGTACGCAAATAAGTACAAGCACTATCTCGCCCTAATACAGCTTTGCAGCCAAAATCTCAGGCTCGGTCATGAATAACTGGAAATGAGATCGTGCAGAAAACTATTCCGCTTCTATTCCGCTTAGCAGCTTTCTGACAACAACTACCTTGAGTTTCCGACATTGTGCTCGCACACAAAATCCGTGCACTGGTAGTCAAGTGGTTAACGCGCTAGTCTGGTAATCCAGGTAGCGTAGGGATCCGTTGGTTCGAATCCCACCCAGTGCACGAATTTTTCCTCATTAATTTGAGCTTGTGAACTTGGTTACGCCTCGTCTCCTTGGTTACGCCTCGTCTCCTTGGTTACGCCTCGTCTCCTTGGTTACACCTCGTCTCCTTGGTTACACCTCGTCTCCTTGGTTACGCCTCGTCTCCTTGGTTACGCCTCGTCTCCTTGGTTACACCTCGTCTCCTTGGTTACGCCTCGTCTCCTTGGTTACACCTCGTCTCCTTGGTTACACCTCGTCTCCATGGTTACGCCTCGTCTCCTTGGTTACACCTCGTCTCCTTGGTTACACCTCGTCTCCTTGGTTACACCTCGTCTCCTTGGTTACACCTCGTCTCCTTGGTTACACCTCGTCTCCTTGGTTACGCCTCGTCTCCTTGGTTACACCTCGTCTCCTTGGTTACGCCTCGTCTCCTTGGTTACACCTCGTCTCCTTGGTTACACCTCGTCTCCTTGGTTACACCTCGTCTCCTTGGTTACACCTCGTCTCCTTGGTTACACCTCGTCTCCTTGGTTACACCTCGTCTCCTTGGTTACGCCTCGTCTCCTTGGTTACGCCTCGTCTCCTTGGTTACGTGTGCGTGAGCCCATGGGTGTGGTGCGCCCCCAAGTGGTGGAAGTAGGCTGCGGCCGCCGCCGCATAGGGGTAGTGGGTCACGGAGCTGCCGTAGTGGGCCGCGTGGCCCCCCAGGGCCGGATGGAAGGGGAACCCGCCAGGCCCGGCGCCGTGCCCGCTGGGACACGTCGGCACTGTCGGACTGTTGACGTCCATGCCTGGGTTCTGCTTCTTCCATTTCGTGCGCCGGTTTTGGAACCAAATCTTGACTTGTGTCTCCGTGAGTGACAGCGACAGCGCCAGGTTGAGTCGCTCGCAGACGGACAGGTACCGTGTCGTCTTGAACTTGTTCTCCAGCGCGACCAACTGTTCGTACGTGAACGCGGTACGCGCGCGACGCGGTTTCCCGCCGTTGGATTTCGAGTCGCCGCCGCCGTGTTTGGACTTCTTGCCCCCCCCCGACGACTTGTCGCCGCCGCCGCCGCTCGTCTCGCTGAAGTCGCTGGCGTCGCCGTCAATGTCGTCGCCGTTGACGCTCAGGTCGTCATCGTTCGGGTCGTCATCGTCGTCGTAGGTCTCGTCACCCGAGATGGGATGCGAGGTGACGCCGGAGGGATCGGAGGAGCCTGCGGGCAGAGGAGACGGGTGGAAACACATGGTTATTCATAAAGCTACATATTCATTTAATAATAAGGGTTAATCACAGATATTATAATTATGTACAAACTAGCGGGCTGTCGCCCGCTTTGCGGGCCGACGCATGGCCGTAAAGCAAAAAATCTTTTTTCGCCAATGGCAGGTGTTGTAGTGGGAATTTCGAAAAATCCCGTCTTATTGCACATCTAGACTATAAGACAAAACTACCTACCAAATTTCAGCTTCCTAGGACTTACCAGTTCGGAGAAACAGTGATGAATCAGTGAGTGAGTGAGTCAGTCAGTCACTCAGTGAGTGAAACTCTTTTTTATAAGTATAGATAAGGATGTTATGTTTATAGGAAGCCACGTTCAATGCAAAAGAGAAACTTCAAAGTCGTAACATTTTGTAGTAAAAATAAAATGATGAATGAGGTATAGTGATCAATGATCTCAAAACATTATTTCGCTATCATCCTATACATCAAATAGGCACCTACTTGAAATGTCTTATCCACCCAGTATAAGTGTACAGTCTACATGTGTATACGGAACTTTAAATGACTTTTTCATCAACTGTGTTTACTCTGTGTTGGAAAAGTTTTAATGTGGTGGGACGATTATCTCGAGAACGTTCTGAGGAAAGCTCGTCAGGGATTGGTGGCTTTCTTTTCCCCTTCCCCACCTGCTTTCTCGACTTTGCGTCTTTTTTTCTCGTTCTCAAAGAGAGGTGCTGTTGTCATGGTAACCATATCTTGTGTTCAATTTGTTGACACAGGCATTTGTCTCTCATACTCTCACTCTCTCTGCCTCTGATAACTTTCTCCCACTCTTTCTACCTCTTTATCCCCCCTTCCTTTTTCATCTTTTCCCACTTCTTACTTCCCCTCCTCTTCATCTCTCCTTTAATAACTTCCTCGCTCTCTTTTTGAAAACGTACTTTCTTCTCTTTCTTGCCATTTCCCCTTCCTCATACTTTCTCTCTTTACGTCATTCTCCCTATCCCCTCTTCAAAATTTACCTTTATCTTCAAAATACTTTTTCCTCTTTCTCTCTCGCTCTCTCTTAGTATTTCATTCTACTCTTTCCACTACTTTTTTTCGCTCGTTGCTATCTTTATTTTTTCCCCATTTACCTTAACACACTCTTAAGAAAACTCCATTAATTTCTTCTCTCTCCCTCCCCTCATACCTCCTTGTCTTACCCTCCCTCTTTTTCCCTTACCTCTCACTTCCTCTTTATTTTATTCACATTTTCTTCTCCTCTTCTCTATGTGTGTGAATCTCTCTCTCTTCTTGCCTCTTCTTTCTCCCTCTATTCTGATTCTACTTGTACTTTCTCCAAATGTATATCCTTCTTCATATTTGTAATGCTTTATTTATTTATTTATTTACACTTTATTTTTTTTACAAAACAATCATCAACAACAACAAAAAATATAACAATAAATTAAAAAAAAACTTAGAAATATGTACAAAAAAAAAAGAAATATTAATTTTTATTACAATTGTTTTGTAATCCGGGGCGAAGTTAATGCCTTAGGCATTCTCTGCCACTTAACCCCGGATACAAAAAAAAGAAGAAAAAACAAATAAAATAAAACATATATATTTACATTATTATAACGAAAAAGAAAGAAGAAAGAAAAAAAAAGAAGAAATGCTTTCTTTCTTTTTATTCTCTCTTCTTTCTATTCATCTGTATTTTCATCATATTTCACTCTCTCTCTCTTTCTCTCTCTCTCTCTTATTTCTTTAATCTCTTCTCTTTCTTTTCCTCAGCTTCATATTGCTCCTCTATTTTCTTTCTTTCTTTAACTATTTCTTATACTCTCTCAATTTCTCTTTTTCTCTCTAAACTTTCTGTCTTTCTCTGTTTCTTACTCTCTCTATCTATTTCTCTCTGAACTTTCCTGCGTTCTCAATAATCTCACTCTCTCTATTTCTCTTTAAACTTTCTTCCGTTCTCAGTTTCTTACTCTCTGTCTCATTAGTATACGTGTTTTTTTAATTGACCTTTGTGTGGTTATATTTACTAGTATGTCTGTAGCTTGATCACTAAGAAGGCGGACTTGTAA